>CM069867.1:69695619-70018119 GCA_036172795.1 Pelodytes ibericus
ATAGACAGACATCAGGAGATATACAGACATATAGTAATATACAGAGAGATAGACAGACATCAGGAGATATACAGACATATAGTAATATACAGAGAGATAGACAGACATCAGGAGATATACAGACATATAGTAATATACAGAGAGATAGACAGACATCAGGAGATATACAGACATATAGTAATATACAGAGAGATAGACAGACATCAGGAGATATACAGACATATAGTAATATACAGAGAGATAGACAGACATCAGGAGATATACAGACATATAGTAATATACAGAGAGATAGACAGACATCAGGAGATATACAGACATATAGTAATATACAGAGAGATAGACAGACATCAGGAGATATACAGACATATAGTAATATACAGAGAGATAGACAGACATCAGGAGATATACAGACATATAGTAATATACAGAGAGATAGACAGACATCAGGAGATATACAGACATATAGTAATATACAGAGAGATAGACAGACATCAGGAGATATACAGACATATAGTAATATACAGAGAGATAGACAGACATCAGGAGATATAAAGACATATAGTAATATACAGAGAGATAGACAGACATCAGGAGATATACAGACATATAGTAATATACAGAGAGATAGACAGACATCAGGAGATATACAGACATATAGTAATATACAGAGAGATAGACAGACATCAGGAGATATAAAGACATATAGTAATATACAGAGAGATAGACAGACATCAGGAGATATACAGAC
The DNA here is from genome assembly GCA_036172795.1 of Pelodytes ibericus. Lineage (NCBI taxonomy): Eukaryota > Metazoa > Chordata > Amphibia > Anura > Pelodytidae > Pelodytes > Pelodytes ibericus. Next base: position 69,696,368 of record CM069867.1, read on the forward strand.
ATATAGTAATATACAGAGAGATAGACAGACATCAGGAGATATACAGACATATAGTAATATACAGAGAGATAGACAGACATCAGGAGATATACAGACATATAGTAATATACAGAGAGATAGACAGACATCAAGAGATATAAAGACATATAGTAATATACAGAGAGATAGACAGACATCAGGAGATATACAGACATATAGTAATATACAGAGAGATAGACAGACATCAGGAGATATAAAGACATATAGTAATATACAGAGAGATAGACAGACATCAGGAGATATACAGACATATAGTAATATACAGAGAGATAGACAGACATCAAGAGATATAAAGACATATAGTAATATACAGAGAGATAGACAGACATCAGGAGATATAAAGACATATAGTAATATACAGAGAGATAGACAGACATCAGGAGATATACAGACATATAGTAATATACAGAGAGATAGACAGACATCAGGAGATATAAAGACATATAGTAATATACAGAGAGATAGACAGACATCAGGAGATATACAGACATATAGTAATATACAGAGAGATAGACAGACATCAGGAGATATACAGACATATAGTAATATACAGAGAGATAGACAGACATCAGGAGATATACAGACATATAGTAATATACAGAGAGATAGACAGACATCAGGAGATATACAGACATATAGTAATATACAGAGAGATAGACAGACATCAAGAGATATACAGACATATAGTAATATACAGAGAGATAGACAGACATCAGGAGATATAAAGACATATAGTAATATACAGAGAGATAGACAGACATCAGGAGATATACAGACATATAGTAATATACAGAGAGATAGACAGACATCAGGAGATATAAAGACATATAGTAATATACAGAGAGATAGACAGACATCAGGAGATATAAAGACATATAGTAATATACAGAGAGATAGACAGACATCAGGAGATATAAAGACATATAGTAATATACAGAGAGATAGACAGACATCAGGAGATATACAGACATATAGTAATATACAGAGAGATAGACAGACATCAGGAGATATACAGACATATAGTAATATACAGAGAGATAGACAGACATCAGGAGATATACAGACATATAGTAATATACAGAGAGATAGACAGACATCAGGAGATATAAAGACATATAGTAATATACAGAGAGATAGACAGACATCAGGAGATATACAGACATATAGTAATATACAGAGAGATAGACAGACATCAGGAGATATACAGACATATAGTAATATACAGAGAGATAGACAGACATCAGGAGATATACAGACATATAGTAATATACAGAGAGATAGACAGACATCAAGGAGATATACAGACATATAGTAATATACAGAGAGATAGACAGACATCAGGAGATATACAGACATATAGTAATATACAGAGAGATAGACAGACATCAGGAGATATACAGACATATAGTAATATACAGAGAGATAGACAGACATCAGGAGATATACAGACATATAGTAATATACAGAGAGATAGACAGACATCAGGAGATATACAGACATATAGTAATATACAGAGAGATAGACAGACATCAGGAGATATACAGACATATAGTAATATACAGAGAGATAGACAGACATCAGGAGATATACAGACATATAGTAATATACAGAGAGATAGACAGACATCAGGAGATATACAGACATATAGTAATATACAGAGAGATAGACAGACATCAGGAGATATACAGACATATAGTAATATACAGAGAGATAGACAGACATCAGGAGATATACAGACATATAGTAATATACAGAGAGATAGACAGACATCAGGAGATATACAGACATATAGTAATATACAGAGAGATAGACAGACATCAGGAGATATACAGACATATAGTAATATACAGAGAGATAGACAGACATCAGGAGATATAAAGACATATAGTAATATACAGAGAGATAGACAGACATCAGGAGATATAAAGACATATAGTAATATACAGAGAGATAGACAGACATCAGGAGATATACAGACATATAGTAATATACAGAGAGATAGACAGACATCAGGAGATATACAGACATATAGTAATATACAGAGAGATAGACAGACATCAGGAGATATACAGACATATAGTAATATACAGAGAGATAGACAGACATCAGGAGATATAAAGACATATAGTAATATACAGAGAGATAGACAGACATCAGGAGATATACAGACATATAGTAATATACAGAGAGATAGACAGACATCAGGAGATATACAGACATATAGTAATATACAGAGAGATAGACAGACATCAGGAGATATAAAGACATATAGTAATATACAGAGAGATAGACAGACATCAGGAGATATACAGACATATAGTAATATACAGAGAGATAGACAGACATCAGGAGATATACAGACATATAGTAATATACAGAGAGATAGACAGACATCAGGAGATATACAGACATATAGTAATATACAGAGAGATAGACAGACATCAAGAGATATAAAGACATATAGTAATATACAGAGAGATAGACAGACATCAGGAGATATACAGACATATAGTAATATACAGAGAGATAGACAGACATCAGGAGATATAAAGACATATAGTAATATACAGAGAGATAGACAGACATCAGGAGATATACAGACATATAGTAATATACAGAGAGATAGACAGACATCAAGAGATATAAAGACATATAGTAATATACAGAGAGATAGACAGACATCAGGAGATATAAAGACATATAGTAATATACAGAGAGATAGACAGACATCAGGAGATATACAGACATATAGTAATATACAGAGAGATAGACAGACATCAAGAGATATAAAGACATATAGTAATATACAGAGAGATAGACAGACATCAGGAGATATACAGACATATAGTAATATACAGAGAGATAGACAGACATCAGGAGATATACAGACATATAGTAATATACAGAGAGATAGACAGACATCAGGAGATATACAGACATATAGTAATATACAGAGAGATAGACAGACATCAGGAGATATACAGACATATAGTAATATACAGAGAGATAGACAGACATCAGGAGATATAAAGACATATAGTAATATACAGAGAGATAGACAGACATCAGGAGATATACAGACATATAGTAATATACAGAGAGATAGACAGACATCAGGAGATATAAAGACATATAGTAATATACAGAGAGATAGACAGACATCAGGAGATATACAGACATATAGTAATATACAGAGAGATAGACAGACATCAGGAGATATACAGACATATAGTAATATACAGAGAGATAGACAGACATCAGGAGATATAAAGACATATAGTAATATACAGAGAGATAGACAGACATCAGGAGATATAAAGACATATAGTAATATACAGAGAGATAGACAGACATCAGGAGATATAAAGACATATAGTAATATACAGAGAGATAGACAGACATCAGGAGATATACAGACATATAGTAATATACAGAGAGATAGACAGACATCAGGAGATATACAGACATATAGTAATATACAGAGAGATAGACAGACATCAGGAGATATAAAGACATATAGTAATATACAGAGAGATAGACAGACATCAGGAGATATAAAGACATATAGTAATATACAGAGAGATAGACAGACATCAGGAGATATAAAGACATATAGTAATATACAGAGAGATAGACAGACATCAGGAGATATAAAGACATATAGTAATATACAGAGAGATAGACAGACATCAGGAGATATACAGACATATAGTAATATACAGAGAGATAGACAGACATCAGGAGATATAAAGACATATAGTAATATACAGAGAGATAGACAGACATCAGGAGATATAAAGACATATAGTAATATACAGAGAGATAGACAGACATCAGGAGATATAAAGACATATAGTAATATACAGAGAGATAGACAGACATCAGGAGATATACAGACATATAGTAATATACAGAGAGATAGACAGACATCAAGAGATATACAGACATATAGTAATATACAGAGAGATAGACAGACATCAGGAGATATACAGACATATAGTAATATACAGAGAGATAGACAGACATCAGGAGATATAAAGACATATAGTAATATACAGAGAGATAGACAGACATCAGGAGATATACAGACATATAGTAATATACAGAGAGATAGACAGACATCAGGAGATATACAGACATATAGTAATATACAGAGAGATAGACAGACATCAGGAGATATACAGACATATAGTAATATACAGAGAGATAGACAGACATCAGGAGATATACAGACATATAGTAATATACAGAGAGATAGACAGACATCAGGAGATATACAGACATATAGTAATATACAGAGAGATAGACAGACATCAGGAGATATACAGACATATAGTAATATACAGAGAGATAGACAGACATCAGGAGATATACAGACATATAGTAATATACAGAGAGATAGACAGACATCAGGAGATATACAGACATATAGTAATATACAGAGAGATAGACAGACATCAAGAGATATACAGACATATAGTAATATACAGAGAGATAGACAGACATCAGGAGATATACAGACATATAGTAATATACAGAGAGATAGACAGACATCAAGAGATATAAAGACATATAGTAATATACAGAGAGATAGACAGACATCAGGAGATATACAGACATATAGTAATATACAGAGAGATAGACAGACATCAGGAGATATACAGACATATAGTAATATACAGAGAGATAGACAGACATCAGGAGATATACAGACATATAGTAATATACAGAGAGATAGACAGACATCAGGAGATATACAGACATATAGTAATATACAGAGAGATAGACAGACATCAAGAGATATAAAGACATATAGTAATATACAGAGAGATAGACAGACATCAAGAGATATACAGACATATAGTAATATACAGAGAGATAGACAGACATCAGGAGATATACAGACATATAGTAATATACAGAGAGATAGACAGACATCAAGAGATATAAAGACATATAGTAATATACAGAGAGATAGACAGACATCAGGAGATATACAGACATATAGTAATATACAGAGAGATAGACAGACATCAGGAGATATACAGACATATAGTAATATACAGAGAGATAGACAGACATCAGGAGATATAAAGACATATAGTAATATACAGAGAGATAGACAGACATCAGGAGATATACAGACATATAGTAATATACAGAGAGATAGACAGACATCAGGAGATATACAGACATATAGTAATATACAGAGAGATAGACAGACATCAGGAGATATAAAGACATATAGTAATATACAGAGAGATAGACAGACATCAGGAGATATACAGACATATAGTAATATACAGAGAGATAGACAGACATCAGGAGATATACAGACATATAGTAATATACAGAGAGATAGACAGACATCAGGAGATATACAGACATATAGTAATATACAGAGAGATAGACAGACATCAGAGATATACAGACATATAGTAATATACAGAGAGATAGACAGACATCAGGAGATATACAGACATATAGTAATATACAGAGAGATAGACAGACATCAGGAGATATACAGACATATAGTAATATACAGAGAGATAGACAGACATCAGGAGATATACAGACATATAGTAATATACAGAGAGATAGACAGACATCAGGAGATATACAGACATATAGTAATATACAGAGAGATAGACAGACATCAGGAGATATACAGACATATAGTAATATACAGAGAGATAGACAGACATCAGGAGATATACAGACATATAGTAATATACAGAGAGATAGACAGACATCAGGAGATATACAGACATATAGTAATATACAGAGAGATAGACAGACATCAGGAGATATACAGACATATAGTAATATACAGAGAGATAGACAGACATCAGGAGATATACAGACATATAGTAATATACAGAGAGATAGACAGACATCAGGAGATATACAGACATATAGTAATATACAGAGAGATAGACAGACATCAGGAGATATACAGACATATAGTAATATACAGAGAGATAGACAGACATCAGGAGATATACAGACATATAGTAATATACAGAGAGATAGACAGACATCAGGAGATATACAGACATATAGTAATATACAGAGAGATAGACAGACATCAGGAGATATACAGACATATAGTAATATACAGAGAGATAGACAGACATCAAGGAGATATAAAGACATATAGTAATATACAGAGAGATAGACAGACATCAGGAGATATACAGACATATAGTAATATACAGAGAGATAGACAGACATCAGGAGATATACAGACATATAGTAATATACAGAGAGATAGACAGACATCAGGAGATATACAGACATATAGTAATATACAGAGAGATAGACAGACATCAGGAGATATACAGACATATAGTAATATACAGAGAGATAGACAGACATCAGGAGATATACAGACATATAGTAATATACAGAGAGATAGACAGACATCAGGAGATATACAGACATATAGTAATATACAGAGAGATAGACAGACATCAGGAGATATACAGACATATAGTAATATACAGAGAGATAGACAGACATCAGGAGATATACAGACATATAGTAATATACAGAGAGATAGACAGACATCAGGAGATATACAGACATATAGTAATATACAGAGAGATAGACAGACATCAGGAGATATACAGACATATAGTAATATACAGAGAGATAGACAGACATCAGGAGATATACAGACATATAGTAATATACAGAGAGATAGACAGACATCAGGAGATATACAGACATATAGTAATATACAGAGAGATAGACAGACATCAGGAGATATACAGACATATAGTAATATACAGAGAGATAGACAGACATCAGGAGATATACAGACATATAGTAATATACAGAGAGATAGACAGACATCAGGAGATATACAGACATATAGTAATATACAGAGAGATAGACAGACATCAGGAGATATAAAGACATATAGTAATATACAGAGAGATAGACAGACATCAAGAGATATACAGACATATAGCAATATACAGAGAGATAGACAGACATCAGGAGATATACAGACATATAGTAATATACAGAGAGATAGACAGACATCAGGAGATATACAGACATATAGTAATATACAGAGAGATAGACAGACATCAGGAGATATACAGACATATAGTAATATACAGAGAGATATACAGACATATAGTAATATACAGAGAGATAGACAGACATCAGGATATATACAGACATATAGTAATATACAGAGAGATAGACAGACATCAGGAGATATAAAGACATATAGTAATATACAGAGAGATAGACAGACATCAGGAGATATACAGACATATAGTAATATACAGAGAGATAGACAGACATCAGGAGATATACAGACATATAGTAATACACAGAGAGATAGACAGACATCAGGAGATATACAGACATATAGTAATATACAGAGAGATAGACAGACATCAGGAGATATACAGACATATAGTAATATACAGAGAGATAGACAGACATCAGGAGATAAACAGATACATGCAATAATATCTGTAATTAAGCTGCCCCATTCTTTGAAGTGCACAGAAGGAAGGCATTCATGAACCTAGAAGTATATGAAAGAGATCCTGAATTCCCTCATATCCTCTACTTGCTGTAAGAGTCACTCCTTACACCATCTGCTGGCTTGAGGATGCATATTACATATTTACATCCCCAACCTTTTGGACCAGAGAAGAGGGCAACCTGGGAGACAACTGCTCCCCGACAGGGCCACCATCAGAAATTTCAGGGCCCCTAAAAAAAACACAACCAGTTTGCCCATTAATATGCCACAGTCAGTATGCCCATTAATATTCCACAGTCAGTATGCCCATTAATATTCCCCTTTATGCCCATTAATATGCCATAGCCAGTATGCCCATCAATATGCCAGAGCCAGTATGCCAATTTATATGCCACTATCTGCTTATTAATATGCCACAGTCAGTAAGCCCATTAATATGCCACAGTATGCCCATTAATATGCCACAGCCAGTATGCCAATTAATACACCACTTTATGCCCATTAATATGCCACAGCCAGTAAGCCCATTAATATGCCACAGCCAGTATGCCCATTAATATTCTACAGCCACTATGCCCATTAATATCCCACAGCCAGTATGCCCATTAATATTCTACAGCCAGTATGCCCATTAATATGCCACAGCCAGTTTCCCCTCCTCTTCCTTCCCCTGTACTCACCAGTCTTCAGTGAGAGGCAGCATCCCTCCATGCTACCTCTCTCGTGCTCCCAGTGCACTGATCTAATTGAGCACTGGAAGGTCACGTGACATGGCGCTCTGATGTCAGATCAGTGTATGGGTACACAAGAAAGGCAGCATGGATGCATATCCATGCATTGCACAGACACCGTGCTGCCATCTTGCGGGGAGTTTGATCAGCCAGCATCTCTGCCGGTTCGTTTTTTTATTTTTTTTTATCTTTCTTATTTTCATTTTTTCATTTTTTTTTAAAGGACCAGTGCCCGAGCTGGCCCCCTGGGCCCACCAGTCCCATGACAGGTGTATACCCCATCATGCCCTGATGGTGGTCCTGCTCCCCCCGAGCCCAGCCTGCCCCTGACCAAGTAGCATAATACCAAATTGTATGCACACAAAATAAACTAATGTAACATGCCCAGTCCTCTACAATACACACATATAGAATGAGCACGCAAATACTGGAAATACTGCCCACGAGTATTTTATGACAGCAGGTTACTGACCAAAATGATCCATAACAGCACAGGCCAGGGGACAGTTGTCCTCTGTAGAACAAGTCTGTTCCCCAATCTACTTCTTGACATTTCCTACCTCACAATTCACTGGCCCCTGACTTGAATCTCTTCTATGCCACGTGCCGCAACCTATCTTCCTATCTTCCAAGTCTACACTGCACCCAATGGCGTTGAGAAAGTCCAAGCAGACGCCTAAACCTGAAGGGTCAGTTCTTGAGGAAGAGGGGATGTTTTAAGTGAAGATATAAAGATGGGTAACAATTAGTCCAGCGTGGCCCCAGAACACAATAGAGAAGGGCTCCTGTCAGTATGGAGTAAAGGGGATGGGTTTGCCCAGCTTCTCCATTGTTAGTAGAAGTCAACTAACTGCCTCTTTTAAACCATAACTCTCAGCAGTGAAAATCTAGGAAAAGAAGCTATACATCATTTCCCTCCCTCCAGGTTTTAAATAATTCAATTATTGTAGGCAAACAGTATATAAACGGTCAGATAATCAGCGGTAGTTGTGGGAGTAAGAGTTAAAATATTGGTTGCGGTGACCTCATGGGCAGGGTTCCTGGGGTTCTACAAGTTGATATGGTTAAAGGGTTTCAGGTTCTACAGGGCTGGTGTCAGTTGTGGGATATGCAAGGGCCTTGTTTTTTTGTTCAGAGACTTTATAAATAAGGTTAATTGGAACATGGACCTCCTAGACAAGATTGCTGAAATAGCCAGCCCTATAGGCTGTAACCTACTCAGGAGAGGAATCACTATTTTGTTGCTCACTTGCACCATTACAGAGGAAACATCTCTGTGCTTGCTTCATATCTCCTGCTCTGGTCTAATTAGTCCTGAGCACGAGATGATTGACTCTGGAGAGCATGCATGTTGCATGAGACGACGCCCGTCTAGTTATGTAAGTATCATCACTGCGCCCTTTCATTGTGAGAAGCTGAGGCCATTGCCTCAATCCCCTCACCCTCGATAACGACCAAAGCCAACACAGCCTTCCTACGAAAGGTGCGGACTAACATTTGGCACTTGGGGCGGCCTTTGAAACAAAACTTGTCTGCCTCCCGGGTTTTTTGGAAGCCAATCCTTCCATCTTGTATGTATCTTTTGCAAGATGTTGTGATTCACCACTTATGTCAACATGAAAATCCACTGGATCTTTGCCAACTGTTTGGGTAAAGAAATAGGGAACTGTGTTGAAACCTAGCCTGACACTGCCAAAGGGATTCATCATAAGGTCCAAAATGGAACATAATTATGTACAACTAGTAAGAGACAGTATGTATCTTCTCTTGTCAGCTAGTCATTGAGTTTGTCAGGGATGCTGTCATCTAAAATGTATTTATACTGTGAATATAGAGACTAAATATAAAAAATAATCTATACCTTGTGTTAGTAGAAATGCAAGCACATGAATGAGTCCATGGAGTCCATGGTGTCCCATGTTCAGGACATCACCTGTGACTTTATATGTTCCCCAAGCTCAGATTGGGGCAGAAGTTGGAAGGTATGCATGTGTGTAAAATAGTCAAGTGTGGGGCAAAGTTCTAAAAAGTGGTGCAGTCACCATGGAAACCAATGGAATGTTCCTGCCGATTACATCACTTACCCCAGAATCACCATGGAAACCAATGGGATGTTCCTGCCGATTACATCACTTACCCCAGAATCACCAGGGAAACCAATGGAATGTTCCTGTCGATTACATCACGTTTAGAACTTTGCCCCAGAATCACCAGGGAAACCAACGGAATGTTCCTGCCGATTACATCACTTTAGAACTTTAACCCAGAATCACCATGGAAACCAATGGAATGTTCCTACCCATTACATCACGTTTAGAACTTTGCCCCAGATATTCTCTGTAAACATAGTGCTGGATTAAGATTGGGTAGGCCCCAGGGCTACAGGTTCTGTGAGGCCCCAGTAATATTTCCGAAAAAAAATGTAAATTAAATTAATGTCTGTATTACATGACAAACCATCATACAATATAGAAGCATACCGCATTGCAGATATTGCATTTATTCCAAACTGAAGGTTTGTTTCAATCCATCAAGTCTTTCAGCTCCATTTTTCCAAATGCATGCATCTCAGTTACATTTTGGTAAGGTATTTAGACATAATGCTATTACTCACCTAAGTATCTACAGAAAAATAGAGCAATAACTTTTCTCTGCAATGGGAAACATTGTGACTCCCTTTATCGTGATATTCTCTTTATTGTGGAGGTCTGGAACCAAACCCGCAATATCCTTGAGGTATTACTATCTTTGTATACAGTACAGCGTTGTTGCCATAGTATGTTTGCTACAAATATGTATAAAGCATATTTACTGATATAAATAAATAATAGTACACATACTTTGGGCTGTAACATTGATAATAGCTAGGAATTGGGAAACAAAGAAAATACCTGTATGGGCAGAAATAAAAAAAAACAGGTCTTATTTCAGATCAAAATGGAGCAAGGGATATCTAAACAGTTTAACATTAAAATAAAGCGGATGGGTAAAGTGGGAAGAAAATAAGCAACTGGACACGAAGAGTGACAGGAGGGGAGCAGGAAGAGAAAATAAGTAGGAAAGGAAATATAGAAAAATGTTGGCCTTCAGTGATGCTTATACATGTATGTTTGTATGTATGTAGAAGTAATATTATATATGAGGGTATGAGTGGACAGAGAGAGAGATACATGAGGGTATGAGTGGAGAGAGTTATACATGAGGGTATGAGTGGTGAGAGAGAGATACATGAGGGTATGAGTGGAGAGAGAGTTATATATGAGGGTATGAGTGGAGAGAGAGAGAGATACATGAGGGTATGAGTGGAGAGAGTTATACATGAGGGTAGAAGTGGTGAGAGAGAGAGATACATGAGGGTATGAGTGGAGAGAGAGAGATACATGAGGGTATGAGTGGAGAGAGAGTTATATATGAGGGTATGAGTGGAGAGAGAGAGAGATACATGAGGGTGTGAGTGGAGAGAGTTATACATGAGGGTGTGAGTGGAGAGAGTTATACATGAGGGTGTGAGTGGAGAGAGTTATACATGAGGGTATGAGTGGTGAGAGAGAGAGATACATGAAGGTATGAGTGGAGAGAGAGAGATACATGAGGGTATGAGTGGAGAGAGAGTTATATATGAGGGTATGAGTGGAGAGAGAGAGAGATACATGAGGGTATGAGTGGAGAGAGTTATACATGAGGGTAGGAGTGGTGAGAGAGAGAGATACATGAGGGTATGAGTGGAGAGAGAGAGATACATGAGGGTGTGAGTGGAGAGAGAGTTATATATGAGGGTATGAGTGGATAGAGAGAGATACATGAGAGTATGAGTGGAGAGAGTTATACATGAGGGTATGAGTGGAGAGCGAGATATACATGAGGGTATGAGTGGAGAGCGAGATATACATGAGGGTATGAGTGGAGAGCGAGATATACATGAGGGTATGAGTGGAGAGAGAGAGATACATGAGGGTATGAGTGGAGAGGGAGAAAGACATGGAGGTATGGGAAGAGAGAGACAAGTGAGTGACTGACTTGGTGGAATATTACACTGTTTAACGGCCAAATAAATATCTTTATTTAAAATAAAAGCTTGTGTTGGTCCTTCATCTAAAAATAAAGTTTGTGCTCTCCACAAGAATCCCCCCACCCCAACAATGAAAAATTGGTATGCCTGGAACATACATGTGTAAAGGGGAGGGGTTTATCATATAGCCACGCCCACCTGGGGCGCCAAAAAAATCCTGCACCCAGGCGCCCGTGACCCTAGGATCGGCCCTGCCCAAAATATACAATGAATAAAACAGAAATGTTGTTCAGAAAATAGTGTAAATAAAAAAGTTACTTATCAAAATACTTGGTGTGGTCTCCATTGGATACATAAAACAAAACCAAACAAAAAAATACAAAGCAAATGTGTGTAAAACTGTATGCATAAATATGCTGGCAGAAAAAGAAAAAAAATTCCCCCCAAAAGGAATAGACTCACATATACCAGAACCTAAACGGACGGCTCTGGTGTGAAGAGTAGTTTAGGACTTCCATCCCCACCATCCAGTGTGTAGTAATAGCAGTGACAGAACAGGAGTCGGTGGCCTTCAGACAGATCTACAAACAAAGAGAGAGAGGTGGATATAGTGTAGCATATCACCGTAAAAAAAAACTTTAATGGCCCCCGAATGTTAGGCTTACTTAAGAAGATAAAAAAAATGGTGACAGTGAAATCCTTAAAAGTCCGTCTCAACTCTTTGAGTGAGCTCGATGGCGCCGGACAAGATCTTCATTCAGCAAACTGCTGGTAACAGCAAGGAGTTGAGATTGACTTTGAAGGACGTTCCTGTCGCCATCGCAAGAGGTTTATATTCACGTTATTTGCGCATTTGTTTATCTTCTTAAGTAAGCCTAACATTCGGGGGCAATTAAAGATTTTTTACTGTGAAATACTGCACTATATCCACCTCTCTCTCTTTGTTTGTATATCTGTCTTAAGGCTACCGACTCCTGACCTGTTAGTCCCAAACAATGCTTCAAACCAGAGCCGCCCGTTTGAGCTCTGGTATATGTGAGTCTATTTCTTTTTGGGGTAGGGGATATTTGTTTTTGTTTTTCTGGCAGCATATTTATGTACACAGTTTTACACACATTTGCTTTTCTATTTTGTTTTCTTTTTATCATGTATCCAATTGAGACCGCACCAAGTATTTCAAAAAAGTTTCCCTGTTTTATGAACAACATTTCTGTTTTATTTATTGTATATTTTGGATTTGGGTTTACACTAGTGCTTGCTGCACTTATTCACTATAACAATATACCTTTTTTTTTTTTCAGATAATGTAGAGGACTTTTACTCCATAGACTTAACATTGGCTTCAAGCTGACTTTTTTTTTTTTTTTTTTACTAGCCAGATGGCAACCCCAGCTCTAGCCTCTAAAACTCATGATTTAATCTGGCCCTTTTCATCTTGATGCTAATTTTGTTTTGTGTGCTGCTGACTATGACTAGTAGTGTTTGTTGATCTTGCTTGCTGAGAGTGTGCATGGCTTTCTTGGCTGCAATATGACTCTGGGAGAATGAGTAATAAGGAAGTGCCCGCCCCATTCTCAGGTGTATATAGGGATGGGATGGCCAAAGCTCCTGCAGGTTACTGTCACTGACCAGCTAGCATGGGTCTGAGAACACTGCTCCTGACAGTCACCCTCCTGGGTCTCCTATCTGGTGGGCTAGCAGAGCCGTAAGTGATGGGTTTCTTGAGTTATATTATCCAGGATGTCATGTTATTATAGAGGGTGAACCTTAGCCTATCTGTGCTATATGATGCTCGAGTAGTTGGGGATGCTGGGGTCACTGCATCACTGAGTAATAACTAAGCTAGGGGACTTTCTAACAATTGCAAGACTTTCCTGTAATGCATTGATACTATGTGTATTTTTATTATGATATGAAGTGATTATTGCATGATTTGGGTGTGACAATGATTTGCAGGATTGCATCAAGATTAACAGCCCCCACCCCCACCCCCCCCATGGTGTTACCAAATGCTGTTTGCTTTCCTTATACATGCATTTAGTAACTTACCTGCAAGTTTATCCTGTTGGTTGTATGATAGCTGAGCGTGCATACCTGCAACTTGCCACAATCTGATCAGTGTATTGTAAGGATGTGCTGATCTTTCCCAATGGTCAGGGGTAGACAAGGTACCCATGTTGGTGGACATTTCCAGGGTGTCTGTGATGGACAATTTGAATGATGGTTTATGGACCTTGCCACAGATACTGATACAGACACCAATGGCAAGTGTGGGAGCAAACAAAAAAGTTTGAGATTCTCGATATAAATATAGATTTTCTTTGTTTTACATGGTTAGTGATGCATGCAGGGTGGGAGTTTTGAGCAGAGTGAGTGCACCCTGCAGAGACCTCACTGTGCTTCAAACATCAGTTTTGTTTTGTTTAGTGGTGGGTAATAGAAAGGATCCCGTATAGTCCATGGAATGCACTATCATAGTTGCCAACGTCTGCCATGTTTCCAGGGACACATATTTGTTCCACATGCTGCAGAAAGAGCATGCAAAGTGCAGCCCGGCAGTGTGTAGGATGGATATACACACAGACATAATCCAATTAATTAATCAGGGTGGAGATCTAATAGGACCTACCATGATTAGTTAATTGGATTGTGTCTGTGTGTATATCCATCCTACATTCTGCCGGGCTGCACTTTGAATGCTCTTTCTGCAGCATGTGGAGCAAATGTGTCCCTGGAAACATGGCCGATGTTGGCAACTATGTAATTTTATTTAAGTTGCTTTACCACTGCTGCAAGAAGGTTTTGTAAAACATTGGACAGCTGGAAGTCTTGTGGCTATTTCATGCAGTGTCTCAGTCATATGCACAGCTTTTGGGATAATTAAGCTTGTATTTCTAGGGGATTTATTCATGAAGAAGATTGCAATGAATTGACAAAGGAATTTCAAAATGTAAGGCCAAAGAAGTCGAGTAGGACAAATTCCCTGCAAGTTCCTCTTTCATGAATACATATGTATATACACACAGACACAGGTCCTATGAGATCTACATCCTGATTAATTGGATTGTGTATGTGCCTGTATCCATCCTAAATACTGCTGGGCTGCACTTTGCATGATCTTTCTGCAGCATATGGATCAAATGTGTCCCTGGAAACATGGCCGATGTTGGCAACTATGCACTATAGTGGACATAAGGTGTATGTCTGTCTGGACAGCATCCCAGGTGTACCATGCAGTATGAGTAAATTGAATAGCTTGTCAAACATTTTAATTTTTCAAGGTGGCAACACAAGTTACAAATCCCACTTTGCACACAACCAGCACATTTAGCTTCCCGTTAAAAATAACAATTGACATAGGATTGCCACCTCAGCCATTTATTTTTTACCGGCGACTTTTGCAGGTTGCCTTGCAGTGTTTATAAATCATATGTGACCAGAGGGAAATAAATTGGCTGATCAAGTAGTGGATCCCACAGAACCACGTTGATTAATTGATTTCCTTCTGGTCTCGTTTAACTTATAAATACTGCAAGGCAGCATGAAAATGTGGCCAGTTAAAAATGGCTTGGGTGGAAACCCTAATTAAACAAGAATAATAATGTGGTAACGCATACGTTTTCGGTGGGTCTGTTCCAGTTCATGACACTATGAGGAACTGGATTTCCCCATTCAGGAAAGCTCTGCTTAGTCCACATGGCACAATCCCAGAACAATACAGGGAAACCCAGCCCCTCCTGCTTATTTTTTTTTTTTTTTTTTGTCTGGTTGCCAGGAGATAAAGTTGCATCCCTTCCCTGTAGGAGGGGTTGTGCACCATATTAGCATATCATGCCACACTTTTGGTGGCAACAGTTATGCATGTTTATGACATTTCATTAATATTTTTGCCTGAAAATAGATTACTTACAGTATTTCCATCAGTGTTAACGGATACCTCCAATTTAATTTTCTTCAGTGTGTGTGTGTGTGTGTGTTCCATTTTTAAAAGGGAAAACAAAAAGTTTATCACTAATTTCCATGGTAAATGTATACTTTGCATAATAAACCAGAATGTGATGTCATAAACATGAGACTCCACACACACACACACACACACACACGGTTTTTGCATGCAGTTCTAGCACCATGTACGGTTTTAGATTAATTCCCTATAATGTACTGGATTATTTGCTCACTCCTTTTTATTCTGTCTCTCAGACAATATGGGTTCTCTACTCCCGCCATGCTGAAGAGTGGGGAGTCCGCTGTAGCATGTATTAATTTTGAGCATCTGAATGAGACTCTGGATGTTGAGGTTACATTTGAATACTTCAAAGAGAATCATACCATCTTCAAGGAGCAGGTCCGCGGCCCACACTTCATGAACTGCGGAGCGTTTCAGGTCAGTTGGGTCAGGACTGGGTCTGTGTGTATTTTGCGGAGCAGTGATGAGCAGCGGATGTCTAAACCGTACTGAAAATGCCTGCTGCTTGCAGCACCATCCTATGCCCTCTCCAGATATCACATGTGTTAACTGGAAAAGATGTACATTTATAATAATCTGAAGCTCAGTGGTGGGACAAGACCATGAAGTGCTTGGTGCAGAAACCTTTACTGGGCTCCCCATCAACCCCCCATTATGCTAATAGTAATAATTAGTAATAGTAATAATTGTGCCCCCCACCCCACGTCTCCCATATTCAATCCTGACTGTTTCAGTCCTGTGACAAACTGCATTTTCAATAGATGAAACACTGATAAGGAGGCAGGCTGAGATCCTCCGATCAATGCCATGTGCTGGCTGAGGATAATGAGGAAGGCTGTAATAGCTGGAAACCCGTGCATTTACTTACCATAGACTAATATTACTTGGTTTAATTTTAAAAGGGTTATTAATAACTTCTCAGACTCTCATGTCTTACAACTATGGCCTATTAAAAAGACCAATCTGCCCAATTGTGGACCCACCAGCTGTTTCTGGACCACATTTACCATAGTTCTCTCCTGCCAGTGTTAAAGGTTGTCTGGGTATCCTGGGATCTGTAGTTCATCATCCTGGCTGCCTTTGTATAAGCTCTTTGAATTCTCCTTCTATCCAGGTACCCACGGTGAAGGCAGCCACACCAATCTTCATTACTCTGGTGGCGACTGGCCAGACACTTCAGTTCCACAATCGCAGGTCTGTGGTGATTGATGCTCTGCCCAATGTTATCGTCATTCAGCTGGACAGACAAATATACAAACCAGCCGAACTGGGTAAGTCTTTACCCCTGCATGTGACACCCTTTTTAAAATAGAGGTCATAGCATTTACTTGCCATAATTCTAGAGAATAAAGGGAGATGTTGGCCAAAAATTAAGCTTTCAATCAGAAATGCCATACTGGTCCGCCTTTGTTCTGTTAGAAGGCAGACATGTTTAGAATCTTGGGTCAGATCTTTCTGTATCCGACCCAAGATTCTAAGCAATATGTCCGCCCCCTAATAGTGCTATACCGAACAAAGAGGGTTTTTTATTTAATTAAAACATTTTTATTTAAAATGCCTACGCTTGATGCTATCATTCAATTAAACATAGCTTGGTGTGTGGCCAATAGTTGTCCTTTAAAGGCAATAAGAATTAATGAGCCAGGCATTGGTCAAGTCACATGTGACACCATCCATTGCATCAGTTTTGAGTAGTATATAAAGCTATTAAGATACCATCCCTGTTACATGTCCCATGTGTTTTCTAAAAGTTTTTATTTAAACCCTACCTTCTCTCCCACACAGTGCAAGGTCGGGTAATCTCTCTGAACCCCAGTCTGTACCCAGTGCCAGAGAATGTAAGTATACTGCTCTTTATCTGTAACATTCTCTTATTATTAGTATTATTATTATGGATTTCTGTAACAAACTCCAGTGTGTGTGTATCCAAGTTTGATCTATGGCGTGTTGCACTGCGGCTCTGTTCGTGCAGTAATACTTTTTAAATGTATAACAAGTTGCAAATGGTTGTAAGAAAATGGAGTATGTGACCTATAGAAAAGAAAGCCCTGGGTTACAGGAAGGGCTCCATGACTAGGCCCAGATCAGGGGATTTCCCCCAGATAGTTACAATGTGTAAGGTGGGTAAACATTACACAGGTCATGGGTCCTCTTTGAGTGACAGGCTGGGTATCCATTAGGTATCCCCTATAGGGGGTGGGGTGAAAATTGGTATAACAAGCTGGGGGGGGGGGGTTAGAATCTGCTCATTACAACAATTTTACCCAAGCAGATTTCACTCCCTCCCCAGTTTTTCGGGTTAGGCATTCCCGTGGCGGAGGGGGAGGGGGGGGGGGGGGTTGGAATTGGCTCCAGAGCTAGGAGGAGGCAGCTGGTGGGTTTCCTATGGTACTATTGCATCTGGGGCCAATTCTCACTGGATCTCACCAAGGAATAGGCTATCCTTATGTTACATCATTATTTATGATGTTGGTTTAAGTGTGATATGTTATTGTATCTGTGTTATAAAGTTTATAAAAGTATACATTTGTTACAGTGTTTGAAATAAACGCTATGGCCTTCGAACTCCAATCTGGTGTTGAGTCCTTTTTATTGGGGGGGGAGGGATAAGGTTGCCAGTGGAGTTCCTAAGTCAGGATAAGCTGTGCAGGGCCAAGAGTGTTGGTGTCAAAGTGACTGATATGAATTTTCTTATGATTTGAAAAATGGTCCATTGCGGATTTTAATGCATACTGTATTTATTTATTTATTTCCTTTTTCTTCCAGTATTCTGAAATCTACATGTATGTAAGTACATTTATATTGGTCTTAAATCATACTACATATCAATGTACAATGAATTACACCATTTCTGAGAAGGGGTGGGGGGTTAATGGCAAGAGAGACCCTTTTTGAGCATATCCATACCGGACAATACCACTCTCCCATTAATTTTATTTTTAGTTTTCTTATACAAGGCTGCTCGGGGACATTTTTCACAACCAGCCCAGCAATGTCTTGCATGGGCTCAGACATCTGCCACTTCTTCCCCCTTGGCACGCCACTTTTAGTGGAGGCACCATCACATTAAATCACATCACTCTTCCTCAAGCGGGTGTACTATATACATAGCACATTGCAGGAAGAACCTCTGCTATCTGGAGGAGTCTGAATCCGCACTGGACCACCAAGGATAAATATTTGACAGGGAGAGTAGGCTAGTCTCGGGGGTAACATTTTGCCCTTTTTGGTTAGGTGGCTGCGCTGAACTTGGCGGGGCTGAACAGGAAACGGTATATAGTCACAGACCCTGCTATAAAAAAAAATTGTCAACAAACAGGATTTCTTTGTGTTTTTTTTTATATAATTTTTTTTTTTTTTTTTTTTTTTTTTTTTTTTTTAACTGACTTGTCCTTCCTTACAGGATCCCTCTGGGAATCGAATGACCCAGTGGTTAAACCAGAAGTCTGTACGCGGCATTGTATCGTTCCAGTTCCAGATGCTCAGTGATGCCGTGCTGGGGGGATACAGAATAGAAGTGAAGAGTGAATCTGGTCAAACCAGCTCCCAGACGTTTACAGTAGAGGAATTTGGTAGGAGAATAAGTCATCAATACACTTTGCTGGCAACTGGACTACATGGAGGGATTTAAACTGGGCCAATTGTGAGCTAAAAAGGGGTTCATTTGATATCGGGGGAAACTGATCATGTTTTATGGAGCTTGGGAATGAGGCTATTCAGATCCATTCTTAAAGGGGCCCCTACTTGTGCCAGACTGGGTGCTGCCTGGACCTCAAAGGGACTATGTCAAACATTATTTATACTGTGAATATAGGATTAAAAAAAAAAAAAAAAAAAAATTTCTCCCAAACTAAATTCAGCACTACTAGCTGAGAGGGGTATGTGTAGTATTCTCTTTACAGCTCTGATCCCTAACCCATTGTAATTATAGTCCTACTTATTGCTACTCTGACCTGACTATAGCATGAAGATGCAAGACAAGAGTGATCTCTGTCACTCTGATTATCCCCAGCACATCAGTATATAGGTAAAAACCATCTTCCTAGTCCTTGGACATTTAAAAAAAAAAAGCAATCAGAAGGGATCCAGAAGTGTGAAATTGCTTGACTCATTTCGCTTGGCAAATGCTGAATCCAAAAAACACTTCTGGTTTTTAATGTGTAAGTACTGAATAAAGATTCACAGTTTTGGACGGTGGGTGAGTATCTGCGTTACGGAGGTGATTCTTGTCCTGCATATTTACTGTGGATATGATCCACGACTATATAGCATGGGGTATAAGCCTGAAGGTTTATTTTGTATCTCTGCATTGACAACATTTTTTAAAATGTTTGCACCACGATGGTTTGCAGACTCTGAGCTTGTCCATTAAATACTGTATCCATTTAATTTCAGTGCTGCCGAGATACAGTATGAATGTGAACCTTCCATCGGCTGTAACTGTGCTGGACCAAGTTCTTTCCTATAATGTGACTGCCGCGTAAGTGAGATATTGACAGCCCACCACTCCCTGCACTCAGGATCTGGGTTTACCACCAACATTCTGAATGTTTTTTTTTTTTTTTTTTTTGGAGGGGGAGGGGGGTTGTACACAGCAGAGACTTTCCATTGTGATACATACATATATATATATCACAATGGAAAGTCTCTGCTGTGTACAACCCCCCTCCCCCTCCAAAAAAAATACATACATACATACATACATACATACATACTTTTTTTTTTTTTTTTTTTTTTTTTTTAGAACTTTGTCAAGAATTTGCCAGAGTTTGGTTTACTGGTTGATGTGTAAAGAATAAGATCCATGCTTTTTAAGTCTTCCAACATTTTTTGTGTGCATTCGCTCCTTTGCCAAAAATGGAATTTATTGAACATTCTCCTTAACTTTTGACACCGACCGTAAAAGCTTCTGGATTTTTGTAGATAATGGCATTATTTGGTTCCTATTTTTTTTATTTATTTATTCTCCATTTGCTAGTTTTATACATAACCCCCACGGTGCTTTTCAGAGTTGGGAAAACTCTGCTACTTTGGCCTGAGGTCCTCAATTCCCTGCAGTGTCTTCTTTCATGAATTACATATTTCTCAATGTACAGGGCTATTACAAAACATGTACTACTTGCGCCCATATAGCTCCTATATGTTGTGTCTTTTTTTTTTTTTTTTTCTCAGGTACACGTATGGTCAGGGTGTGCCAGGGAAGCTGAGTGGTCAGGTCTGCCGGCAGTATGCTTCATTCTCTGCAAATAACGCCTGTAACAGAAACCCAGAGGGTATTTGCCAATACGTCACCGGAGAGGTAAGCCGTCATTGCACTGTGAATGTATCAAACAATACTTGCTGTAGATACGGGTTTAAGCAAGAGTGCTCGCTCCAGGAATGCAATATCCTAATAAGATAAAGACCAATCTATTGGGGGGGGGAGGAAGGAAAAACGCCTGTCTCTGTTCCAACTCTTCAGTGATTCTTTGCAACAACCCAGCTTAATTTCTGTATGTTGTGCTGTAAAATGCAGGTTTATCTTTTACTTTTTAAAATGATTTTCTAGTTTTCTTTTTTTTTTTTTTTTCCTTTTTCCACCGGGGCTTCTAAATTCAATGACCTCCCATCAGGAATGTTGCTATAGAAATTGCAATAAGCCTATTGGACTGGTATGCGGTTGATGGTAGATTCAGAGTTTGACGTCGGACATTGTTGGCGAGCCCTTGATCATTGTGACTTTCTGTTTCCGACGTGTTTTTTTTTTTTTTGTCTTCTAGCTTTGTTCAGAAGGTAAATTCTCGGGTGAAGTTGACCTCACGTTGTTCCAGTTTGATCGCCCCGGCCTCCAAATGAACCTACTCTTTAAGGTCACTCTCACGGAGGAAGGCACAGGTAACCCACTTCTTGGGGGTTTTTTTTGTTTTGTTTATGACCTCACCTGTGTTAGTGTTCCTGTGGGTTGGTGAGAGCAGAGCCACAAAAGGGTCTGGCCACGAGGGATGGAGCAATAAAAGGGACAGAGCCACTCAGTGTCCCTACCAGATTAAGCTGCAGGCTCCATTACATGGCCAGTATTTTTGTTATGCCGGTACCGGCTCAAAAGCCTAAAAAAATAATAAAATATCGTGCAGGTGGCAACCCTACCTGTGGCCTGATAAGAATTAACCTCTTTTAATAGCAAATGTGTCATTTGCATATCAAACCCCAGGTGACAGCCACAGCTGGAGACACCACAAGCTCTGTAACCACATACACACTGTTTAGGTGATGGAGTGTCACTTTAAAGCGTAACTCGCCCCACAGACTATATCTGGCCAGTGCTTCTTTCTGCCCTGTGTAGTTAACCAGCATTTTCTATTTTTCAGGCATTCAGATGACTGAGTCAAAATATGTTGGGATCAGGAGTCAAATAGCCCGGGTGTATTTTGATTATCAGGCAATGCAGACTTATTACAAACCAGGAATCCCTTACCGAGTGAGAGTAAGTCTCCTGTTTGTCTTTTGATGTCATTGTTCCAGATGCCCAGACTGACTGACAACGACTGACTCCCAGCTCACTAGCGCCACAGTGTGGAGAACCTGCTGACTGCCGTGCTGTTAGCAATTTTTTTTTTTTTATTTTTTTTTTTTTTTAAAAGGGACATAACCCAAAATGTTGCTGGCTGATCTCGAATTTCCGTACCATATGGTCTTTGCGTCAAGCAGGCAGCAATTCTATGTAATTTTATTAGCATTATTATACAGAAGGCCTATGCTCATAATAATTCAATAATGTGCAAAGCTACCGGGGTCTACTCCTTTAACTGTAAACTGCCACTTATTTTTACACTTTTTTTTTTTCCAAAGTTCTGTAGTTTTTACATTAAAAATTTCACTTTTCGCTTCTTAATTCTGTGACCTCCAATAAGCAGGGGGCTGTTAATGTGTTAGTTTTATTGCCTTTATTACCCGAAAGATAGGCTAAATGTAACCAATCAGAAGGAGGCCACCCAAAGTGGCCTCAACAGACAGGTGAGATCCTTCTGCAGGTATCTGCAGCAAGGTACAATGCACAGATGGGGGACATGATGATGATCTGTTAAATACAGGTTGTTTATGTGCCATGCAATGGGCTCTAGAGCTCTGTCATTTTGGGATGTACTAGAAAGTCCTACCAATGTTTCTGTTACTGAATAGATCCCAATCGCCACCAGTTACATAAAACTCCTGTTTCTAAGCGTGTTTTTCTGTAACCCCTATAATTACAGATGAAAGCAGTGAGTGCTGCTGAGCTGCCACTGAGCAATGCAACTATAGAGCTGCAAATGGATGGGAAAACTGTGCAAAATCTCACCACGGCAGAAGATGGCAGTGCTGAGTATGACATTGATACCACCAACCTGCTGCAACCAGACATTCAGCTTCAGGTGAGGGGGACAGTCCTGGATTTTAATTTAAAAACAAAATAAATTAAAATTGTTTTGTCAGCATAGCTGCTGATGGAGGCCTCAAGGAGTGTTCTCTTTTTTTTTTTTTTAGGTTTTTTATTTATTTTTTGAGACTAGACAGGGATTATTTCTAAAACTCAATTTAGCAAGCCACTGGAACACTCCATGGTAACTGCTCCATTTTGGGGTGGTTGGGAACTTTACCCCCAGAAGTCACTTTTTTTTATTTTATTATAAATATTCCCCCAATATTACCAGGCTGTTGGGTGCATTGTATACTAGACATGTGTATTAGTTTTCGGACGAATGCATTTTCGTCCGAAAATAGCATTTTCGTTCATTCGTTTGAAAAACGAATAACGAAAATGCTAAGCTAACTAAAGCCGAATGAACGATTGGTTAATGAACGAAAATCATTCGTAGTACTATTGGCATTCTATAAGCCGAAATAGTCTGTTTATAGAATACAATAGCATAGTACACTACATTCCATAAACCGACATAATGAACGACTTTCGGTTTATGGAATGCATGTAAGTCTACTGGCATTCTATAAACAGACTCCATTTCGGTTTATAGTAATGCCAATACTATAGCACAAATGGACAAATGATTTTAGTTTATATTAAACCATTCGTTCAACTTCTTAGCTTTCTATAAACCGAAACAGAGTCCCCATTCATACATTTTTATGAATGGGAACTCTAGTTCGGTTTATAGCAAGCCCATAGTATTACATGTATTCCATAAGCCGAAAGTCTATAAACCGAACGTTCGGTTTTATAGACTTTTGGCTTATAGAAAACTTAGGCAATACTATTTCTATGAACCAATTCATAATTCTTATGAATGGGTTCATAGAAAGGCACTACCATACGTTTTCTATAAGCCGAAAGTCTATACACCGAAGGTCGTTCGGTTTATAGAAAACGTACAGTAGTGCCTTTTCTATGAACCCATTCGTCCGAATGGACTAAAACGAAAATTTTAGTTTTGCACATGTCTATTGTATACTGTCCTTTTAGTAATAATACGGTTTGTACATCACCTTCTTGACTTCTCTCCTCCAGGCCGTATTTAAGAACGCTGAGCAGTGCTACGACTCTAACTTCCTAACCCCGACTTATTCCAACGCTTATCACACGGTGTCGGGTTTTTACTCTCGAACGAGAAGTTATCTCCAGGCCCAGGGTCCGTCTCGGGAGCTGAGCTGTGACCAGAGTTCTGACATAAAAGTCCAGTATGCATTCAGCAAAGAAGGAATCGGGGAAGATCGAAAAGCTGTTTCAGCATCTTACCTGGTAAGAAGCTACGGGGGTGAAGGGATTAAGGTCAGGGGCAAATACAGAGCTCAGTTGACACAAACCTTCTTGGAATGTCATGTTCTGTTATCTAGTATCCATTAAAATACGTTTTAATACACTGTTGCTGTCATGGGTTATCTTTTTCTTTTTTTCCTTTTAAACACAAAAAAACCTTACTAAAGTGTGTTGTGGGTTTTTTTTTTTATTTTGTTTGTTTTTAAATCTGCTTTTCCTGGCCAGGTTTCAAAATGATCAAAAGATCAAAATTTATTTTTTTATTTTTTTTTAATGGTAAAAAGAAAAAAAAAAATGAGAGAATTTGGTTGTTTGTCAGTAATGCAAAAAAAGGCACCAAATGAACTTTTATTCAACAAAAACGGCTAATGAGAACCTAGTTATTTAAATAATTTGGGCTGCATGTGGGTCCCGGGCGATTGGTTGCTTTTGGTTTACTACATACCAATGGTGTCCTTTTCTATCATGCACACTATACCAAGTCTTTGCCGTTAAGTGATCATGCTCTGTTTTGATTTGCTCGCAGGTGATGTCACAGGATTCCATTGTCGGTCACGGCGAGCATTTGTTGGATGTGAGCGCTTGTGAGTGGTTTACATCTTTTCACACTTTAATACCTATAACTAAATCAAATATATGACTTATATATTTTTTTTTTTTCCCCACTTTAAACCATGATTTTATTTATTTTTAAGGGAGTTATGTTATTCATGAAAGACAGAATTGCAAGGAACTGAGTGGGGGATTTCAATATGAAGGCTATAGTAGCCAAGTCGAGAAAACTCTCCCATTAAGGCAACTTTTGGCTTTTAAGTTTGCAATTCTCTCTTTTTTTATGTATAAACTCCTAGCTTTCTTTTGATGAAACTATGCCCGGAGTTCTACCACAAGCTGTCCATTCAATAAAATGTCCAATTTGTCTCCCGGCAGCGATGACAGGTGAATTCCTCTTCAGTCTCAACGTGTCTTCCAAGTTTGCCCCTCGTATCGATGTAATTGTGTATAGTTTGCTCGATACAGAAATCATTGCAGACTCTATGTCCTTGCCTGTGGAGAAATGCTTCAGAAACAAGGTGAGTTCTGAGTCCCAATGACCCAACCCCCCCAAAAAATGTACCAGCAAGATCTATGTGATGGCATCATCTGGATGGGGGAACAAACACTCTGCTCAAACAGCCAAGCCTCTGCCTTTTTTTAAGGTCTCGGCAAAATTCTCTGAGGAGCAAGGGATGCCTGGTTCCAATGTGACTTTCGATGTGTCGGCAGCTCCCCTGTCCCTGTGTGGATTAAGGATCATTGACTCCAGTCTTCTCCTGCTTAATCCGCAAGATGAGCTTACTCCTGAAAGCGTGAGTAGTCTTTAACCCGTATATTTTATATTAGGGCATTGTTGTCAGTCAATAAAAAATCAAACCAAATATCTCATTAATAGTGTAATTACCACTTACACTACTGGTATTAATACCGCTAACAAAACTTTTAATATAGTTATTGACACGAACTATAATATGTATTGGTGTTACATTTAATAATGTTTAGTATTATTGTTACTATTCGTATAAAGTAATACTACTAGTTGTATTTAATTTATAATGTGTGTTCCAGGTGTACAGCTTATTGAGATACACAAGCGGTGGATACTATGTTTCTGGCTTTGATGTGACTCCGTCGGCTCCCCCCTGCCTTAATCCAAACCAACGAATCTTTGTCAATGGCATATACTACACACCAAGGACTTTCCCACAGGAAGGGGACAGTTATGAAGTATTTCGTGTAAGTACCTGGAAAATATCAAGTATGGGGCGCCTTTGGCATAAACACACATGCCACGGCTTGCTGGCTGCTTCAGTGTGTTTGTGTTTTGAGATTGTATCTTGTTACTAACTCTGGAACATGTTGCTTGTTCTGTTCCTCTAACTCCTTTGCTTCCTGTCTCCAGAGTCGTGGATTGGTTTTTGTAACAAATTCCACAATACACAAACCAGAGATCTGCGGAGGAGGACTAGGAGACGGGATTTTTCTGGCCAGGCCGAACTTTATGGCAGGGGCTACCATGGCGAGAGAGTTTGCAACAACCAGCTCAGGTAGGTAACCGTTTTCCACTCACGACTATGCAGAGCCATCTGTCCTGGGAAAACTAGGGATCTGACCACCCCGGGCTAGCCTCCCTTTAACCTCCTATCAAATGTAGACACCCCAAAACATAATGTAGAAATGTTCCTGCTGCTTTTTAGAGTGATCAGACTCATTTATAATGTCACTGGGGCAACGGAGAGCCAAAGGACCCAGTCCACCACCCCTTAATGTAATAGTTTGCTACTGAGGTTACTGAGCCCTTCAGAATGCGCTTAAAAAATGCAATTGGAAGCTAGCATGTCGACTGCTGCCCTTCTCCGCCTTTTTAAAAAGCTAAATGTTTTGCAGGAAATGTTGGGACTCCAGACGCCATCGCAACTGTGAGGACCAACTTTCCTGCCGTCTGGGGTTTCCGTTTTCTGGACATAAGGTGAGTGACCAGGGATTGTGTCCACCAACTATTCCCTGCAGGGTCTGTTTTTACTTTGTGCGAGCTGCAGAATTGCATGAGACCCTTACGTATTCTGCTTTCCTCCTCCTCTTAGTGAATCCGGATCTGGATCTCTCCAGCTGTCCGTCCCAGGCACCATCACCAAATGGCTAGGCTCCAGTATCTGCGTCTCCGAGGATCACGGTTTTGGAATCGCCAAATCCCCAGCACAATTTGTCTCCTACCAGCCATTCTTTGTGGAAACCTCTCTGCCATATTCCATGGTCAGAAAGGAGATTCTGGTCATGAACGTTTTTGTATCAAACTACATGGAGCACTGTACTAAGGTGACTGCCTGTGTAATCCAAACCGGTACTGTTTGTCCATGCAAGCCTGGTCCGTGCATTGTCTAACCTTCATAACTATACTGTATTCTTCAGGTACGTGTAGCACTGGGCAGTTCAGAAGCCTTTACTGCTGAGCTGAAAGAAGGAGAGCAGGAGGCTTGTATTTGCCCCAATCAGAGAGCCTCCTACTCCTGGGAAATAGATTCCAAACGGCTAGGTAGGTTCCCAAGGCCGACTCCTGGACTTGGATCCATTCTTCACAATTCCCTGGTGGATTGTTAACTCTCTTCTCTCTACCTTGCCTTCCCCTCCCCATCCGCCGGCCGCAGGTGTGATGTCTATCAATGTGACTGCTTGGACCACTTTTATCGGAAGCACATGTGATGGAAACAGTGACCCTGAACAAGCGCAACGCAAGGACACCAAGATTCATACTGTTATTGTAAAGGTGAGAATCCAAGATCTCTGTTGTAGAGGATCTGTGTCAGGATTTCACTCTGTCAACCTAAGCAATGCCTTTAACATGAATGTAGAGAACCCAACAAATCTGGAAAATGATCTATAAATGGTGCTGGCAGAATTGCACAAGCATAAAATAGGAGAAATAGGTTTTAAATGTGTCTGTCTTCTGCTTATGACATCACCCTGTGGCTTCATATGCAAATTACACATTCCATGTTGAAAATTGTGTAAATTTGCATATCAAAAAGTGACCTGTGATGCCACAGAGCTTTATGCATTTTACTTGCATTTCTACTAATGTATAGATCAGTGTATGTAGAGAGGTTTAGGGGGAATGCCCCTGTTAAATACAGTATTTATGAAGGGGGTGGAGTCGGTATATTGCGGGGCTGTC
This sequence comes from Pelodytes ibericus, assembly GCA_036172795.1. Taxonomy (NCBI): domain Eukaryota; kingdom Metazoa; phylum Chordata; class Amphibia; order Anura; family Pelodytidae; genus Pelodytes; species Pelodytes ibericus. The sequence continues at coordinate 69,725,061 of CM069867.1, forward strand.
TAATTCTTTTTGATGCGATCGCTGGTTTGAATTTATACCAACCTACCTTTCTTTATTCTCCCTCCCCAAGGCTGAGGGAATAGAAGATGAGATTACCTACAGTACACTTGTCAATGTTGAAGGTAAGCCATGTGCCGGGGATGAGCTCAAGTCAGTATTATCCTCGTACAGCTTGTTCTACCGTCCCTGACCTTATTGGTGCTTCAATCTGACCCCCTTTTTAAAGAGGCAGTTCCACCACCCGTGTCCGGAATACAAACATTATTCAATAACTAAGATTTCAATAAGAAACGGATCTGTCCAGATTTTATTCTTCTCAACACTTCCTTTAACCCTAAAAAAAGGCAAACAAATTGTAATAAGTTGTACTGATGTTTCTACAGCAAGTCCTGCCCATCTCTCAAAGTCCCTCCTTGTTCAATGTCACTGAAAATAAATTCAGTGTTATAAATACAGGAGAACTGTATAAATTCTACAGTCAAAATAAGTGCATTACACATCTATTAAGCACATGTACAACATACAGAAAACAAGCTAGGTAGATCTGCCCTGTAAGGTTGTTTGTTGGTTTCCTCTGTTACAGAAGGCACAAATACCAACATCCCAATCGTCATCACCCCTCCAAGCAACGCTGTCTCCGATTCTGTCACCTCATCGGTCAGCGTAATTGGTGAGTGAATATTTATATACTGATCGAGGGGTACAGGCACAAATGACTCGATACAGTGCTTTATTAATAGTCCCCTAATGTATTTCTGTTCTATGATGCACATTTGATTCAGTCTTTCAGCTACAACGCACTTGATTTTATTTATTTTTTGCTTTTTTTTATTAAGGGACAAACAACATGTCGTATTCTGTAAATGTAGAGGCTTAAAAAAAAAAAATGAAAAAATGATCTATATGTTGTATTGGCAGAATTGCAAGTAAATACATAAATTAGGAGAACATCGTTTTAAACGGGTCTGTGGTGTCTCAGGTCTATGACCTCATCTGTAGGACGCTATGCAAATGAACTGCTTTTTAGTGGTAAATGGGTAATTTGCATATCGGGCCACAAGGTGATCTGATAGACCTGAGACACCACAGACATGTTTAACATATTGTTCTCATAATTTATTAATTTATTTGCAATTCTGCTAATACAAAGTATTTATTTATTTTGCCCCCAGAACTAGTTATGGTCTGCATTCATATTTTAGGGTGACAGTATCTTTAAGGAATGGTATAACCTTTTCCATGTGGGTCCTGTTTCTTAAACCTTCTCATTCTGGGCCAGGAACAAAGGCCATAAAACAAGTGCACTGTAGTAACCCACGCATTTCTCTCTTGCAGGAGACCTATTGGGACTTTCTGTGAACAATCTGGAGTCCATGATCCGAATGCCAACCAGTTGTGGGGAGCCGAACCTGGCCACTCTCATGCCGATCCCCTCCATTGTGAAGTATCTGAACCACACCGGCAAACTGACTGAGGGAACCTTGGCGCTAGCCAAATCCCACATGGCAGCAGGTGAGCATCCCACCCCACCAATGAATGGCCTCCATGCTAGAAGCCTACTTTATAACCACAGTGGGAGTCTAGTGGTCTCTTCAGTCAAGTCCGCACTGCTGTTTAAAGGGGCCGTTCCAGCTTTAAAACTTTATTCATGGAAAATAATTGCAGGGAATTCCAAAGTTGAGGCTAAAGTAGCTGGGTTTGAATAAATTTCCCCCATTTGGCTGAACCAGGCCTACTTTTGGCCTTTGGTTTGAAATTCTCTTTAATTCCTTGCAATGCTTTCTCAATGCTAATATTGCACCCTTTTCCTCCCCCAAAAAATCATGATGTGTATTAAATCCAAGAATAAACTTTTTTTTTTTTTTCTTTTTTCTTTCTATTTTAGGATATATGCGGCAGCTCCAGTTCATTCTTGCAGATGGAAGCTGCAGTGTGTTTGGAGGACCTTTCTCTCCAACTAGTTCATGGTAAGTGAAGGGCTGGACTGTTTAAAATCCTGCACGAGCCCAATCATGTTCAGAGTATGGGCAGTATTAAACCTATTGGGAGTTAAACCTATAGGTCCTATTGGGACCTATTGGCAGTTGAACATCTAAAGTCGCTTGGATTTCAAGATCAGAGACGGCATGGGTTTACTTCAGGGAGATCATGCCAAACTAATCGATTTTTTTTTATTTTATTTTTTTGATTGGGTGACTAAAATAATAGATCAGGGTGGTGCAGTAGACATTGCTTACCTAGATTTCAGTAAGGCTTTTGACACTGTCGCACATAGAAGGCTTATCAATAAACTGAAATCTTTGAGTTTGGATTTCAATATTGTTGAATGGATTAGACTATGGCTGAGTGACAGGCAACAGAGGGTTGTAGTCAATGGGGTATATTCGATGCAAGGTCTTGTTACTAGTGGGGTACCTCAGGGATCTGTACTTGGACCCATTCTCTTTAATATTTTTTATTAGCAATATTGCAGAAGGTCTTGTTGGCAAAGTATGTCTTTTTGCTGATACAAAGATTTGCAGCAGGGTTGATGTTCATGGAGGGATAAGCCAAATGGCAAATGATTTAGCTAAACTAGAAAAATGGTCAGAGCAGTGGCAACTGACATTTAATGTGGACAAGTGCAAGATTATGCACCTTGGGCGTAAAAACCCAAAAGCAGAATATAGACTATTTGGTACAGTCCTAACCCCAACATCTGAGGAAAGGGATTTAGGAGTAATAATGTCAGTGGACTTAAAGGTAGGTAGGCAATGCAATAGAGCAGCAGGAAATGCTAGCAGAATGCTTGGATGCACAGGGAGAGGTATTAGCAATAGGAAGAGGGAAGTGCTCATGCCATTGTACAGAGCACTAGTGAGACCTCACTTGGAGTATTGTACGCAGTACTGGAGACCGTATCTCCAGAAGGATATTGATACTTTGGAGAGGGTTCAGAGAAGGGCTACTAAACTGGTTCATGGGTTGAAGGATAAAACTTCCCAGGAAAGGTTAAAGCATCTTAACATGTGTAGCTTGGAGGAAAGACGTAACAGGGGGGATATGATAGAAACATTTAAATACATAAAGGGAATCAACAGAGTAAAGGAAGAGAGTATATTTAAAAGAAAAACTACCACAACTAGAGGAAATACTTTTAAATCGTTACCCCTCTAATTTAAGACTAATATCAAGAAGTATTACTTTACTGAGAGGGTAGTGGATGTATGGAATAGCCTTCCAGCAGAAGTGGTAGAGGTGAACACAGTCAAGGATTTTAAGCATGCGTGGGATACACAAGGCTATCCTAGCTACCGGGAAGGGGGGACTAAAAAAAAAAAAAAAAAAATTGGGCAGACTAGATGGACCGAATGGTTCTTATATGCCAACACATTCTATGTAAACATTCACCCAGCATTGTGTTTACACTGGAGAGGTAAATAACCTTCTTTCTAAAGGCATTAATTATCCCCCTCCCAACCTCCTTGCCGCCCTGCACAACTAGTCAATGTTTTATCAAAGGCCATATCTAATTCCCATCACAGTACCAAGGGCTAGCCTAGCTGTGAGTTATATGGTAACTCAGAGCTCATTGGAAAGGGGGGTAGCAAGAGAAGAACATTTCCAAATCAATCACTTTTTGTTTTTAATTGTATTTTTTTTTAATTTTTTTCTTCCCCCTTTAGGCTGCTTGCCCTAACAATGTGGACAATAGAGCAAATCAAGCCATATGTTTTTGTTGATGATAATGTGCAAAACAGACTCCTGTTGGCGTTAGAGAGAACTCAGGACCTGAACACTGGCTGCTTCATACCTTCCGGAGTAGTATTTAACAATGAACTGAAGGTAAGGATGGAGTGGGGTTTATCTAGCATGTAGTAAGTTTAGAAAGATTCACTGCTCTTAGACCTGTGTCATATATATATATAACCACTGTATATGTGTAAATAAACCATAGTCTAACATAAAATAACTCCACAGTTGGGGAACCAGTACATAATGTTGATCTTTCCTCCCATGTCACTGGGCTCATTCACTGAACTTGCAATGACCGAGGAAGCAGACAAATCTATGTTTCTTGGGAGATGTGCTGGGCAGGATTATAGCCGGCCCAGCAGAGAGAGAGACGGTCATTTCTTGGTCCACTGATCCCAATATATAACAAAAGGAGCTTCCCTTTCAGTACATGTTGCTTTCTAGAATTATCAGGGACTTCCTTCACAAGAGTTGGACATGTGTAATGCAGGATGGTTCTTTTTAGCGCTCTGTACCAGATTAATGTATTCATTCTTTAACATGCGCGATGTTTGCATTGACTTACAGGGCGGAGCTGAAAATCATATCAGTTTTACAGCTTATGTTGTTGCCGCTCTGTCTCAGATGAACTATCCCGGAGGGGTAAGTGATCCCCAGAAATACTTCCTCCCCCTGTCCCCCAATTTATTAATATTATTTACTTGACGCATTGGGTAAAAGATAAACGCGTTACGGAAAGATTCTTTTTGGGGAAGAGGAGCACAGAGGGAATTTAAGTCACGTTCTTAATAATAAATTGTGCCATGTAGTTTTGTCCTTGTAGCTTGAAAATATTGTCATCTAGTATTAAAGCAATATGATCACTGCGTCTTCTGCATAGTGTGTGCAAGAAATGTATGGGTAAAATGTGTGACCTATATGGGGTCTCTGTTATTATAGCACCTTTTATTGCCTTGATATGCAAAATGCACATTCCCCAGGGGAACCAATCAAAACAGTTTTAATGGGCAAACAAGAGTTTTATTTTTGAAATGGGGAATTGACAAGGAAATGTAAAATTCAAGGACAAAATAGCTGAATTGGGAAAAAAGACTTTGGCTTTATGTTTTACATTATTTTCTCAATTATATCTTTTATGAGTGAATCCCCTAAGAGTTTGACCTATGGGCATATTACGAATTCACAAAATAATTTGGCAACTATGGTGTGTCTTTTTGTGTACACCCCCCTCCCCCCCCCCTTCCCTCACTTTAGAGGTAGCTTTCCACTGTGTGTGGTTCTATCTGTTAGCCATGTTTCCCCCGGCAGTGGTAGCTTTCCACTGTGTGTCTTATAATAATCTCACCCCATTCTGACCTTCATGTGTTTCCCAACATGTTCACTCTACACAGCAAACTCTCCTGCGTGGAGCCTTCCGCTGCCTGGAAGCGGTCTCCAAAACAGACCTGAGTCTTTACAACCGAGCCCTGATGTTCTACATGTACAGTGCCTCTGGGAACCAGGAGCTTGCCACCACCTTTCTTCAACAGCTCAAAGAGGAGGCAATCGAGGAAGGTACTTGGTGTCTAATACCAGCTTCCCAGGGAATCTGTATCCGCCTTGTACTGTCCCCGACTCTCCCCATGTCACCCATGAAATAATTAGATGATGTTCTAGATCACACTGGTCCATCAGAACCGACCACAGATCCAGTGGCCTTTTTAATCTGATGCTAAAATAACAATTAGATAGTTAGCTACATTTGTAGTTTAGGTTGAAAAAACTTAGTTTAGGGGGGGGGGGGGGGAGGAGGATCCTTCTTGACTCCAAAACAGCGGAGGAACCTTAAAATAATGGTTACTTACCAGAACATAAAAAAACAATTGAAATATAAAAAAAAAAATCTTTTAACACACGGTTGCCATTTTGTAACGAATTGATGTTGAGGTTCCTCATGGTTACATACGTTCACCCCTGTGTGATGGGTGTAGTCATTTTTGAATAGACAAAATTCTATTTTACATATTTTAAAAGGAAAGAGATGCAATTTTTTTTTTTACCATATTAAAATGGCAAATACTTGAGCAGGGTGCACCGAAACCTGCCTGAGGTTTAGAGGTGGTCTTTGTCGCCATGTCATCCCCTTTCTCATGCTATGCAAAGGAGAGAAGTCTTAACTGATAAGACAGATCTGTTTTGATATTTTTACCCTTTTGGATACTGTATGTGGAACTGTTTGGTGTCTGTGCCTATCAAGAGATGTCCACCTTTTTGTTTCTTTTATTTTAAATAGATGGCTCTCTTCACTGGGAACGCCCCGACAGTCTACAAAAGAAGAGTGTTCCTTTATTCTACGCTAAAGCCCCCTCGGCAGATGTAGAGATCACTGCCTATATCCTGTTGGGTCTGACTTACATTCGGAATACATCAGTGGAGCACAAAACTTACATGGCTAAGACTGTTCAATGGCTGGTCAAACAGGAGAACGCAAATGGCGGATTCCGATCCACAGCGGTAATTAGAATGTGATAACCGTAAAACGACTGCTGGGTAACGATTGGCAAGGTTCTAAAATGGAGAACACCATTCCTTCCTTCTACGTCCTGAAAGAAGGGGGATGAATAAGCCACAGAAATGATATAACAAACAAACTGTGAGAATTTATGGTGCCAACTTGTGACCGTCTCTCACTGCCAAGAAATACTAAATATCCTGTTTTTTGTACTTGGATCATTTTAATTGGGCTGAAAAGATGCATAGTCCATAAAGCTCAACATGTCCACACACCCATATTCATTAATCCCCCCCCCCCCCCCCCAAAAAAAAAAGGGAGAAGGGGAAATAATCCCTTTTGAAACAAATGCAGTCTGACTTCCACTAGATCCACATTATCTATACTACACTTAAAAAGACCGCGTCGGCTAAACCGTGTGACTGTAGAGAATAAAAATAATCTATACATTGTGTTAACAGCATTGCTCTTAGAATTATATAGAATTTTTTTTTTTTTTATCCTCTCATATTAACAGTAAAAACCATGTTGAAGGATGTGGTCCCTATAGCCCTGTATACATCTCAGTTCTACAAAAGCCCCCCGCTGAATACAAGCCCCCTAATAGACAAGTAGGGCAAGCCATGTCAGCATGTCTGTCTCATGACCAGCTCTCCTCTATGGAAGCAAGGCTGCAAGATATAATTTTTTTTTAATTTTGTTTTTGTTTTTTTACTTTCCCCCTATTCAGGACACTGGTGTGGCTCTACAGGCTCTCGCGGCTTATGGCTCCTTGGCTCACACAAACAATACAGCTCTCCGGGTGGATGTGTCTTCTAGTAATGAGAGTCTCGCCACTTTCAACGTCGACAACACGAACGGTCTTCTTCTGCAGAGACAGCCCCTGCCCAGTGGTCCCGGACAGTACAACATTGACATTCAAGGCACAGGAATCTGCATGGTGCAGGTATAACTTCCAAAATCAGAGTTTGCTGTAGACTATCTCTAACCTATTTGTCATGGGAGGATGCCAGAGACACGGTTATGGCCGCCATCTTTGTAACTTGGAAATTTTAAGTTGGGGGGAGGGGGGGGTGTCATGTTCAACCCTTTTTCTATACTTTTTTTTTTTTTTCCTGATTTCTATTTTTGCTTGATGAGGGGCAAAAGTTCCTTAAATATTCAAATGTATCCGTGCATCAACAAGCTCAGAATATTAATATCTATTTTGCAAAACCCTTTTTAGCCTTTTGACACATATGGAGGTTCTATGCTGTTCTAATACACAGGGCTCAAACGACCACACAGATGGCGTCTCATTATGGCCTCCCACGAAGACCAGTGCTCCAGATCCCACTGCAGCCCCTCTAGCCGATGACCAAGTCGCACTGTGGTCCAATCTTCCCTATTTGGGCACGCCTCCGTGACGCCATTAATGATGAGGCGAGTTCTTGCCATCTTTCGGCAAGGTCTGAAAAAACTCTGCCAGTGTGAACGGGCCCCAAGAACACTATCACCGTTTTGGTGCTTTTTGATCCTAAGGACAAGAGCACCAAATAAAGCTAGAGATTAAGGGGTTAAAGGAACCATTGTACTTGGAGTGGTTTTTGTTTTACCATCCTGTCTATTATTTGAGCCTGACTGATGGCCAATGTGTAGAAACCTCAGTTCTTGCTTCCCAGATCTTCATATACGCAGCCACTGCGGTCATACGCCTCTTGACTCCGCTACCCTTAGGTGTGCAGTTCCATGTCTTTAATCTACACCTGTTCTCCAGCGTCCGACGCTGGGGTCTATTCAATGAACGCTGAGTAGGCTCTCCCCCACTTGTATAATGTTTACTCCCCTGCTGGTATGTCCGTAGCAGAACAAAAATGTTAGAGTTTCTGACCAGGACCTCTATCTGGCTCACTAGGTCAATATGTTTCTCCCATCCAATGCAATGCACCCACTATTGCTCACCATGGCATCCTCTACGTTATTCGTAAAGGCCTCTGCAGGACACAAGCACTGCTTGATAAAGCCTATGTGCACTTTGTATTCTGTGGTGTAGGATTTGCTCACTATTATCCTCTACTCAAGCTCCTTTTTTTTTTTCCTCCTATGCACATTGGGTCTTGTGGGAGGATATAATAGATATCTCTGCAGCTCCTGACTGTCAGGCCTTTTTTCTTTGTCCCGTCTCTACAGGTGACTACTAGGTACAACCTGCCCGTGTCTGAAGAAGATTCTGCCTTCCAACTGTCTGTAAACACTTCGTCAGAGAGCTGTGTCAATGGAGTGGCCTATACCTACCCTATAGGCGTTGCCATCAGGTATGAACCATACAGCTGCTCTCCAACCCTATCCAAACTCCTTAAAGGGACTGCGTCACCTGTACTGTAAATGTAGAGAATATGAAAATATAAGTTACACATTGTATATGTAAAATTGCAAGCAAATAGATTAAGAGGAAACGTGTCTGGGGTGTACAGTCCCCACTGATGTGATTTGGGATATCAATTATGGGTGCAGCTTTGTTGCCCATAATGTCTTAAACCATTTATTTTCTTTTTATATATTTTCTTGTACAATGTCCTAATGTAACTTTAAAACTCCCATATTGTTAAAGCAATGAGTAAGAAACAAATGAATAGTCAATTCTATCTTTTTTTTTTAATTGTGGGGGGTTTGATTTTGCTGTACTTTCTCTGCTCACTTCTTACCAAAAGTCCAGTCCCATATCGTTAGGGCGGCAGATGTTCAGTCTCCCAACCAAGTGGACTTCCTCCCTTGTTGGCTTCTTTGTTCACCCACATTGTGCTGTGATTTGTCGTCTTTCCAGTTATCACGGCACCAGGAATCAATCGAACATGGTTATTGTGGACATTAAGATGCCCTCTGGATACAGAACAACCCAAGTCTCCCTTAATAAGGTAAGGGCTTGTGTAGGACACAGTCCATGTACCCTCTAGCCGAATCAAAACCACCAACCCGCCGTGTAATTAAAACCGGACCCTTCCATGAAACAACCAGTGACGTGAGATGTGGGCACCTAGGGCTTTATCCATGAAAGAGGGAATTGACAAGAGAATTGTAAGCTTTAGCTGAATGGGAGATTCTTTCCAACTTTGCTACCCTTAGGTTTTTATATTCCCTTCTCCGTTCTCTGCAATTCTCTTTCGTGAATAAAGCTCCTGGGATTTGCACCAACTGCTTCATCACTAATCGTCTGTCGTTCTCTTCTCCGCAGCTGAAGGAGTCTGTCGGTAAAGCTGAAATTAAAAACGACCATCTCCACGTATACCTTGAGTCTGTGAGTAATCCGTATACCTTCCTTAGTGACCGGTATTGCTTTATCACTCCAATAGCTAGACCCCCTCCCATGCTGTGCCCAATACTCTCAGCAGAGCCTCCAGTAATCCTCTCTGTCTCCATGCAGGTCACCGATAAAACATTTTACTTTTCCTTTGAAGTGGAGATGATGTCCAGAGTGCTTAATTTGCAGCCGCAGACGGTATACGCGTATGATTACTACAATCAAGGTAACTGCACAGTCTGCTCATTCAGTCACGGGTTTGGGCAGCAGTCTGAGTGTGTGTGTGTGTGTGTGTGTGTGTGTCTGTCTGTCTCTCTTCTGGTTTTGTATCTTGTATGTTTGGATAGATTAAAGTGTCCTTGGCAAGATCATGGAAGGTTTATAGAACACCATTAAATTGCAAGCAACAATGGCTGTGCATTGGTATTCGCAATCCCACAATGCCGTGCGTTCAATGAATGCTGCGTGCAAGGCTTTCTCGGATAAAGTCTTGCTGGAACTTCTTGCATCTCACCCGCATGGACCACCCCACTAATGACATTGTGAGCTGTTTCTAGCGCATGCGTTAGTAGAACATCCTCTAAATGTTTCAATCCACTAATACTTCTGTCGCCTCGTTTTTGTTTTGTTTCAGATGAGAATGCGAAGACTATGATGCATCACCCGTGCTCCGCGTAGAATAGACAGAGGTAAAAAGCCATTACCCGTGGATTTGTACTATGGTGACATGTCTCTTTTTGGCCATGTTGTACCCTTGGCAACATGTCTGTGGTGTTTGTGTTTACTGTAACCCCACCAATAGGGTTGCCACTTTTTTCCTCAAAAAAAATACTGGTCATTGCTGTGGGTCATGATAGATCATTTGCATAAGATTGTAATAGGCAGGGGACTCGACATTTATTAAAAACCTATACTTTTTCTCTTGATTTATATTCATGTGTTTGACCTGAAACATTATGGTTGCAGAAGTGCATGCTTTTGTATTTTTCCTCTATTCATCAGTCACAGTATAATCAATATTGTGATGAAAGTCTCTAACGGAGACCCTAGAGCTATATATTAATAATGTGCCAGAGGCCAGCAGGGTTGGTTATAGTAATAATAACTAGTATTTTTCATATAGCACCTTTCTCACAGCGCGACTGGTAGAAACAAACCTCAAATGGTCCAGCAGTCTGGTTTATAATTAATGTGGCGGTGTTTATGGTGTTTAATGCCTTGATAGTGATCCAAATCATGGTTCTGGTGCTGTGGTGCATTCTGGGATTGTGTGGTGCATTCTGGGATTGTGTGGTGCATTCTGGGATTGTGTGGTCACCCTAACACCAGTTTGTCTTTACAGGAGCATTAAAACCCTGCATCTGGAGGCCGGCTGTGGCACCAAAGAACGTGCGCAGTCTCGTCTGTCCTGCTCTTCGTTGCCGTTATCCTCTCTTTAATCTGTATGACTTTGAATTGACGTCTGGTCCAGCAGAGACTGTCTCCATTCTGATCGCAATATGCTTTACAGACGCAGCTTCCAGTAAAATACTTTGTTGACCAAAGATGTGAAATAAACCTCCATTATTTTTTCATGGTTCACTGGTGTCAAGGTGTCTTGTTTGTGCTCTTATTTCCTCTTTTTAAAGACCACTGTGACTGGAAAATACCATCTTCTTTTTCATGCAAATCCCTGATTAATAATGCTCAGAGCCTCCTGAACTTGCAGTAAGCTGGCTGAGCGTCATGGGACGGGAATCCAATGCAAGAGAGCGCCGGCAAGGTCACTGTTTATTTCCCAGCGTCCATATAACTCTATATGTAATACTGTTTCCGTAACTCTGGATCCAAGGTTTCTAGGGGAAAAACCACAAGTGATTTTAATCAAAGAATGAAACAAAAATAGGTAAAAGGGACTCTGACACCTAAACCTTGTTTATAATGTAAAGCATGATTATCAAAAAGGGCCTATACTGGGTGTTAGCAGAATTGGAAAGATTAAGTGAAAAATAGATTCAGAGTGTCTCTGTGGGGTCTCCTGTTGATGACATGACACAAATTTAAATTTTTAACTTTAAACTTCACAACCCTCTGCACCTTCTCCCCTCTTTGCATTGTGTTCCTCATTACCGGATACTATCCTGCCTAATGGCTACATTCCTAGGTCCATCCAGTCTGCCCAATTTTCTAAATACTTTTTAGTCCCCAATCTTATATCTAGGATAGCCTTATACCTATCCCACGAATGCTTAAACTCATTCACTGTATTAACCTCTACCACTTCTACTGGAAGACTATTCCATGCATCCACTACCCTCTCAGTAAAGTAATACTTTCATTAGTCCATGGCCTTATCTCATATCTAAGATAGCCTTATACCTATCCCATGCATGCTTAAACTCCTTCACTGTATAAACCTCTACCACATCTACTGGAAGACTATTCCATACATCCACTACCCTCTCAGTAATGTAATACTTTCATTAGTCCCTGGCCTTATCTTATATCTAGGATAGCCTTATACCTATCCCATGCATGCTTAAACTGCTTCACTGTATTAACATCTACCATTTCTACTGGAAGATTATTCCATACATTCACTTCTACTGGAAGACTATTCCATACATTCAATGAATAATAAATCCAGTCTTTAACGTCAATCCTCATCTTTAGATGTATTTCGCTGGGTGCACTGTCCAATGGGCGGCAGTGCACAATCTCCTCCAGGGCAGGTTCCTGAGGCGTCATCTGGGTGATCCTCACAGGGAGGGCTACGCTGGGTGCACTGTCCAATGGGTGGCAGTGCACAATCTCCTCCAGGGCAGGTTCCTGAGGAGTTATTTGGGAATGGTACCAGCTTGGAGGAGGATGCTGGTGGGTTTCCTATCATCGGAATTTGTTGTTACTTTTGCCCCTGTGGCCTGTTCTAATGGGATCTCACCAAGGAAAAGGCTAATATTATCCTTATGTTACATCATTGTTTAGGAGGTTGGTTTAAGTGTGATATATTTATTCATATAAGTTATTTGTGTTATAAAGTTTTATTAAAGTATAGAAATGTTAGTGTGTTTGAAATAAATGCTATAGCCTTCAAACTCCAATCTGGTGTTGAGTCCATTATGGGGGGGGGGGGGGCGGGTTCCCAGTGGGGTTCCCTGTGGGGTTCCCTAAGTAAATGGTTCCTAAGTCATGTGAGCGCTCATGTTGAGGCAATATGACACTGTGGCAAAGTACTGTGGGGGTAATGTGACAGTGTGGCGGTTCATGTTGAGGCAATATGACACTGGGGGGGTAATGTGACAGTGTGGCGGTTCATGTTGAGGCAATATGACACTGGGGGGGTAATGTGACAGTGTGGCGGTTCATGTTGAGGCAATATGACACTGTGGGGGTAATGTGACAATGTGGCGGTTCATGTTGAGGCAATATGACACTGGGGGGGTAATGTGACAGTGTGGCGGTTCATGTTGAGGCAATATGACACTGGGGGGTAATGTGACAGTGTGGCGGTTCATGTTGAGGCAATATGACACTGTGGGGGTAATGTGACAGTGTGGGGGTTCATGTTGAGGCAATATGACAGTGTGGCGGGTAATGTTGAGGCAATATGACACGGGGGGGGGGTAATGTGACAGTGTGGGGGTTCATGTTGAGGCAATATGACACTGTGGGGGGTAATGTGACAGTGTGGCGGTTCATGTTGAGGCAATATGACACTGTGGGGGTAATGTGACAGTGTGGCGGTTCATGTTGAGGCAATATGACACTGGGGGGGGTAATGTGACTGGCGGTTCATGTTGAGGCAATATGACACTGTGGGGGGTAATGTGACAGTGTGGCGGTTCATGTTGAGGCAATATGACACTGTGGTGGTAATGTGACAGTGTGGTGTCATTTTTTGATAATCTCATTTGAACTACATTCCCAATATTAAACACTGTTTAGGTGACTGAGTCCCTTTTTTTTTTTTTATTATTCTTTAATTAAAATCACTTGGGTTTTTTCCCTAGATGCTGAAAAAGGCTGTCACTGTCTCCTCATCCTAAACTGCTCTTGGCAGAACTTTGGATCCAGCGTTACGAAATCTGTATTACATCCAGAGTTATATGGACACTGGACATGAGCAGTGACCTTGCTGGCGCTCTCTTGCATTGGATTCCTTTCCCATGATGCTCAGCCAGTACTGCAGATTTATGACAGGCTGAGCATTATTGATCTAGTATTTGAATGAAAAGGAAGGTCATTTTGAGGTCGCAGTGGTCTTTTAATGAGGAAAGAGCACAAACAAAGCAGACACCTTGACACCAGTGAACCATGAAAAAATAATGGAGGTTTATTTCACATCTTTGGTCAACAAAGTATTTTACTGGAAGCTGCGTCTGTAAAGCATATTGCGATCAGAATGGAGACGGTCTCTGCTGGACCAGACGTCAATTCAAAGTCATACAGATTAAAGAGAGGATAACGGCAACGAAGAGCAGGACAGACGAGACTGCGCACGTTCTTTGGTGCCACAGCCGGCCTCCAGATGCAGGGTTTTAATGCTCCTGTAAAGACAAACTGGTGTTAGGGTGACCACACAATCCCAGAATGCACCATACAATCCCAGAATGCACCACAGCACCAGAACCTTGATTTGGATCACTATCAATACTAGTAGTTATTAATTATTATAATAAATAACAATAAACCCTGCTGGCCCAGAGGCACATTATTAATTTATAACCTATTCATAGGTTATGGGAATTTAAGTAAGTTGCAATTGTTGTTTTTTTATGCTAGTCTTCATTTTATCTGCCTACTTGCATATTTGATTCCCGTTTGCACTCCCTTGTGGGAATTTAATTGTTTATCCAAGCGGTTCACTGCATTTCCGCATTTAAACATATACTCTTTATTTGTTTATTCATTTTTGTATACGTATTTTGTTTTTCGATATATAGTTTGTCCATATCATATATATTGTCTGTCCAGATTATTTGTATATTAAAAACCTTTATATTTTATTATATTTATATTGTGTGTGTGATTTTTGATATACAGTATATTATTACGGCATTTGTAACTATAGCCTACTTTACACTGTCATTATTTAGCTCGTTTGTACTTTTTCCCTTCATTGGTGCTCCACTGTGTCGTCCAAGACAAGCAGCAGTTTCTCATTTAATGCGATTCAATTTCAATTGGAATCTACGAAGTACGCTCAACTTACTAGTACCCCCACTATATACATATTATAATAACCTTGGTTTTTTTTATTTATTTTAATTTAAATTATATTGTCTTCCTTTAATACATTTGCTTTTTCTTTTGGTGGTGGTTATATTGGATATCACTTCACTATTGGTCACAAATTTAATAAAATAAAATAATTATATCTATAAAAATAGGCGCTGTGTACACACTAATATCTATATATATATATATATATTTTTTTTTTTTTTTTTTTTTAAAGTTAGCCTTAGGGTTAGGATTACAATATCAATATAGTAAGGAAAACAATGTAGTTATTGCCCTATAACTTGCCAAAAAAAAAGAAGAAAAACCATTGGGTATTTTTAAAACTAAGGACAAATTTTAGAATCTATTTAATCAGGTTTTCGTTAGCTTTTATTAGTTGTGTAAAAGATTTTAAGAAATTTTTTTTTTAGAAAAAGTTTTTGTTCGTTTATAGTAAATTAAATGGATCTGATCAAAATAATAGTATCTAAAGAAACCCTTCTTATCCCAAAAACAAACAAAATATATAATCGTGGGGTTACAGTAAACACAAAACCCGCAGAAGTGTTAAAACAGCCTGTGTGGCCAAGGGTACAACATGGCCAAAACAGTCATGTCACCAAAGTACAAATCCACGGGTAATGGCTTCTTACCTCTGTCTATTCTACGCGGAGCAGGGGTGATGCATCATGGTCTTCGCATTCTCATCTGAAAACAAAAACGAGGCGACAGAAGTATTAGTGGATTGTAGCCCCCAGACAAAGTCGGGGAGGGGCAATCATGACAGGGTGCTGAGAGGATATGTCAGCCTATAGTGGGAATCAGTGGGAGGAGTTGGGAGAGTATAAAAGATAGGAACAGGAAGTTCAGGGGCCATTTTAGGAAAAATTTTCCCCATATACCTGTTGTCCCACCCACCCTCCCTAATTTTAAGGTTAATGACACTTTATTTATTTATTTATTACATGTCACAGCGTTGGCGGAAGCTTGCAGGGTATCCAGGAGGGTTAATGGAACATTTGGATTGGGGAGAGTCAATCGGGACTCTGGTGGGAGGTTCGAGGGGAAAGTGGTACCTCGAACCTCAGGTATTGGGGGCATTGGGATATGCCCAGGAACATGGACTTCGGCAGCCACCTGGATACACTTGCAAGCTTGATTGGTTTTCCTGTATATGGAATGTTTAATATTTATGTTTATGTTATGTTTAGTCATTGTATTAAATTATGGATATATATACATAGGTGGAATGTGTATATATATGTGTTATATGATTGTAAATGCAATGGCTATTTAAATAAAGTGCTGTGGCCGTTGTTTTACCCCACAGTCTGGTTTTAAGTTTAGTTATTTCTAGGCGAACACATATCCTCAATGATAGAAGCTACCATGTCATGAAACATTTAGAGGATGTTCTACTAACGCATGCGCTAGAAACAGCTCACAATGTCATTAGTGGGGTGGTCCATGCGGGTGAGATGCAAGAAGTTCCAGCAAGACTTTATCCTAGAAAGCCTTGCACGCAGCATTCATTGAATGCACAGCGTTGTGGGATTGCGAATCTCAATGCACAGCCATTGTTGCTTGCAATTTAATGGTGTTCTATAAACCTTCCATGATCTTGCCAAGGACACTTTAATCTATCCAAACATACAAGATACAAACCAGAAGAGACAAAACTTTTAATAACAATCTACCCTGGCTTGAAACATCCCTGTGTCTCTGTGGTTGTCAGTTGATTATTTTATTATAAAGGATTACTCAAGCTAGATCCCACAAGCTAGATCACACAAACACACACACACACACACACAAACGGAGCAACAAAACTACATTGTGTGGTAATCAGTAGACTGCTGCCCAAACCCGTGACTGAATGAGCAGACTGTGCAGTTACCTTGATTGTAGTAATCATACGCGTA
Organism: Pelodytes ibericus; assembly: GCA_036172795.1. Classification (NCBI taxonomy): domain Eukaryota; kingdom Metazoa; phylum Chordata; class Amphibia; order Anura; family Pelodytidae; genus Pelodytes; species Pelodytes ibericus. The sequence goes on from CM069867.1 coordinate 69,741,685, forward strand.
TACCGTCTGCGGCTGCAAATTAAGCACTCTGGACATCATCTCCACTTCAAAGGAAAAGTAAAATGTTTTATCGGTGACCTGCATGGAGACAGAGAGGATTACTGGAGGCTCTGCTGAGAGTATTGGGCACAGCATGGGAGGGGGTCTAGCTATTGGAGTGATAAAGCAATACCGGTCACTAAGGAAGGTATACGGATTACTCACAGACTCAAGGTATACGTGGAGATGGTCGTTTTTAATTTCAGCTTTACCGACAGACTCCTTCAGCTGCGGAGAAGAGAACGACAGACGATTAGTGATGAAGCAGTTGGTGCAAATCCCAGGAGCTTTATTCACGAAAGAGAATTGCAGAGAACGGAGAAGGGAATATAAAAACCTAAGGGTAGCAAAGTTGGAAAGAATCTCCCATTCAGCTAAAGCTTACAATTCTCTTGTCAATTCCCTCTTTCATGGCTAAAGCCCTAGGTGTCCACATCTCACGTCACTGGTTGTTTCATGGAAGGGTCCGGTTTTAATTAATTACACGGCGGGTTGGTGGTTTTGATTCGGCTAGAGGGTACATGGACTGTGTCCTACACAAGCCCTTACCTTATTAAGGGAGACTTGGGTTGTTCTGTATCCAGAGGGCATCTTAATGTCCACAATAACCATGTTCGATTGATTCCTGGTGCCGTGATAACTGGAAAGACAACAAATCACAGCACAATGTGGGTGAACAAAGAAGCCAACAAGGGAGGAAGTCCACTTGGTTGGGAGACTGAACATCTGCCGCCCTAACGATGTGGGACTGGACTTTTGGTATGAAGTAGGTAGAGAAAGTACAGCAAAATCAAACCCCCAAAACCAGTCGGTGAATAAAAATAGTTTAGCATGTGATCAAAGCCAAATCACCAATCAATGTGTTTCTTACCTCTTGCAGCATCCCAGCAGCCAGCACTAAACCAGACCATGACATCTGTCTGATTTAATAATATAGTGGTTTTCTAGTTAAAAGGAAGGTCCCCCAACATCGTACAACAACACCAAAAAGAACAAATAAAAATAATAAATAAAGAATGGTTTATAATGGTAAGTGCCAAAAAAGCTCATCTTAACACAAGTTTTTGGTCACATTGTTTATACTGTATATGTTGGGGGGGGGGGGGGGGGGGGGGGAATAAAAACACATGTATACATTGTATATGTGAAATTGAAAGCCAATGCATAAATTACAAGAAAAATGTGCACTAACTGTGTAGGCGGTGACTCCTGTTTATGACATCAGTTTGTGGCTTGATATGCAAATGAACCTCATTTCACAGGAAAATGTAATTTGCATATCAAGTGATGTCATAAACAGGTGACGCCACAGACACTTTTAAAGCACATTGTTCTTTTAATCTATGGATTTGTTTGCAATTTCACATACACAATGGATACATTATTTTCTCATGTTTTCTTTATCATCATTTTTTAATCTCTACATTTACAGTACAGGTGACGCAGTCCCTTTAAGAAGTTTGGATAGGGTTGGAGAGCAGCTGTATGGTTCATACCTGATGGCAACTCCTATAGGGTAGGTATAGGCCACTCCATTGACGCAGCTCTCTGACGAAGTGTTTACAGACAGTTGGAAGGCAGAGTCTTCTTCAGACACGGGCAGGTTGTACCTAGTAGTCACCTGTAGAGACGGCACAAAGAAAAAAGGCCTGACAGTCAGGAGCTGCAGAGATATCTATTATATCCTCCCACAAGACCCAATGTGCATAGGAGGAAAAAAGGAGCTTTAATGAGTAGAGGAAAATAGTGAGCAAATCCTACACCACAGAATACAAAGTGTACATAGGCTTTATCCATTAAATGGAAAACTGTAGAGAATTTCAAACTTAAGGGGGCCCAGTCAGGGACACAGTGGCACAGAATCTAAAAAGGTCTTTACAGACCCTGTAGGTCCTTGCCAAAATATAGCAAGACCTTGCAACATCCCTAACGGTGTCACGGAGGCGTGCCAGAACCCAGACGTTCGGCCCACGGTGCAACTTTTTTTTAACTTGTCAGACTGAGGCCACTCAAAGCATAGTCATCTGCTAGAGGGGCTGCAGTGGGATCTGGAGCACTGGTCATCGATGAGCTACTGTTCCTAGGATGTTCTATGTCGTTCGTGTTGGTCGTTTGGGCCATGTGTGTATTAGAACAGCATAGAACCTCCATATGTGTTAAAAAGGCTAAAAAGGGTTTTGCAAAACCAAAAAACATACAGGGATAAAAGTGATAAAATAGATATTAACATTCCGAGCTTGTTGATGCAAGGATACATTTTCATTTTTAAGGAATTCTTCCCCCTACCAAGCAAAATTAGAAATATGGTGGTTTCTACTTCTTTTGGATCAACAGCGAGTAGAGGAAGAGGGTTGAACTTGAGCTTTTTTTCCCCCCAACTTAAAATTACCAAAGTTGCAAAGATGGCAGGCATCTGTCCATGCCAAATAGGTTAGAGATAGTCTACAGCAAACTCTGATTTTGGAAGTTATACCTGCACCAGGCAGCTTCCTGTGCCTTGAATGTCAATGTTGTACTGTCCGGGACCACTGGGCAGGGGCTGTCTCTGCAGAAGAAGACCGTTCGTGTTGTCGACATTGAAAGTGGCAAGACTCTCATTACTAGAAGACACATCCACCCGGAGAGCTGTATTGTTTGTGTGTACCAAGCAGCCAAAAGTTGCGAATGCCTGTAGAGCCACAGCAGTGTCCTGAATAGGGGGAAAGTAAAAAAAAAAAATTATATATATATATATAAAGTTTGTTTTTGTTTTTCTAACCCTTGCTTCCATAGAGTGGAGGCACAGCTGGTAAGCAGTGGTCTCTCTCTGGTAATGCAGAGATACCGTCATTTTCAAAGGGGTCAACAAAGGGGATCAAGACTGATGAATTGGACTGTGAAGAGTTGGAAATCAGCTCTGTTTAATTATGTTTGGGGGGATTCATGAATATGGGTGTGTGGACGGGTTGAGCTTTATGGACTATGCTTCTTTTCAGCCCAATTAAATGATGTAAGTACAAAACAGGATATTTTGTATTTCTTGGCAGTGAGACGGCCGCAAGTTGGCACCATAAATTCTCACAGTTTGTTTGTTATATCATTTCTGTGGCTTATTCATCCCCCTTCTTTCAGGACGTAGAAGGAAGGAATGGTGTTCTCCATTTTAGAACCTTGCCAATCGTTACCCAGCAGTCGTTTTTACGGTTATCACATTCTAATTACCGCTGTGGATCGGAATCCGCCATATGCGTTCTCCTGTTTGACCAGCCATTGAACAGTCTTAGCCATGTAAGTTTTGTGCTCCACTGATGTATTCCGAATGTAAGTCAGACCCCACAGGATATAGGCAGTGATCTCTACATCTGCCGAGGGGGCTTTAGCGTAGAATAAAGGAACACTCTTCTTTTGTAGACTGTCGGGGCGTTCCCAGTGAAGAGAGCCATCTATTTAAAATAAATAAGAAACAAAAAGGTGGACATCTCTTGATAGGCACAGACACCAAACAGTTCCACCTACAGTATCCAAAAGGGTAAAAATATACATATAGAGATGGCTATAGGTAGATCGGCTATATATATATCTCTATTTATGTTGGGCTTATATTTGGGAGCGTAGAGCAAGGTGAACACAAAGGGCCACAACAATGGTACAGACAGACAAGAGTTCAATGCAGGAAGCAGAGATGCAAAATCTGGAACAAGCCAAAGTTGGGGCAGGCAACACAGGGTCAAAACAGCTAACTAGCCGGGTCAGGAATGGAGAGTTCAAAAGAGTCAGTAACAAGCCAAGGTCAGGTACCAATAGGACAAACACTGAGGTCTAGGAAACTTTGGAGGGAACTGGGAACTAAGCAGGGAGACCCAAACTTAGCAGCTGTATATCAGCGTTTTTTCAGAACCCTGTTCCCTTATGTTCTGGCTGGAGGTAAGTAACCATTATTTTAGGGTTCCTCCTCTGTTTTGGAGTCAAGAAATAATTTTTTCCCCTGCTAAAAGCAGAATTCAGACTTGCTGAAATAAGGGGGGTTTTGCCCAATTTTGGATCAACAAGAAATAGGAAAAGGGTTGAACTTGATTCACGCAAGACTTTTTTTTTTTTTTGTAGCCATCAGATTTCCAACCTTTAAAGTGATAGTAGTAATTTTACCATCTTATCTTCGTCAATTTCATATCATCCTTTGGCTTTCTATATTATTACTAATTCTTATTATCAATAATTTTATTACCGAAAAAACTATAGTAGTGTCAGCCCTAGGGCAGGACATACACCCTTAGGTTATTAGGACCCCGCACCAATGGGTCCCATGACCAGTGAGCACCCGGGAATTCCCTTTGCTAATTAGTTTATGGTTTGTAATATTATTATCGTCACCCAAACAATTGGCTTATTTCTATTTTCTTTTAATATCTCATTTGTTCTGTATTTGGCACCCTGCTGTTTATTATAGGGTTGTAACTGAGACTATTTCTCTAATCCACTCATCCCAGTAATTAGGATCTTCTTTCAAATTGTTGGCTTTTTTTAAACCTTTTTCCATATTAAGCTGGAAGATTATTTGGTTCCTAATTATTCCCATAGAGGGTGTTAAATCAGTCTTCCAATATCTCGCAAGAGTAATTTTAGCGGCTAGAAGGCAGTGTATTGTTAGAGTAGATTGACTGTTATCCATATTGGGCCAGTTTAAGTGCAGTAGTATAGCTTGTGGGTCTTTTGGTATTTTAATATTGGCTACTTTTTCTATTATATTAATAATCTTATCCCCAAAATTTTCCAATTTTATACAGTGTCACCACACGTGGAGGTACGTTCCTTTGTTTAACCTACACCTACAACATAAATCGTCGCTCAGGGGGAATATTTTTTGTATCTTGGATGGGGTCATGTACCATCTATTGATAATCTTGAATTGTGTCTCCGTCAGGGTTGTTCTCCTTACTTTATTCATAATGTGGTGCCAGTCCGTAATAGGAATTGATATTTCAAGTTCTTTTTCCCAGGTATTCTTTGCTGCTGGGATATCTATTTCTTTAGTTAGCTCAATCAAATTACTACATTTCGCCAAGATTTTCTTTTTGGAATTTCTGTTAAAGATCTGTTCTAGCAGACGGCGTACATCGCCTTTTTCCAGGATACCCTTATTTGCTAAGAGGTTTTTGACTCTTAAATACGTAAACGATTCCTTCGCTTGGAATTGGAATTTGTTTCTAAAAAAATTGTGAAGGATAGCATTTTCCCTTCTTGTATTATATCTTTAATTTGTATAATTTTGCTGTCCTTCCAGCTTCTTAGGGATAGGTCTTCTATTTCCTCTTCAATTACCTCTATAGGTAGGAAATCCATTAGTTTGTTAGGTAGGTCTAACCTTTTTTTGATTCCCTCGCAGATTGGTACAATTTGTTTTAGGATTATGTTGTTCTTCCAATACCCTTTACTTGAGCACCAGATAACCCGACTTAAGTTCTTTAGCCCACATTGGTCCGCTTCTATCTTATACCAGCCTTCTTTAATATTGCTTTCTACTTGGATTTGTGCAATATGCATCACTATACTAGCCTCGTAATAGTCTGTTATTTGTGGAAGACCCATCCCTCCTTTTTTTGTTTTATTGGAGATAGTTTGCCTCCTTATTCTGGGTTTCTTCCCGTTCCAGACAAAATTTGTAAAAGACGATTGAACCATCTGAATCCAGCTTTTGGAGAATTTGAGGGGGATCATGCAGAAGAGGTAGGTCCACTTTGGCAAGACGTCCGCTGTTAGGGTATTCACCCTTCCCCACCATGAGATCTCCGCCGTGCGCCACTTTTTAAGGTCACTGTTTGTCTGTTTTAGGAGAGATATAAAGTTGACCTCTGCCTTCCTCTCTATATTTTTTGTTATTTTAATGCCTACGTATTGGAAAACTTTAGGATTATTAAAATCCTATTGTAACAATTGTATTTATCTTGAATCTGTTTCCTAACTAATTTATCAATATTGTTAAACTGAGCTGTAGTTTTTGTTAAGTTTAACTTATAGTTTGAAAAGTAGCTATAGTTTTTTTAACCTAAACTACAATGTAAAAATTAAAAAGGCCACTGGATCTGTGGTCGGTTCTGATGGACCAGTGTGATCTAGAACATCATCTAATTTTTATTTCAGTGCAGAATGAGTGACATGGGTAGAGTCGGGGACAGTACAACCGGATACAGATTCCCTGGGAAGCTGGTATTAGACACCACGTACCTTCCTCGATTGCCTCCTCTTTGAGCTGTTGAAGAAAGGTGGTGGCAAGCTCCTGGTTCCCAGAGGCACTGTACATGTAGAACATCAGGGCTCGGTTGTAAAGACTCAGGTCTGTTTTGGAGACCGCTTCCAGGCAGCGGAAGGCTCCACGCAGGAGAGTTTGCTGTGTAGAGTGAACATGTTGGGAAACACATGAAGGTCAGAATGGGGTGAGATTATTATAAGACACACAGTGGAAAGCTACCACTGCCGGGGGAAACCCGGCTAAAAGATAAACCCACACACAGTGGAAAGCTACCACTGCCGGGGGAAACACGGCTAACAGAAACCCACACACAGTGGAAAGCTACCACTACTGGGGGAAACACAACTAACAAATAAACCCACACACAGTGGAAAGCTACCACTGCCGGGGGAAACACGGCTAACAGATAGAACCACACAGAGTGGAAAGCTACCACTGCTGGGGGAAACACGGCTAACAGATAGAACCACACAGAGTGGAAAGAAAGCTACCACTGCCAGGGGAAACACAGCTAACAAATAAAACCACACACAGTGGAAAGCTACCACTGCCGGGGGAAACATGGCTAACAGATAGAACCACACAGAGTGGAAAGCTACCACTGCCGGGGGAAACACAACTAACAAATAAACCCACACACAGTGGAAAGCTACCACTGCCGGGGGAAACACGGCTAACAGATAGAACCACACAGAGTGGAAAGCTACCACTGCTGGGGGAAACACGGCTAACAGATAGAACCACACAGAGTGGAAAGCTACCACTGCTGGGGGAAACACGGCTAACAGATAGAACCACACAGAGTGGAAAGCTACCACTGCCGGGGGAAACACGGCTAACAGATAGAACCACACACAGAGTGGAAAGCTACCACTGCCGGGGGAAACCCGGCTAACAGATAAACCCACACACAGTGGAAAGCTACCACTGCCGGGGGAAACACGGCTAACAGAAACCCACACACAGTGGAAAGCTACCACTACTGGGGGAAACACAACTAACAAATAAACCCACACACAGTGGAAAGCTACCACTGCCGGGGGAAACACAGCTAACAAATAAACCCACACACAGTGGAAAGCTACCACTGCCAGGGGAAACACAGCTAACAAATAAAACCACACACAGTGGAAAGCTACCACTGACGGGGGAAACACGGCTAACAGATAGAACCACACAGAGTGGAAAGCTACCACTGCCGGGGGAAACACGGCTAACAGATAGAACCACACAGAGTGGAAAGCTACCACTGCCGGGGGAAACACGGCTAACAGATAGAACCACACACAGTGGAAAGCTACCACTGCCAGGGGAAACACAGCTAACAAATAAAACCACACACAGTGGAAAGCTACCACTGCTGGGGGAAACACGGCTAACAGATAGAACCACACAGAGTGGAAAGCTACCACTGCCGGGGGAAACACAACTAACAAATAAACCCACACACAGTGGAAAGCTACCACTGCCGGGGGAAACACGGCTAACAGATAGAACCACACAGAGTGGAAAAATACCACTACTGGGGGAAACACGGCTAACAGATAGAACCACACACAGTGGAAAGCTACCACTGCCAGGGGAAACACAACTAACAAATAAACCCACACACAGTGGAAAGCTACCACTGCTGGGGGAAACACGGCTAACAGATAGAACCACACACACAGTGGAAAGCTACCACTGCCGGGGGAAACACGGCTAACAGATAGAACTACACAGAGTGGAAAGCTACCACTGCCGGGGGAAACACGGCTAACAGATAGAACCACACAGAGTGGAAAGCTACCACTGCCGGGGGAAACACGGCTAACAGATAGAACCACACACAGTGGAAAGCTACCACTGCCGGGGGAAACACGGCTAACAGATAAAACCACACACATCGGAAAGAAAGCTACCACTGCCAGGGGAAACACAGCTAACAGATAAAACCACACACAGTGGAAAGAAAGCTACCACTGCCAGGGGAAACACAGCTAACAAATAAAACCACACACAGTGGAAAGCTACCACTGCCGGGGGAAACACGGCTAACAGATAAAACCACACACAGTGGAAAGGTACCACTGCCGGGGGAAACACGGCTAACAGATAGAACCACACACAGTGGAAAGCTACCACTGCCGGGGGAAACACGGCTAACAGATAAAACCACACACAGTGGAAAGGTACCACTGCCGGGGGAAACACGGCTAACAGATAGAACCACACACAGTGGAAAGCTACCACTGCCGGGGGAAACACAGCCAACAAATAAAACCACCACACAGTGGAAAGCTACCACTGCCGGGGGAAACACAACTAACAAATAAAACCACACACAGTGGAAAGCTACCACTGACGGGGGAAACACGGCTAACAAATAAAACCACACACAGTGGAAAGCTACCACTGACGGGGGAAACACGGCTAACAAATAAAACCACACACAGTGGAAAGCTACCACTGCCGGGGGAAACACGGCTAACAGATAGAACCACACACAGTGGAAAGCTACCACTGCCGGGGGAAACACAGCTAACAGATAGAACCACACACAGTGGAAAGCTACCACTGCCGGGGGAAACACAGCTAACAGATAGAACCACACACAGTGGAAAGCTACCACTGCCGGGGGAAACACAGCTAACAGATAGAACCACACACAGTGGAAAGCTACCACTGCCAGGGGAAATACAACTAAAAAAATAAAACCACACAACGTGGAAAGCTACCACTGCCAGGGGAAATACAACTAACAAATAAAACCACACAGAGTGGAAAGCTACCACTGCCGGGGGAAACACAACTAACAAATAAAACCACCACACAGTGGAAAGCTATGGGGGACATTCATATTTGGTCCGATCTGACCAAAGATGGAGACGCCCAGGGATGTAAAAAAAACGGAGTGGTATAGGGTAAAATAAAAAAATGCAATATTCTCCATTAGTGTATTAAAGCATTGCCGTCTATTACCACTAATCGTAATAAACGCTATTTAAAGAAAGTTTAAAGTTGTCCTTTAAAGGCCTCGACTTCCTTTGTCAATTCGCTGTTTCAGTAATAAAGCCCTTGTTTGACCAAACTAGAGCAAATCAATTAAAAAACTGTTTCGATTGGTTCCCCTGGGGAATGTGCATTTTGCATATCAAGGCAATAAAAGGTGCTATAATAACAGAGACCCCATTTGGGTCACACATTTTACCCATACATTTCTTGCACACACTATGCAGAAGACGCAGTGATCATATTGCTTTAATACTAGATGACAATATTTTCAAGCTACAAGGACAAAACTACATGGCACAATTTATTATTAAGAACGTGACTTAAATTCCCTCTGTGCTCCTCTTCCCCAAAAAGAATCTTTCCGTAACGCGTTTATCTTTTACCCAATGCGTCAAGTAAATAATATTAATAAATTGGGGGACAGGGGGAGGAAGTATTTCTGGGGATCACTTACCCCTCCGGGATAGTTCATCTGAGACAGAGCGGCAACAACATAAGCTGTAAAACTGATATGATTTTCAGCTCCGCCCTGTAAGTCAAAGCAAACATCGCGCATGTTAAAGAATGAATACATTAATCTGGTACAGAGCGCTAAAAAGAACCATCCTGCATTACACATGTCCAACTCTTGTGAAGGAAGTCCCTGATAATTCTAGAAAGCAACATGTACTGAAAGGGAAGCTCCTTTTGTTATATATTGGGATCAGTGGACCAAGAAATGACCGTCTCTCTCTCTGCTGGGCCGGCTATAATCCTGCCCAGCACATCTCCCAAGAAACATAGATTTGTCTGCTTCCTCGGTCATTGCAAGTTCAGTGAATGAGCCCAGTGACATGGGAGGAAATATGATCAACATTAAGTACTGGTTCCCCAACTGTGGAGTTATTTTATGTTAGACTATGGTTTATTTACACATATACAGTGGTTATATATATATATATATATATATATATATATATATATATATATATATATAGATATAGGACACAGGTCTCAGAGCAGTGAATCTTTCTAAACTTACTACATGCTAGATAAACCCCACTCCATCCTTACCTTCAGTCCATTGTTAAATACTACTCCGGAAGGTATGAAGCAGCCAGTGTTCAGGTCCTGAGTTCTCTCTAACGCCAACAGGAGTCTGTTTTGCACATTATTATCAACAAATACATGTGGCTTGATTTGCTCTATTGTCCACAATGTAAGAGCAAGCAGCCTAAAGGGGGGAAGAAGAAAGAAAATACAATTAAACACAGTGATTGAAATGGACAGGTAGAGGTTCCACACTATATAAAAAGGTCAATCTTTATGGCACGGTCACCACTGACACAATGGGGGGGGGGGGGGGGGAGGGTTAGGTATGAAAGCAAAGCCATAATTATGGTCTCTATGTATACAATGCACCAGAAAAGCACCGAAATAAAAAAAATATTAATGTTAATATGATTAAGATTTTTTTACTGGCTATGTTTAAAATAAATTATAAATAAATGTTGCAAAATTTAACCTATTTTAGATCACTTTATTGGTGTACAGTTCTCTGCCAGTCCTAATCTGATGTTATCTGCGCCAAGCGAAAAAGTCAAAAGTGTCAATAAAAAGGTCACATATTGAGACATATTGGGACTAAAAAGTTTTGCACAGTTGCAATGTAAAAAACACGAAAATTTAAAATACTTGAGCTAGTGGTATTCGTCAGGGCTAAACCTAAATTCTACAGCCGGATAAAAAAAAATATGTATATATATATATACACACAACAAGTTTGCAAACTATCAGAAAAGGCACAATGTCCATTTATTATGAAAAACAGTGATGGCCCCCTTTTTCTTCTTTAAAGACTAGCTCAACTGTTTGGTACCATTTCCATGTATGTTAGATTTTAGACGCAGCCCCCACTTTGGGAAGGCGTAAAATACAATTTTATTTATCTTACTTCCCCTCTTCCAAAGAGCTTACAAACAACCCTAGTTACCATATAGCTCACAGCTAGTTCTTATCTATACAAACCCTTCTCTGGAACCTTGTAGGGAGAGTCAGTATACTCAGGATAGGAGCCCTTTAGATTGTGTTCATGGCTAACCGTTGGCACTGTGATGGGAACTACATTTGGCCTTTGATGGTTTAAACCCTATACTGATTGTGTGGTGTAGCGAGATGTTGGGAGGGGGATAATTAATATATTCTAAAGCAGATTCCTCAGTTCTCCAATGAAGAACACATAGCTGGGTGAGTGTTTAATACTGCCCATACTCGCACTATGCTGACCGAGCATGATTGGGCTCGTCCAGGATATTAAAAAGGTCCAGCCCTTCACTTACCATGAACTGGTTGGAGAGAAAGGTCCTCCAAACACACTACATCTTCCGTCTGCAAGAACAAACTTGAGCTGCCGCATATATCCTAAAATATACAGATATAGAACATATTTCAAACCCTCATGTTAGAAACTGGACCAAGAGGTTCTTCTATGAATTAATACACAGCCTCATATTTTTTTTTTTTGGGGGGGGGGGGGGGTGCAATATTACATCTATCCCACACATCCAAATCAACCATGCCCAGGAAAATAATTTTTTAAGGTTTGTTGTACAGGTTTTTAATACGACAAATATTTTTTTTTTTTTTTCATTTTAAAACAAAATTTACCGTTTTTTATATTGAAAATGTCACCCGGACCTCTTAATTTAGTTACATCCAATAAGCAGGGGCTTGGAAAGAAAGTCAGGACTGTTACTATAGCAACAGTTATAACTATTACAATTCCCCTTTCTATGCGTTTTTAGGAGATTTGAGTTTTGGGAGTGGGGGGGGGAGCTAATTATGGAAAGACCTGTTTCTTTACATGATGAAGTATAAATATTTGGGCATGATGGGCTTCATTAATGAAAGAGAGAAAGCATTCCAGGGAATTAAAGACAAATTTAAACAAAAGTCCAAAGTAGCAATTTTTCTAACGCTGATATTTTGGTCTCAAGTACTCTTCATGGATAATGCTCCATAGCTGGAACGGCCCCTTTAAATAGCAGTGCGGACTTGACTGAAGAGACCACTAGACTCCCACTGTGGTTATAAAGTAGGCTTCTAGCATGGAGGCCATTCATCGGTGGGGTGGGATGCTCACCTGCTGCCATGTAGGATTTGGCTAGCGCCAAGGTTCCCTTAGTCAGTTTGCCGGTGCAGTTCAGATACTTCACAATGGAGGGGATCGGCATGAGAGTGGCCAGGTTCTGCTCCCCGCAACTGGTTGGCATTCGGATCATGGACTCCAGATTGTTCACAGAAAGTCCCAATAGGTCTCCTGCAAGAGAGAAATGCGTGGGTTACTACAGTGTCCTCGTTTTATGGCCTTTGTTCCTGGCCCAGAATGAGAAGTAATAAGAAAGAAACAGGACCCACATGGAAAAGGTTATAGCATTCCTTAAAGATACTCTCTCACCCTAAACATGGCGGGTACTATGAATGTAGAGAATAAAAATCTATAAAAATGTAAATAATATCTATACATTATATCAGCAGAATTGCCTGTGGTGTCTCAGGTCTATGACGTCACCTTGTGACTTGATACACAAATTAACTATTTATCAATGGGAAATGTGTCATTTGCATATTTAGCCACAAGGTGATGTCATTGACATGAGACACCACAGACATGCTTATAAAGCTACTTTTCTCCTAATTTTGGCATTTACTTGCAATTTTTACTAACACAATGTATAGATCATTTTTCATATTTTTTTTTTATTCTCTACAGAACATGTTCTCTTTAGCTGCAAGATTGCATCAAATGGGGGCATTATAAACAGAAATGCACATTAGTGAGTCCTTTGTGCCTCTAGGCTGACATTTTGTTCAAAATCTTGGGTGAGCTAAAGGAAGATCTGACCCATCTTGCCCCTGATGATACGCAGTAAAGGGGGCTCCTTAAGGTACTTTATTTGTATTTCTTTCACCATTTAAAATGCCTACACTTGATGCAATCTTTCAATTAAACAGAATTTCATTTTTTTTTTTTTAGAACATTCGTCCTTTAAAAAGCCCACCCCCCCCCCCCCCAAAAAAAAAGAAATTGCAGGAGCAAAAAATACTTAATATATATTCACTCACCAATTACGCTGACCGATGAGGTGACAGAATCGGAGACAGCGTTGCTTGGAGGGGTGATGACGATTGGGATGTTGGTATTTGTGCCTTCTGTAACAGAGGAAACCAACAAACAAACAACCTTACAGGGCAGATCTACCTAGCTTGTTTTCTGTATGTTGTACATGTGCTTAATAGATGTGTAATGCACTTATTTTGACTGTAGAATTTATACAGTTCTCCTGTATTTATAACACTGAATTTATTTTCAGTGACATTGAACAAGGAGGGACTTGGAGAGATGGGCAGGACTTGCTGTAGAAACATCAGTACAACTTATTACAATTTGTTTGCCTTTTTTTAGGGTTAAAGGAAGTGTTGAGAAGAATAAAATCTGGACAGATCCGTTTCTTATTGAAATCTTAGTTATTGAATAATGTTTGTATTCCGGACACGGGTGGTGGAACTGCCTCTTTAAAAAGGGGGTCAGATTGAAGCACCAATAAGGTCAGGGACGGTAGAACAAGCTGTACGAGGATAATACCGACTTGAGCTCATCCCCGGCACATGGCTTACCTTCAACATTGACAAGTGTACTGTAGGTAATCTCATCTTCTATTCCCTCAGCCTTGGGGAGGGAGAATAAAGAAAGGTAGGTTGGTATAAATTAAAACCAGCGATCGAATCAAAAAGAATTAGACAGCCCCGCAATATACCGACTCCACCCCCTTCATAAATACTGTATTTAACAGGGGCATTCCCCCTAAACCTCTATACATACACTGATCTATACATTAGTAGAAGTGCAAGTAAAATGCATAAAGCTCTGTGGCATCACAGGTCACTTTTTGATATGCAAATTTACACAATTTTCAACATGGAATGTGTAATTTGCATATGAAGCCACAGGGTGATGTCATAAGCAGAAGACAGACACATTTAAAACCTATTTCTCCTATTTTATGCTTGTGCAATTCTGCCAGCACCATTTATAGATCATTTTCCAGATTTGTGTGAGTTCTCTACATTCATGTTAAAGGCATTGCTTAGGTTGACAGAGTGAAATCCTGACACAGATCCTCTACAACAGAGATCTTGGATTCTCACCTTTACAATAACAGTATGAATCATGGTGTCCTTGCGTTGCGCTTGTTCAGGGTCACTGTTTCCATCACATGTGCTTCCGATAAAAGTGGTCCAAGCAGTCACATTGATAGACATCACACCTGCGGCCGGCGGATGGGGAGGGGAAGGCAAGGTAGAGAGAAGAGAGTTAACAATCCACCAGGGAATTGTGAAGAATGGATCCAAGTCCAGGAGTCGGCCTTGGGAACCTACCTAGCCGTTTGGAATCTATTTCCCAGGAGTAGGAGGCTCTCTGATTGGGGCAAATACAAGCCTCCTGCTCTCCTTCTTTCAGCTCAGCAGTAAAGGCTTCTGAACTGCCCAGTGCTACACGTACCTGAAGAATACAGTATAGTTATGAAGGTTAGACAATGCACGGACCAGGCTTGCATGGACAAACAGTACCGGTTTGGATTACACAGGCAGTCACCTTAGTACAGTGCTCCATGTAGTTTGATACAAAAACGTTCATGACCAGGATCTCCTTTCTGACCATGGAATATGGCAGAGAGGTTTCCACAAAGAATGGCTGGTAGGAGACAAATTGTGCTGGGGATTTGGTGATTCCAAATCCGTGATCCTCGGAGATGCAGAAGCCGGAGCCTAGCCATTTGGTGATGGTGCCTGGGACGGACAGCTGGAGAGATCCAGATCCAGATTCACTAGGAGGAGGAGGAAAGCAGAACACGTAAGGGTCTCATGCAATTCTGCAGCTTGCACAAAGTAAAAACAGACCCTGCAGGGAATAGTTGGTGGACACAATCCCTGGTCACTCACCTTATGTCCAGAAAACGGAAACCCCAGACTGCAGGAAAGTTGGTCCTCACAGTTTCGATGGCGTCAGGAGTCCCAACATTTCCTGCAAAACATTTAGCTTTTTACGAGGTAGAGAAGAGAAGGGAGGGCAGGGGGAAGGTCAGCATCCAACTGAATTTTTCAGAGCATGTAGTAGGGATCGGTAACCTCAGCAGCAAATTGAGTAACAGTTACAATAAGTGGTGCACTGAGTTCTCTGTGCTTCACATAGTGACAGAAGGTAGACTTGATCCTCAGCCTAGAATAAGTGATGGTCAACCAATAGCATGCATGTCCCACCTAGCACTATCAGGTGCTAATCGAGGAACGCAAACTCCTGCGGATGGCGAAGGTTTGTCCATGAATGACCTGAATATTTCTATTGGAGATCGTAACTAGCAGAAATAAAACAAATACAAACCGCAAAGACGGGAAAAGTTAAGTAATCAAATTGCATAATTAATAAGATCCACAACTGCTTCTGACCTACATCTGTAACATCTATACAGAAGACAATGAATGTGGACTGGCCTCCCTGTGTGATCATCTAGATTCAACCCCCGGGGATTCTGATGTAACCCAGACGAACCAATAACTCTTTCTACCAATCGGTAATTAATTATTATTATTATAAACTGATGTCGGATGCTGATGGGGTTTAGGTAACAAAACTCTGATGAATTGCTACTCTGAATGCTGGTTAATGCCTGGAATTGAACTCTGTACCTGGTGGCTACTGTCAGCCATCCTTAATCATTGAGCCACCAGGAGTTTCTGCATGGAGTCTGTGGATTACCTGCCCTGGGCTCTGCAGGACAACACTCCTTCTTCACAGCTCCAATAAAGTCTTATCCCCTCATTAACTAACCATAGCAGATGCTTTTAGTACGTTGCAGTGCTGTAACAAGGTTATCCGCTTGTTCTGCCAGAGTTTTCACGGAGTACTCTATGCTGACCACATCCTCTCCAGTTGTTGAGTTTTTACTTCTTGTGACTGGTTTTGATGAACTTTATTTTGTTTGGTCACATGGCCGGTGACCTGCTGTGTTACCTGCCTTGTATCAAGTCTACAGCCACGAGTCATGACGGTGTCCTGCCTTATTTTTGTGTGTGAGGTAGATTCACCTTCTAAGTCAGAGTTCTGAACAAAGCCAGGGGCTCCACACCTGGGGGACAGCAGTTCACAGGACCCTTCACAGGACCCTTCACCTGGAAACTCATTGGACACTCCACCTACAGGTGGCTTGGTCCATCAAAGCCTTATTTGGAAAAGACCCCAATCCACCTACAGGCCCCCCCATAGAGCTGCCTCCAGTTAGTTACTTACAAATCAGCAGGAAAGTATTATACATAATGGGAGGCATGTGTAAACATGGTGCACATGCAGATTGCGCCAAATACTGTCACAATCGACGTGTGCGCCGATGTATAAAGCATTATCTAAGCCGATTTAGGTTGCGTTGGCGTTCCTGGTGCCGGTAGAGCCTATGTTTAAAAAAATCAGCCTGATTTGTGTCAGGGAACTTCACTCTCTCACGGTAAAGTGTTGGAAGTTAGAAAAAAACAACGCAATCGCCATTATACATTCCAAACGCCGATTGCGCTTATTTTAATAAAACTCCCCGAATCCTTGCAGTGCGGGAGTTTTCATACATATCCCGTTATGTATGGAAACGCTTTAAGTCCTGTGGATCACTTATCACTCACCCGATGTCACTATTTTGGTCATTAAAATATGAACAATGATTTTTTTTTAAGCGAAGCAGTGTGCTGAATTCATTTATTTGGAGTTTGGGTGCATGTTTGATAGGAGGTTAAAAGGGGAGGCTAGCCTGGGGACTTAATCAGGGACAAAAAATTCCTTACCAAAGCTTGTGGTAGCAAACGCTTCGACAAAGGTAGTCCCAGCCATGGTAAAGAATGGCTGACTGGGGAAAAAAATATTTCCTCCTCCGCAGATCTCTGGTTTGTGTATTGTGGAATTTGTTGCAAAAACCAATCCACGACTCTGGAGACAGGAAGCAAAGGAGTTAGAGGAACAGAACAAGCAACATGTTCCAGAGTTAGTAACAAGATACAAATTTCAAAACACACACAAACACACTGAGGCAGCCAGCAAGCCGTGGCACGTGTGTTTATGCCAAAGGGGCCCCATACTTGATATTTTCCAGGTACTTACACGAAATACTCCATAACTGTCCCCTTCCTGTGGGAAAGTCATTGGTGTGTAGTATATGCCATTGACAAAGATTCGTTGGTTTGGATCAAGGCAGGGGGGAGCCGACGGAGTCACATCAAAGCCAGAAACATAGTATCCACCGCTGGTGTATCTCAATAAGCTGTACACCTGGAACACACATTATAAATTAAATACAACTAGTAGTATTACTTTATACGAATAGTAACAATAATACTAACATTATTAAATGTAACACCAATACATATTATAGTTAGTGTCAATAACTATAATAAAAGTATTGTAGTGGGCATTGTTGTCTGTCAATAAAATCAAACCAAATATAAAATAGATACTTGACTTTACTGCTGAGTGAATATGAGGTTATTGACCCCTCCAAAGACTGGTTAAAGACTACTCACCCTTTCAGGAGTAAGGATTTCTTGATCGTTAAGCAGGAGAAGACTGGAGTCAATGACCCTTAATCCACACAGGGACAGGGGAGCTGCCGACACATCGAAAGTCACGCTGGAACCAGGCATCCCTTGCTCCTCAGAGAATTTTCCCGAGACCTTAAAAAAAGGCAGAGGCTTGGCTGTTTAACTGAGCACATACACACGTGAAGTAGTGGTCAGGTACCAGTGTTTGTACCACCATCCAGATGATGCCATCACATAGATCTTGCTTTTTTTGGGGGGGGGGTCATTTGACCATTTTGAACTAGGTTATTGGCAAAGTCACACGACTTGGGAACTCACCTTGTTTCTGAAGCATTTCTCCACAGACAAGGACACAGAGTCTGCAATGACTTCTTTACCAAGCATACAATACACAATTACTTCGGTACGAGGGGCAAGCTTGAAAGACACGTTGAGACTGAAGAGGAATTCACCCGTCATCACTGCCGGGAGACACAAATTGGAAACCAAGACATTTTATTGAACGGACAGGTTGTGGTAGAACCCCGGGCATAGTTTCTTCAATAGAAGGCAGATTTATTTAAATCTGATGACAATGGTGGTGGGACAAAGTAAAAATACCTTGCCTTATAAGCTATTATAAAAAGCTTTGAAAAGGCTCACCAATTTTTTTTTTTTTTTTTTTTGCTTTTTTCCACCATTTCAGAGGAGATCTTTCTATTAGCACATCGGACTGGCTCCATCCCTAAGGACAGTCCAGATCCACAATAATTGGCAAGCCTCCCATGCATGAGAAAAAAGTCAATCACAGGCGTACGTTTGGGCCAATCATAGGCCTCAGCAGTGTGTACAGCTGGTGACCTTCTAGGTGTAGCGATTTATGTACAGATTTTTGTCGAAAATATCGAAATGGGGAGACACAACCCTCCTGAAAACCTCAATCAACCAAAAATCTCTTCTTCTTTTTTTTTTTGTTTAGAAGATCAGGTCTAGTTATACTGCACAAGGGGAGTAATTCCTTAAATTTGTGTGTGCCACAACTGGAAGGTTATTTTTTGTTTATGATCCATACTGTGTGAGGGGAATGGTGTTGTGAATGCTTTATTCATAAGAGTTTTTTGAGAAGGGAATTTCAAACTTTTGCCTTAAAGGGACAGTCTAGTCCCCAAACTCACTTTGGTGCAAGATGAAGATTACTGCTTGTATTAGTGCACAGGCTTTTTTCCAGTGTGATTTGATGCAGGCATTCTGTATAAATCACATTTTTAATATTTGACTCAAGCACTCCCTCAGTGATTACTCTGCATGTTTACTGCAGGTGCGGCAGCACTGATTATAGAGACACTGCGCATATCAAGTTTTGTTTCATTTATCACTTCCTGTGCTTCTCCAATTGAATACATTATGTGGGCTCTGAGTGACCTTGCTCTTGTACACAGTAGGATCGGTTAACAGTGCAACACATTGTCTGATGACATCCCTAGCGAGACAGGATATTCCATAATTATTCTCATTGCCTCCTGCAGCAAAAAAAAATTTTTTAAAAAGACTTTTACTCAGCTAGTGTGGGCAGACCTGATTTCTGGAAACTGCTGTAATCTCAAAATGTAATCTAGCTGTAAGTATTTTAGATTTTACGCAATTCAAATTGTAAAACTTGCATTGTAAAGTACTTTGAAATCACATTAATATGCATTAATACTTGGAAGATGCATTTTGGTCACCAGGCAGTCCCTTTAAGTGTGAAATTCCTTTCAATTATTATATTGCGTCTACTAATGTTAGAAAGTAAAACACTGTAAACTACTCACACACGCTCACATCCAACAAATGCGTGCCATGACCGACAATGACAGCCTGTGACATCACCTGCGAGCAAATCAAAACAGAGCATGATCACTTAACGGCAAAGACTTGGCATTCTGCGCATGATGGAAAAAGACACTGTTGGCATGTACTAAAATATATGCAGCCCATCCTACTAAACCACATGCAGCCCCTCAGTAATTTTTGTTAAATAAAGTGGATGTGAAAAAAAAACCACATACACACAAAAAAAATGAATGATCCACTTTTGGTTTTGACCTCTTTTGAAGAACCTCCAATTTTTTTTAATTTTTTTTTTTTAAATTTAATTGTGACATATGTATTTCTGAATGCCAACGTCAGAGATTAAAAACAAACAATCCAGAGCATGACATTTGAGGAATCTTTGTATCTTAGGAACTCTGTAGATGTTCCCCAACATTTCACTATCTGTTCTTCAAACCTCCAGCTCTACATTGTCTACCGCTTCCATTGGCCTCTGACCTTAATCCCTTCACCCCTGTAGCTTCTTACCAGGTAAAACGCTGAAACAGCTTTTCGATCTTCCCCGATTCCTTCTTTGCCGAATGCATACTGGACTTTTATGTCATAACTCTGGTCACAGCTCAGCTCCTGAGACGGACCCTGGACCTGGAGATAACTTCTCGTTCGAGAGTAAAAACCCGACACCGTGTGATAAGCGTTGGAATAAGTCGGGGTTAGGAAGTTCGAGTCGTAGCACTGCTCAGCGTTCTTAAATACGGCCTGGAGGAGAGAAGTTCGAGGAGAGAAGTCAAGGAGAGGTGATGTACAAACATGTACAGTATTGATGCACTGGTGGCAGGAGAACATTAATGCAGGCAACAGCCTGGAGGATATGGAGGGGGATTATTTATAACATGTTTAAATATTCCCCCTGTCACCCCATTCAGCATAGCAGTCTAAACTCTAAAGCATCCAACACTTTTTTTTTTAAAATTGAACTATTTTTTGTTTTCTTGCTTTCTAAAAATAAAATGTACGGATTAATAAAATGTAATCTTTGTATAATGAAACTCTCAGCATTTGGAGAGGAGGGGAAAAAAACACCACTTGTAATTTACTTGAATTACACATGTGCATCCCTCAAAAAGAAATTAAATTAATTACAGTAGCGCACTTTAAATCATAAAAGAGAGAATTGCATTGGATTTTGTTTCCCCAAATCTGCTACTTTGGTAGCAGGACAGAAGTATGTCCCTGCTGCATGTTAATGTTCGGTTAATTATTAAAGAACTTGCTGTGATTAATTAATTAAATGGCTCCCCCTAGATATTTATTGCATTCCGGGGAGCATGGAAAAGTCCTTCCTCTTTTTCATAAATATGTAGTATACGTCCGATATGTTCCACTCTTCTCCTCGACACATCCAGCAGCAATACTATTCACTCTTCTCGACACATCCAGCAGCAATACTATTCACTCTTCTCCTCAACACATCCAGCAGCAATACTATTCACTCTTCCTGACACATTCATCAGCAATACTATTCACTCTTCTCCTCGACACATTCATCAGCAATACTATTCACTCTTCTCCTCGACACATTCATCAGCAATACTATTCACTCTTCTCCTCGACACATCCAGCAGCAATACTATTCACTCTTCCTGACACATTCATCAGCAATACTATTCACTCTTCTCCTCGACACATTCATCAGCAATACTATTCACTCTTCTCCTCGACACATCCAGCAGCAATACTATTCACTCTTCTCCTCGACACATCCAGCAGCAATACTATTCACTCTTCTCCTCGACACATCCAGCAGCAATACTATTCACTCTTCTCCTCGACACATCCAGCAGCAATACTATTCACTCTTCTCCTCGACACATCCAGCAGCAATACCATTCACTCTTCTCCTCGACACATCCAGCAGCAATACTATTCACTCTTCTCGACACATCCAGCAGCAATACTATTCACTCTTCTCGACACATCCAGCAGCAATACTATTCACTCTTCTCTAGCAGCAATACTATTCACTCTTCTCGACACATTCATCAGCAATACTATTCACTCTTCTCTAGCAGCAATACTATTCACTCTTCTCGACACATTCATCAGCAATACTATTCACTCTTCTCGACACATCTATCAGCAATACTATTCACTCTTCTCGACACATCCAGAAGCAATATTATTCACTCTTCTCGACACATCTATCAGCAATACTATTCACTCTTCTCGACACATCCAGAAGCAATATTATTATATTATTGACCCATTTTTAAAAAAAAAAATCCAGGACTGTCCCCCTTACCTGAAGCTGAATGTCTGGTTGCAGCAGGTTGGTGGTATCAATGTCATACTCTGCACTGCCATCTTCTGCCGTGGTGAGATTTTGCACAGTTTTCCCATCCATTTGCAGCTCTATAGTTGCATTGCTCAGTGGCAGCTCAGCAGCACTCACTGCTTTCATCTGTAATTATAGGGGTTACAGAAAAAAAAACACTTTTCTAAAAGTATCCTTTTCTACCTGATGAGTGGGATCGCATCACTTAGACGTAAAACAGGGGGATTAGGGATTATTAACCCCTTCACGAAGGTAGGACCTTCTATGCCATCCGAAATGGACATCCTAGAGCATCCTGTACTTACAGTTCAGCGCAGACCTGTCAGATGAGGCCTCAACACTTCCCATCTACTAATAACCCACAAATAAAAAGGGTTAGCCGTTACTATAGCTAAAGTCCTGCCTTCCTCTCCAAGCCCAGCCTTATTGGAAATCTTTTAGATGCCCCGCTAAAAATTATTTTCAGTGTAAAAACGGCAAACTGTGTTAAAGTGAAAATAAGTGTATTTCACGTACATTAAACACTTGTAGAACTTACAGAAAATAAGCCGGGTGGCACTGCCCCTTTATGTGGCAGATAATTTTGCAGTTTACTTTTAAAGGAGTAGCTTTGCACATTGTGGAATTAGTATGAGCATATGCCTTCTGTATAATAATGCTAAAAAAATTACATAGAATTTCCGCCAGCTTTTACTATACAAATACGCAAAGACCAAATGGAATACCAATTCCAAGGTTAGCCAACCAGTGGCGCTAGTGAGCTGGGAGTCAACCAGTGACTGTAGTGGGCTGGGAGTCAACCAGTGGCTGTAGTGGGCTGGGAGTCAACCAGTGGCGTTAGTGAGCTGGGAGTCAACCAGTGGCGCTAGTGAGCTGGGAGTCAACCAGTGGCGCTAGTGATCTGGGAGTCAACCAGTGGCGCTAGTGAGCTGGGAGTCAACCAATGGCGCTAGTGAGCTGGGAGTCAACCAGTGGCGCTAGTGAGCTGGGAGTCAACCAGTGGCGCTAGTGAGCTGGGAGTCAACCAGTGGCGCTAGTGAGCTGGGAGTCAACCAGTGGCGCTAGTGAGCTGGGAGTTAACCAGTGGCGCTAGTGATCTGGGAGTCAACCAGTGGCGCTAGTGAGCTGGGAGTCAACCAGTGGCGCTAGTGAGCTGGGAGTCAACCAGTGGCGCTAGTGAGCTGGGAGTCAACCAGTGGCGCTAGTGAGCTGGGAGTCAGTCGTTGTCAGTCAGTCTGGGCAGCTGGAAGAATGTCATAAAAATACAGACAAACAGGAGACTTACTCTCACTCGGTAAGGGATTCCTGGTTTGTAATAAGTCTGCATTGCCTGATAATCAAAATACACCCGGGCTATTTGACTCCTGATCCAAACATATTTTGACTCCGTCAACTGAATGCCTGAAAAATAGAAAATGCTGGTTAACTACACAGGGCAGAAAGAAGCACTGGCCAGATATAGTCTGTGGGGCGAGTTACGCTTTAAAGTGACACTCCATCACCTAAACAGTGTGTATGTGGTTACAGAGCTTGTGGTGTCTCCAGCTGAGGCTGTCACCTGGGGTTTGATATGCAAATTACATATTTGCCACTAAAAGTAGTTAATATGTTTATCAAGTCGCAGGTGACACCACTGACCAAAAAACATTAAGAATTTGAAAACTGCTCTATACTCGTATTTGAGGTATGACCCCCCCCCCCCCTCCGCACACACACACACACACACACTGTGCCGGTTTGGTGCATGACCCCCTTCTCCCCCCCATTTGATACATTATAACGCACTACATAGATCATTTTTTAATTCTCTACATTTACATTGTAAACCATGCTTAAAATCCCTGTAAACTGTAGATATTTTTAGGAGAATAAAAAGATGGGGTGTATGTTATGGCCAAAATAATTTCTTGTCAAAGCAAAACGTTTGGCGCATTGCTGCTACACCTCAACGTAATAACCTTGATGTAGAAGAAGCAGTAAAAGATTACAAACATGGTCAAAGGGTACACGAGGATCCCCCACAGAGGACATCTTGACAAAGCACCTAATGTGCCGCACTAACCACCAATATATGCGCACATCACCTATTTGGACAGGAGGATAACCGTAAATTAATTTGGCCTCCAGGCAGCTACTCTAAGTAAGGTAAAATCTATATATACATGCAGTGAAAGTCAGGCACCCCCTCCACCCACGTTGCACACCTACGACATGCCCCATCACCCACGTTGCACACCTACGACATGCCCCATCACCAACGTTGCACACCTACGACATGCCCCATCACCCGCCCCATCACCCACATTGCAAACACACTAAATGCCCTATCATCTCCATTACATGCCACCATCACCCTCATTACATACCCCCAACACGTCCATTACATGCCGCTATCACCCCGGTTAATTGGAAGGAGCTAAAGCTTGCTGAACAGTGGGGGAGGGAGCAAAAATGTTTGAAGCACCAGAAGTGTGCTTCAACACCCTCTGGCAAAGTGCCGCCCTAGGTGAGTGCCTTGTTTGCTTTGTGGAAGATACATTACTGTATATATGTGATTAAATGCAGATACTGATCAGAATGTAGACTTGTCAACCACAGGTTTTGTGTAGAGTAGATTCAACACCTTGAATTGACCTCTGGGCCTCACACGACTACATACATGTCAAAAGGTGGAAAAAAGAAACACACACACACACAAGAGGTTTACCAAGAGAACTTTACATATGAGGGAGTGAAGTGGGTTACCTGTGCCTTCCTCCGTTAGAGTGAATTTAAAGAGTAGGTTCATTTGGAGGCCGGAGCGATCAAACTGGAACAACGTGAGGTCAACTTCACCCGAGAATTTACCTTCTGAGCCAAGCTAGAAGACAGAGCAGCAGTGACATCTCCATCATATTTAGGGGAGCCAATTATAAATCGCTAAAAATATATATATATAGACATACATGCACACACACATGTAATGGGCTGAAGTATTGGGGCACCGGACCATTACAACAACAGGGACTTTGATGACATCACAATCTAAATACATAGACATTAATATGTAGTTGGTCCATCCTTTGCAGCTCTAGCAGCTTCCACCCTTCTGGGAAGGCTTTCCACAAGGTGTTGTAGTGTTTCTGTGTGGATTTTTGCCGGTTCATCCAGTAGAGCATTTGTGAGGCCAGGCACGGATGTTGGATGAGAAGGTCTGGATCACAATCTCTCTTCCATCCCCAAGGTGTGCAACCAGTCAAGTCTTCCACACAAAACTCATCCAACCATGTCTTTATGGATCCCTCCAAGCGTTACAGTTGGCACAGTGCAATCAGGCAGGTAGTGTTCTCCTGACATCCGCCAACCCCAGAGTTGGGGCGGCAAGCTTATACCACTCGATCTCACACTGGGCATTGTACTTGGTGATGTGAGGCTTGCATGCAGCTGCTCCAGAGTCCAGTGGCGGCGTGCTTTACACCACTCGATCCGATGCTTGGCATTGTACTTAGTGATGTGAGGCTTGCATGCAGCTGCTCCAGAGTCCAGTGGTGGCATGCTTTACACCACTCGATCCGATGCTTGGCATTGTACTTGGTGATGTGAGGCTTGCATGAAGCTGCTCCAGAGTCCAGTGGTGGCGTGCTTTACACCACCCGATCCAACGCTTGGAATAGTACTTGGTGATGTGAGGCTTGCATGCAGCTGCTCCAGAGTCCAGTGGCGGCGTGCTTTACACCACTCGATCCGATGCTTGGCATTGTACTTGGTGATGTGAGGCTTGCATGCAGCTGCTCCAGAGTCCAGTGGTGGCGTGCTTTACACCACTCGATCTGACGCTTGGCATTGTACTTGGTGATGTGAGGCTTGCATGAAGCTGCTCCAGAGTCCAGTGGTGGCGTGCTTTACACCACTCAATCCGACGCTTGGCATATGGGGATGTGAGGCTTGCATGCAGCTGCTCCAGAGTCCAGTGGTGGCGTGCTTTACACCACTCAATCCGACGCTTGGCATTGTACTTGGTGATGTGAGACTTGCATGCAGCTGCTCCAGAGTCCAGTGGCAGCATGCTTTACACCACTCGATCCCACGCTTGGCATTTTACTTGGTGATGTGAGTCTTGCATGCAGCTGCTCCAGAGTCCAGTGGCAGCGTGCTTTACACCACTCGATCCGATGCTTGGCATTGTACTTAGTGATGTGAGGCTTGCATGCAGCTGCTCCAGAGTCCAGTGGTGGTGTGCTTTACACCACTCGATCCGATGCTTGGCATTGTACTTGGTAATGTGAGGCTTTCATGCAGCTGCTCCAGAGCCCAGTGGCGGCGTGCTTTACACCACTCGATCCGACGCTTGGCATTGTACTTGGTGATGTGAGGTTTGCATGCAGCTGCTCCAGAGTCCAGTGGGGGCATGCTTTACACCACTCGATCCGACGCTTGGCATTGTACTTGGTGATATGAGGCTTGCATGCAGCTGCTCCAGAGTCCAGTGGGGGCGTGCTTTACACCACTCGATCCGATGCTTGGCATTGTACTTGGTGATGTGAGGCTTGCATGTAGGTGCTCCAGAGTCCAGTGGTGGCGTGCTTTACACCACTCGATCCGATGCTTGGTATTATGCTTGGTGATGTGAGGCTTGCATGCAGCTGCTCCAGAGTCCAGTGGTGGCATGCTTTACACCACTCGATCCGATGCTTGGCATTGTACTTCGTGATGTGAGGTTTGCATGCAGCTGCTCCAGAGTCCAGTGGGGGCGTGCTTTACACCACTCGATCCGATGCTTGGCATTGTACTTGGTGATGTGAGGCTTGCATGTAGGTGCTCCAGAGTCCAGTGGTGGCGTGCTTTACACCACTCGATCCGATGCTTGGTATTATGCTTGGTGATGTGAGGCTTGCATGCAGCTGCTCCAGAGTCCAGTGGTGGCGTGCTTTACACCACTCGATCCGATGCTTGGCATTGTACTTGGTGATGTGAGGTTTGCATGTAGCTGCTCCAGAGTCCAGTGGCGGTGTGCTTTACACCACTGGATCCTACGCTTGGCATTGTACTTGGTGATGTGAGGCTTGCATGCAGCTGCTCCAGAGTCCAGTGGCAGCATGCTTTACACCACTCGATCCGATGCTTGGCATTGTACTTGGTGATGTGAGGCTTGCATGCAGCTGCTCCAGAGTCCAGTGGCAGCATGCTTTACACCACTCGATCCGATGCTGGGCATTGTACTTGGTGATGTGAGACTTGCATGCAGCTGCTCCAGAGTCCAGTGGCGGCATGCTTTACACCACTCGATCCGATGCTTGGCATTGTACTTGGTGATGTGAGGCTTGCATGCAGCTGCTCCAGAGTCCAGTGGCGGCATGCTTTACACCACTCGATCCGATGCCTGGCATTGTACTTGGTGATGTGAGGCTTGCATGCAGCTGCTCTAGAGTCCAGTGGCGGCATGCTTTACACCACTCGATCCGATGCTTGGCATTGTACTTGGTAATGTGAGGCTTGCATGCAGCTGCTCTAGAGTCCAGTGGCGGCATGCTTTACACCACTCGATCCGATGCTTGGCATTGTACTTAGTGATGTGAGGCTTGCATGCAGCTGCTCCAGAGTCCAGTGGTGGCGTGCTTTACACCACTCAATCCGATGCTTTGCATATGGTGATGTGAGGCTTGCATGCAGCTGCTCGGCCATGGAAACCCATTACATGAAGATCCCGACGCACAGCTTTTGTGTGGATATTAATTCCAGTGGAAGTTTGGAATCTTCAGCACTGTGACTTTACGTGGTCTTCTGCTTCATGGCTGAGTTGCTGCTGTTCCTAAACGCTTCCACTGTCCAATAATAACACTTACAGTTACTGTGGAATATCTAGCAGGGATGACATTTCATGAACTGACATTGCAGAGGTTCCATCCTATCACTGAGCTTCTTCAGAACAACCCATTTTATCACAAATGTTTGTAATGCAGCCTGCATGGCTAGGGGCTTGATTTTATACACCTGTGGTAATGGATTTTATACACCTGTGGTAATGGATTTTATACACCTGTGGTAATGGATTTTATACACCTGTAGTAATGGATTGTATACACCTGTAGTAATGGATTTTATACACCTGTGGTAATGGATTTTATACACCTGTGGGTGATGGATTTTATACACCTGTGGTAATGGATTTCATACACCTGTGGTAATGGATTTTATACACCTGTGGTAATGGATTTTATACACCTGTAGTAATGGATTGTATACACCTGTAGTAATGGATTTTATACACCTGTGGTAATGGATTTTATACACCTGTGGGTGATGGATTTTATACACCTGTGGTAATGGATTTCATACACCTGTGGTAATGGATTTTATACACCTGTGGTAATGGATTTTATACACCTGTGGTAATGGATTTTATACACCTGTGGGTGATGGATTTTATACACCTGTGGTAATGGATTTCATACACCTGTGGTAATGGATTTTATACACCTGTGGTAATGGATTTTATACACCTGTGGTAATGGATTTTATACACCTGTGGGTGATGGATTTTATACACCTGTGGTAATGGATTTCATACACCTGTGGTAATGGATTTTATACACCTGTGGTAATGGATTTTATACACCTGTGGTAATAGATTTTATACACCTGTAGTAATGGATTTTATACACCTATAGTAATGTATTTTATACACCTGTGGTAATGGATTTTATACACCTGTAGTAATTTATTTTATACACCTGTAGTAATGTATTTTATACACCTGTGGTAATGGATTTTATACACCTGTAGTAATGGATTTTATACACCTATAGTAATGGATTTTATACACCTGTGGTAATGGATTTTATACACCTGTAGTAATGTATTTTATACACCTGTGGTAATGCATTTGTATACACCTGTGGTAATGGATTTTATACACCTGTGGCAAGGGGTCAGATTGAAACACCTGAATTCATTAATTTAAGTGGTGTGACCCAATACTTTTGCCCATATAGTGTATATATGCATATACCTATATAGATAATTAGTTGAATTTATACTTATATGACCTTTTCAATATTATATTCAACTTTTTACATACATTATTGGAAAAATAAAACACATTTCTTTCCTTCCTCTGTAACCAGAATTTACTCCAGCGCCCAGAATTTACTCCAGCACCTAGATTACACTAACAGGACAACTTACCTCTCCGGTGAAGTATTGGCAAATACCCTCTGGGTTTCTGTTACAGGCAATATTTGCATAGTATGAAGCATACTGCCGGCAGACCTGACCACTCAGCTTCCCTGGCACACCCTGACCATACGTGTACCTGAGGGGGGGAAAACACAAGAGAGCACATAGAGCACAAGTCTGTACACCTCCTGTAAAGTAGCCTTTGGGACAAGCAAAACAAATAAAAAGGGGGAGGGGGTTTAATAAGAAAAAAATTGGAATCTTTCCCAGAATACAATCACATTCTTTATGTGCAACTCGCTCTTTCCCCTGAAAGTGCAACGGTTACTGGGGATTTGCTGCTCATTCCCATGGTAACTGCACCCGATCAAAGACTAATCTATAGGGAGCACGTTGCAAAGGACCTGGAGGTTTATGTGTAAAAACCAGCACACGGGGGTGGGGGGGAATAAATAAAAACACCAAATAGGGGTGTCACCTCCTCCTATGTCAAGGTAAAAAAGTGAGACACTAGTGCGTCAGTATCGCATTCCTAGAGTGCGGCGATGTGTACAAAAAATAAATAACTGGCACCAAAGAAGCACTTGATAGGTGACCGAGAATCCAGTTTGGTGGAGGCGCTTATACAAAAACATATATATAAAACATTAAAAATGATAAAATGAAACCCACCATATACCGTCCACGTCAACCAATAAAATAACAAACTGGAATAAAGAACAATTCTAAAAGCGGAGACATTTTTTTTACAGTGGAGCAGTCCCTGCTGGCCGCTCTTCGTGGAACCTTCATAAATAACCCCCAAAATGTACAGAGTAAACCCTGATCCAGAGAGCCTGGGTGCAGGGAGTGGTGGGCTGTCAATATCTCACTTACGCGGCAGTCAGATTATAGGATATAACTTTGTCCAGCACAGTTACAGCCGATGGAAGGTTCACATTCATCCTGGATCTCGGCAGCACTGAAATTAAATGGATACAGTATTTAATGGACAAGCTCAGAGTCTGCACGCTATAGGTGCTATTGAGAGCAGCTACTAGTGGGACTAAACTATAATGATCCAGGAGTCTGATATGTAAACACCTGTATTTAGTCTGGACCTGCACCTGTCTCCACAACAGTGGGGGGGGGGGGGGGGGGAGATAGAGCAAGCTTTGCACTATGGGAAATGTAGTCCACTACAGCTAGAGTTCCAAAAAGATAAGTGCAATGGATGGGAAGAGCATATCTATATCTGGCAGAGACATGATATCTATAAGACCTGAGACTGAGCACTGCACCAAGATTAATAGAAGCAAAAGCTGAGTACCATGATGAGAAATTCAGATTTTTGTTTGGGGGGGCGGGGGGTGGGGGGGGAATCACAACTATATTTAGCTTTAAAAATAACTCATTATACTGTGAATATATAGAGAATATATATATTTTTTTTTTCTCTTCATCTTAAACTTTTAAGTTTACTAATACAATGTATAGATAATGTTTTATTCTGTATCTTAATAACCTCCTTCCCAAGCTCCATAAAACCAGAATTCTCTTTTTATTGTGTGATTCCCCCGATATCAAATGAACCCCTTTTTAGCTCACAATTGGCCCAGTTTAAATCCCTCCATGTAGTCCAGTTGCCAGCAAAGTTTATTGATGACTTTTATTCTCCTACCAAATTCCTCTACTTTAAACGTCTGGGAGCTGGTTTGACCAGATTCCCTCTTCACTTCTATTCTGTATCCCCCCAGCACGGCATCACTGAGCAGCTGGAACTGGAACGATACAATGCCGCGTACAGACTTCTGATTTAACCACTGAGTCATTCGATTCCCAGAGGGATCCTGTAAGGAAGGACAAGAGAAGAAGTCTAGTTAATATGCGTCCGACGTTGGTCCCAAAATGATGCCTTCGAAACACTGATTCGGGGGAACACAGAGATCGTATCAGGAACAAATGTCAGGCTTCCTAATATGCCCCAATGTGCCACTGACTAGGTCCACAATTCGGACATCATAGCTGATTCCAAGCCTTTTAATTCCAGCCCTACCAATGGCCCAGCCAAAACCCAGCCAAACAGTAAAGATGGGGTAAGGCAGTGATGGGGGTAAGGTTTTTTTTATTATTATTATTATTTATGGGGCAAGCAGCAGTCCATAAAACCTTTTTTGTAACTCTTTATTTCCAGTTCAGAGGTTTAGAATTGAAATGCCCAATTTGCGGCTCTATTAGCCGAATTCAGAGCGTGTTTGGGCATGACTTGATAGCTTTGATCATCGGGGATATGTATTTGCCTAGAAATAACTGATAACTTAAAACCAGACTGTGGGGTAGAAATAACAGCCACAGCACTTTATTTAAATAGTCATTGCATATACATATATCTCAGTATTATACAATGACTAAATATAACATTCCATATAACATCGGAAAGACCGACCAAGCATGCACGAGTATCCAGGTGGCTGCCGAATGACCTCCGTGTTCTGGTCATATACCAATACCCCCAATACCTGAGCTTCGAGGTACCACTTTCCCCTCGAACCTCCCACCAGAGTCCCGATTGACTCTCCCCAATCTATTCTTCCATTAACCCTCCTGGATACCCTGCAAGCTTCCAACATGTAAATAAATAAAAGGTTTATAACCAGAAAAAAGGGGAGGGTGGGTGGGACAAGAGGTAGGGGGAAAATAAAACTTTCCTAAAATGGCTCCCAAACTTCCTGTTCCTAACTTTTATAGTTTCCCAACTCCTCCCACTATAGGCTGGACATATTCTCAGCACCGTCATGATTGCCCCTCCCCGACCTTGTCTGGGGGCTACATTTTGGGTAGATTTAAAACTGTTTTTCATGGAGAAAATGATCTTCAATGCATTGGTTTCTGAATGGCCTAAAATGCTGATTAGGACTAGGAATGAAATGATCCTGAGCTGCCGAATTTAAGGAATTTGTTCAATTCGACTATTATGCCTGAACCGATTCCAATTCGGGACAAATTGGTGATTACGGAGTAATCACTTACGTCTAGAAAGTCACCATTTTTGCTGAACACGTTTTCTTTAAGGGATCATAGCATTGACATTGAAAGAATGGTTTCCATGGAAGGCAAAATGGTACCCCCATAGATACCTCCTACCCCATCATAAAAAAGTGATATTGTCAGGTGTTAATACACAAAGGGTCCCATTTTCTCCCTTACCCTACTCCAGGCACTAACAGGTCAAAGATGAACAAAAGCGATTCTCCGTTTTTTACAATATTCTCCAAAAGTTAAAGACATAGAAATGGTATAATCCACCCTACGGCGATAAAATTATACACTGACATGTTGTATGATTTATGACTATAACATAAATGTACTTACAAACACGTAGATTTCAGAATACTGCAAAAAAAAAAAATAATAGTATGTGTTAGAAGCAGCAATTGAGCAATTTTCAAATCATAGGAAATTCAATGGTGAACATCAGACACTTTGATCCTGACTCTTCCGGCCCTGCACAGCTTATCCTTTCTATAGGTCACGTACTTCGTTTTTTTCTGCCCAGTTGTAACGTGTTATACATTTAAAAAGTATCACTGCTTGAACAGACCCGCAGTGCAACACGCCATAGATCAAACTTGGATACACACACTGTGGAGTTTGTTACAGAAAATCCTCAACAATAATGATTAGTGAACAGAGAAATAGATTATTATTAATAAATTGGCAGAATACTTACATTCTCTGCCACTGGGTACAGACTGGGGTTCAGAGAGATCACTCGACCTTGCACTGTATGTAGGGTTTAAATTAAAAGTATATTTTAGTATATATATATATATATATATATATATATATATACACACATATATGTTATGCAGTGTTCCCACTTGTGGAGGACCCAGGAGCTTTGCTGATAGATTTGGGATCAAGTACTTTGTGGGGTTCATTTTATATGTGTGGAGGAATTCACAAGGTGTTGTGCTGTGCTTTTCACAAGAATATTTTGTAACAAATTTGTTGCCCTATATTTAAGTTCCCCCATCTTATAATTGACTTGCAGGGGTAAAGACTTACCCAGTTCGGCTGGTTTGTATATTTGTCTGTCCAGCTGAATGACGATAACATTGGGCAGAGCATCAATCACCACAGACCTGCGATTGTGGAACCGAAGTGTCTGGCCAGTCGCCACCAGAGTAATGAAGATTGGTGTGGCTGCCTTCACCGTGGGTACCTGGATAGAAGCAGAATTCAAAGAGCTTATACAATGGCAGCCAGGATGATGAACTACAGATCCCAGGATACCCAGACAACCTTTAACACTGGCAGGAGAGAACTATGGTAAATGTGGTCCAGAAACAGCTGCTGGGTCCACAATTGGGCAGATATGTCTTACAACTATGGCCTATTAAAACGACCAGAGAGTCTGAGAAGTTATTAATAACCCTTTTAAAATTAAACCAAGTAATATTAGTCTATGGTAAGTAAATGCACGGGTTTCCAGCTATTACAGCCTTCCTCATTATCCTCAGCCAGCACATGGCATTGATCGGAGGATCTCAGCCTGCCTCCTTATCAGTGTTTCATCTATTGGAAACGCAGTTTGTCACAGTACTGAAACAGTCAGCATTGAATATGGGAGACGTGGGGTGGGGGGCACAATTATTACTATTACTAATTATTACTATTAGCATAATGGGGGGTTGATGGGGAGCCCAGTAAAGGTTTCTGCACCAAGCACTTCATGGTCTTGTCCCACCACTGAGCTTCAGATTTTTATAAATGTACATCTTTTCCAGTTAACACATGTGATATCTGGAGAGGGCATAGGATGGTGCTACAAGCAGCAGACACTTGGCATTTTCAGTACGGTTTAGACATCCGCTGCTCATCACTGCTCCGCAAAATACACACAGACCCAGTCCTGACCCAACTGACCTGAAACGCTCTGCAGTTCATGAAGTGTGGGCCGCGGACCTGCTCCTTGAAGATGGTATGGTTCTCTTTGAAGTATTCAAATGTAACCTCAACATCCAGAGTCTCATTCAGATGCTCAAAATTAATACATGCTACAGCGGACTCCCCACTCTTCAGCATGGCGGGAGTAGAGAACCCATATTGTCTGAGAGACAGAATAAAAGGAGTGAGCAAATAATGCAGTACATTATAGGGAATTCATCTAAAACCGTACATGGTGCTAGAACTGCATGCAAAAACTGTGTGTGTGTGTGTGTGTGTGTGTGTGTGTGTGTGTGTATGTGTGTGTATGTGTGTGTGTGTGTGTGTGTATGTGTGTGTGTGTGTGTGGAGTCTCATGTTTATGACATCACCTTATGGTTTATTATGCAAAGTATACATTTCCCGTAGAAATAGTTCATTTACATGTCAAGAAACCGTGATGTCATAAACTAGAGATACTGCGGGGACATTTTTTGAAATGTTTGCTAACACAATGTATAGATTTTTTTTTTTTTCTACAATCACTTTTATATATAAAATCTCACAATGATAAACTCATGTTTACAGTATAATGCACTGATCTGTCATCAACGAAATCAACAGCATGAACTTGCAAGTGCAGGAGTAAAGCTTTTTGTCTCATTTATTATTGCAAGAGGCAGTATTTATTTTTTGTTTTTTTGTTTACCTTTTTTCCTGATATTTAGCATCTTTTGGTTTATCTGATTTTTTCTTTTCCTTGTGGTTAGGACAACATTATTTCTTGACTGTATTAAGCCCTATTTTGTACTTTTTATGCCACATTGTTTTTCATTTTTCTCTTATTTTGTATAGACACATATTTGCTTGTGTCCCGTTGGTTTGTCTTTTCTTTTTCATTTTTTCATTTTCCATAAACACTTTTTTCTTGTTCCCTATTTTTTTACTTTTATTTCTATCTATTATTGTTTTTGTTTTTTGACCTCACAGCACTGATCTGCTTGTCCACTTTTTTTCCAATCACGGCTCCTTTGACATATTTAAATATTTGTTACCAGCCCCCCTCTCTTTTCCTTTTTGGACATTGTTTTGTTATTTCTTTGACAGTCGATACATTAAATAATAAATATTATTTACATTTATTTATCAGTGTGCATGTCTCCTTCCTTCTACCTATTTTGTTTTTTGTTTTAATAAACATATTTATAAGGAAAAGAATCTGCCCAGCATTCTGTCGAACCTTTAACACCACAGAGAGGGGGCGTTATTTTTCTGCATCCCTGCATTTGATGCAATCCTGCAAATCATTGTCACACCCAAATCATGCAATAATCACTTCATATCATAATAAAAATACACATAATATCAATGCATTACAGGAAAGTCTTGCAATTGTTAGAAAGTCCCCTAGCTTAGTTATTACTCAGTGATGCAGTGACCCCAGCATCCCCAACTACTCGAGCATCATATAGCACAGATGGGCTAAGGTTCACCCTCTATAATAACATGACATCCTGGATAATATAACTCAGAGAAACCCATCACTTACGGCTCTGCTAGCCCACCAGATAGGAGACCCAGGAGGGTGACTGTCAGGAGCAGTGTTCTCAGACCCATCCTAGCTGGTCAGTGACAGTAACCTGCAGCAGCTTTGGCCATCCCATCCCTATATACACCTGAGAATGGGGCGGGCACTTCCTTATTCCTCATTCTCCCAGAGTCATATTGCAGCCAAGAAAGCCATGCACACTCTCAGCAAGCAAGATCAACAAACACTACTAGTCATAGTCAGCAGCACACAAAGCAACATTAATCTAAAAGAGATACTATGGTGTTTATGTATATAAACAATTTCCTGGTGCAAAGTTCTAAAAGTGATGTAATCAGCAGGAACATTCCACTGGTTGCCATGGTGTTTCTGGGGGTAAAGTTCTAAAAGTAATGTTATCAGCAGGAACATTCCACTGGTTTAAATGGTGATTCTGGGGTAAAGTTCTAAAATTGATGTAATCAGCAGGAACATTCCACTGGTTTTCATGGTGATTCTGGGGCAAAGTTCTAAAAATAATGTAATCAGCAGGAACATTCCACTAGTTTCCATGGTGATTCTGGGGCAAAGTTCTAAAAGTGTCATAATCAGCAGGAACATTCCACTGGTGTCCATGGTGACTGGACCGCTTTAGAACTTTGCCCCAACCTTGCCATATGCAGCCATATGCAGAGATTTTTAGTGAGGTTTGTTGAGCTTGGGTAAGCTGGGGGCTTGCAAGTAGGTGGGAGATAATTATGGCTAACATAGGCACTGCAGATGTTTGTAACTACTATTAAATGAAGCGCAGTCAGATGCCCTGTCCCAAGGCCTCTGCATTGCCAAGGTTAGCTGTCTCTGGTGAGAGATATCTCTGCTGCTCCTGTTACTCTATAGAGCTTATGTACAAAGGAATGCACATTGGTCTCTCCCAGGCTGTAAATACATTTTAGTAGGTTACATATACAGTGGAGAGACCGGTATCTAATTTATTATTTCAGTATTATTCACATTTAAATTATTATTCATACTTTTATTGTGATAACAATTGTTTTTTTTTCTTTTAAAAAAAAGTTGTTGTTTTTTGTGGTCCTTTGAATGAAACCTGTTTCTCACATTTTGAAGTGAAGTATTTCAAGGTATTTTACAAAATAAATTGGTTAACAGTGAGTTGTGATAGAGAGGAAGATTAGACAAAGCTAGTCATTAAAACAATGGACCAAATACAATGTGTATGCACTTCCTGCTCATTGGCATCACATGCAAACTTTATACATGTATTGCTCATTGGCATCTTAATAATAATATGGTATTTCTTTAATTTGGCACATAGACAAGGTGCTGTACTTGACAAGTTTCTATTTTATTGTATTGATCATGATTTAATGTAAGTAATAGATGTGAGCATGTTTTGGTGGGCATGGTTTAAAGGGGGGGGGGGGGTGAGGGGTCTCATCTTTGGATCCAGGCACCCCTGTTGAAGGGACTCTTGTTATCCAGACATTGCTTATCCTGTTTTATGACATCACCTATGGCTAGGGTTGCTACCTTTTCTCCAAAAAAATACCAGCCTTGGTACTGTCTCCATAAACTTAACATTGACCTGATGCCAATTTTTTACCGGCCTGCCGGTAAAATACCGGCCAGGTGGCAACCCTACCTATGGCTTGATATGCAATTAAAATAGTTTTCAATGGGAAATGTACAATTTACATACAAGGCCATAAGGTGAGGTCAAAAGCAGAAGACTTCGTACGTTTGTTTGTATTTCTACTAACACAAGGTATAGATCTTTTTATATATATATATATACACACTTTTTATTCACCCTAGCCATGATATAAATGATTTGTAGATGACAGAATCTCGTTAAACCCTGACAGACTCAAAGCCTCAGTGAACCATTGGTGGTGTACTCTTAAGATGCTTCAGTTATAACTAGCTTTATCAGATGCATGCTGTCTGTTACTAGTTGTACATAATTAATATGTAATATTGGGCTATGTTGCTTTACTTGGCTTAATACCTAGTACCTTTGGCAATGCCAGGGTATAAGTATTATCCAGGTGATGTTGACCTAATAAGTGAAATCACAGCACCTTATAACAATACCAGCTATTAGCACACATGCAGGGATTAAATCCTAACTTGTATACCTGCCAATCTTCCATGAATGAACAATATTAATGTGGCATAAAATATATATATTGATGAATTTAATCTGAACTTCCTCGTTCAACTGTTAACCTACAGGTAGGAATTAAAACTGCAAACCAGCAAACCGATAATTATACACTCCAACTTAGAAATGACGGCAATAAAAAGGAATCCTCTGATTACTACACATTAGAACTAACTTGAGAATCCAACAAATGATGGAAAAGGATCTATACATTAGACAAGTGCATTCGTTTTCGGACGAATGCATTTTCGTCCGAAAATAGCATTTTCGTCCATTCGTCCGAAAAATCGAATAACGAAAATGCTAAGCTAACGAAAGCCGAATGAACGAATGGTTAATAAACGAAAATCATTCGTCCATTCGTGCTATTGGCATTCTATAAACCGAAATAGAGTCGGTTTATAGAATACCAATAGCATTACATACATTCCATAAACCGACATAATGAACGACTTTCGGTTTATGGAATGCATGTAATGCTATTCTAAAAACCGAAATAGAGTCCCTATTCATACGAATAGGTCAATTGACCTATTCGTATGAATGGGGACTCTATTTCGGTTTATAGAAAG
Organism: Pelodytes ibericus; assembly: GCA_036172795.1. Lineage (NCBI taxonomy): Eukaryota > Metazoa > Chordata > Amphibia > Anura > Pelodytidae > Pelodytes > Pelodytes ibericus. The sequence continues at coordinate 69,780,031 of CM069867.1, forward strand.
CCAATAGTATTACATGTATTCCATAAGCCGAAAGTCTATATAAACCGAACGACGTTCGGTTTATAGACTTTCGGTTTATGGAATGTGTAGGTCAATTGATTCGTACGAACGAATAAAACGAAACGAAAATGATGAACGAATTTCGTCTGAAACGAATGCAGTAATGAACTAAATTCGTTTTAGACGAAATAAATAACATTTTCGTCCGAATGGACGAAAACGAAACGAAAATTTTAGTTTTGCACATGTCTACTATACATTGTGTTAGCAAAACTGCAGCAAATGTCTAAATTAGGAGAAAAATGGGTTTTAAATGTGTCTGTGGAGTCTCCTGCTTATGACATCACCTGTGACACGATATGCAAATTACACATTTCCCATTGAAAAGGAGTTCATTTGCATATCAGGACACAGGTGATGTAATACGCAGGAGACTGCACAGATATATTTAGAACACATTTTTCATTGGCTGGCAGTTTTGCTCACACAATGTATAGATCATTTTCAATCATGGTTTATTCTCTACATTCACAGTAAAAACAATGTTTAGGTGACACAGCCCATTTAATTTCCTTTGTAACAAAAACAACTTTACCCAGCCGCGAGAATGATTGCTACATCTTCACTGATTGTCACATGCCTTGTACAGTTAGCTTTCTCCATTATGCTGCTAACTTATACGCAACATCAGCAATACATATCTGCTCCACTCTGGACCTCAAGTGATAAGTAAGGTCTAGTCACTGATTCTCCTGTTTGCAGCTAATATATTCTTGTTATACCTGCTCTGTAGATTAAACAGGGCATTATAAATCGAAAGAAGCAGGAAAAATGCTAGGGTTCAGGCTTGGCAAATATTTGTAGCAGACCAGGAGCCAGTCTAATTAGTTTTAAGAGCCAGGGACATGGAGCCTCCACAGAGTTCTATGTAAGACAAAGACACACACAACCTTAAAGCTACTAGAAAAGCACCTGTCTTAGTTATACAAAAAAATCAGAGTGATACAGTAGAACACAATATAAAGAGCACAAGTAGCTGATACACCCAAAAATCTGATCAGGCTTCAATATACAGACAAATTAAGATTTCTCCCCATTCCCTTGTCTTTATCTGTATATAGCTTTAGGGTATAGACGCCCCCCTCTATATATTGTGTACAGCATAGTTGCCAACATCGGCCATGTTTCCAGGGACACATATTTATTCCACATGCTGCAGAAAGAGCATGCAAAGTGCAGCCCGGCAGTATGTAGGATGGATATACGCACAGACACAATCCAATCAATTAATCATGCTCAGTGCTATGAGATCTCCACCCTGATTAATTAATTGGATTGTGTCTGTGCGTATATCCATCCTACATACTCAGGGCTGCACTTTGCATGCTCTTTCTGCAGCATGTGGGACAAATATGTGTCCCTGGAAACATGGCATGACATGTTGGTAACTATGGCAGACCCACCAATATTGGAGTACTTGGACGCAGTGGTTGGCTAAGCATTAAATGGCTATATGCTATGACCAAATCTTCCAACTAGGACAGGTGCTTTTAAAGTAACTTTAAGGCTGTGCACTGATATGTATTGTGGATCAAAAAAGTTAGGCATCTGGAAGGGGAAGCTCTAAAGTCTGTGGGTCCCTGACTCCTGGTATTTGTCCAGCCCTGTGTTAATGCATCAACTATAGTACCTTTTCTATCTGTAGTAAGATGGAAAGTGTACTCTACCTTTTGAAATACTTTTTGATTAGTATCTGCCTCACTGATCTATGTCATTAATTATTTGTCTTTGCGTTCATTCCTTCACTTCGGTGCAAAGGAGACTTGTTCTGACTGCCTTATATACAGAGAACTGTATTCATGAAAGAGGGAACAGCAGGGAATCCAGCTGCAAAAAGTGGCTGAAATGGGAAAAAATCAGCTGAATTAAGGCTCATTTGGCCATAAGTTTAAAATTCCCTTGTCAATTCCCTTCTTCGTGACTGAAGCCCTCATATAATATGTTTAATTATGCCAAAAGCTGACACTGCATGAAATAGCCACAAGACTTCTAGCTGTTACAAAACCTCCTAGCAGCAGTGATAAAGCAAATAAGTGATAAACACTTAAATCAAATAATTATTAGATTAAAAGTATTTATATTAAGTGCAGTAAAAACACTGGCGCCAAAGTCCCCAAAAATACCACAGCAAATATTACACTTTTGTATCACTCCTTGCAGCAGTGGTTGGAGAGTTTTATTTCTTGTAGTAGAAGGGATCTTTGGTAATTCAGAGAGCTGTATAAGACATCCAGGCTTCACTGCAGAATGTTTATGGATTGCCAGTGAGTCTATACCGGCATCTAACACCCCGTTCATCCCATCGGCTGTACAAGCGTGCTGACATTTAGAACAATGACTTCCATCCACCATCGTGGGACAGATATTTAATTGATGTTTAATAATCCCTGGTGTAGCAATATAAGGAAGGGAGATCCCCTCAAATCTGTTCCCTATTCTGCTTCCAGGGAACAAATAGTGCTGGTGGTTTGTATTTGCATAGTGTTTGTAGACTTCAGGGTCTTATGGACCAGTGAAAGTGGATCTATATTTATTGGTTTCTCCCCTGGGGCATGGTATTTGGATGGGAAGCAGCAGTGCTTGAGGTAACAATCCTTTAATGATTGTATGAAGGTAATAATGGACTTGCTGTTGGATCTAGACGTATAAATCCTACTGATGCTATTTATATAGGATTCTCAGTAATCTGGGATGATACCATGTCCTTCCACTGGCACCAATACACAAACTGCAGCAGATACTAAACTTCTCACACTTAAGGCAAAGTGCCGTCTTCACAATCTGTATAGGGAAAGTTCCGTAATAAAAGACCCTGGATCAGTTACACTAGAACATTTCTTAGGATTGTATCAGCAACTTGAAAGGGTATGGTGATCCAACTACAGTTCTTACAGGAAAATCGCCATCATGGATCCATGCATCCAGTGTCAAGTCCATGCCTGAGCACACGCAAAGCGCGAAAGAGGAGCAAGGACAGGATGGACAATCGTTTTCTGTGCAACAGGCGTGATAGCTGTAATTCTGTTTGTTATCATCCTAGAACAAACAGAGCATTAATCCAGTACAGCACACGACCACGAACCCGTAGAGCAGTAAAATGGCTCGAGCAAGGGGGAAATTTGTGGGAACATTTAGCACATGATATTTTAGATGTATCCCATTTTTGCTTGAGTTCTATGACTAGTACAACTGACATACTAACCTCTTGTCTGATAGCTGTATCAACGCCACGACAGGTAGTGAGACAGATTTTCAGTGACATATATAATGACACATGTGTGGAAGAAAGTGACGTAACTTACAAGATCCCAATTTACGCATATTGCAATAACTGCAGAGATACGAGCGATTTGTGGGCCAACGTGACGCAGATTAACACCACTGACATCACCAGGGGTGACGTGTGTTACCACATGACGTGTAACCGAGACAGGATTCCTAAATGCAGGCAACTGAAGTTGCGAAAGACAATTAACCCTACCCCTGACCAGGAGATAATGTGTAACAGCAGGACTGACATGATGTGCCTCAATGTAACCAATACTATGCTTTGCAACTACACTATCACACAGGCCAGTCACATCAAGCATGTCAGATTACGCATAGGCTGGATGTTTTCCTGTGGTAATACTACTTACACTTATATCCCAGCCAATGTGACAGGAGGCCCATGCACACTCACTCGCCTAGGCATGACATTGTTCAAACAGGAATGGTTGCAAACATCCCATCTGCTGTCACGGGCAAGGCGGGACACGGTAGCTCTAGACCCAGACTGTATCAGTTCCCTACCACTTCTGAGCGAATGACAAATAATTGGTTTGGGAGCTTCCCTAGTAGGTGTGTATGGACTTGCCATATACAATGGAAGGGTCATTAACTCTCTGGCCTGTGGTGTTGCAAAAGGGTTAAACCAAACTTCACAGGCAACTGAGGAACTATTGGTAGATGCAAAAGGTATGAGAAGAGCTATCCTACAGAACAGGGCCGCCATTGATTACTTATTGCTTAAACATGAACGTGGGTGTCAGGAATCTGAAGCAATGTGTTGTTTTAATCTTTCTGACCGTTCAAGCTCAATACAACAACAATTGCAAAACGTCAGAACCATAGTTAATGATCTACGACAAGATGTTGGTTTTGATTGGACCTTTGGGCTAGGTGCCTGGTTGGGTAGAAATTGGTAGAAAGCTGCTTATGTTCTCTGTGACCGTGATCATCACCCTGGGAGGGATTTATATGCTTATATCTTGTAGGTGTTTTGTAGACAAGGCTTTTTCCCCACGACAGCGTCGACCAGAAGTGTATGCTTACCACAATATCTATAGACGAGCATAGAATAGTTATCTATTTAAAAATAGATAAAGAGTGGTATTGAAGGGTTAATTTGGATCTGTGAGGGTTAAAAGCCGACAGTGTGTCTGAGAAGTCTGCAGCACCTTCTGGAAGGCCAGATCACGCCAGTAGCGTAATTGTTATTAGAATGGTCTTATCTTACTATTCCAAGGCCAGAACAGAGGTTTCTGGAACATCAACAAGTTGTCTCTGAAAGTTCTGTAATTTTCCATAAGAACGACTTTTGTAACACTATTTTACATATGACGTTTTAAGTGCATTTTCTTGTAAAACACGCCTTTCTGAAAATTAGAATATTAGAATAACCAATTATATTGTAGTAACTAATGCTTTTATCTTCGTTTATATACGCTTGTCTAAACAATTAAAATCAGAGTTAAGAAACACAAAGCATTGTCTAGTCTTTTCCTTTGTCGTCCTTGGCTCTCCAGGGCCTTGCCTGGTCTTATCATCAGCACGGTAGTTCACATCAGTTTGGTGTTACAGTCTTAGAGGTGGCTGAACAGACTACCCCTCAGTCGGTCCCTGAAGCGTGGACTTTCCGCAACACTAAGATTAATTAACTGGTTCCCCTGGACATGCTTGTATTCTAAATTCTGCGGGGGTTAATGTAAAAGTTATATGTCCAGCAAAAAAAAAAAAAAATCTAACTACCTGACCTGACAACCCTAGCTGTACACTTGTATATAAACACCTGCCAATGTCTGCTCTGTACAGTCTCCTGTGTAATATATGTATACACACATTGCAAATATAGTTATCATTCACCTGGTATTATTATATGTCTGCTCTGTACAGACTCCTGTGTAATATATGTATACACACATTGCAAGTATAGTTATCATTCACCTGGTATTATTATATGTATGCTCTGTACAGACTCCTGTGTAATATATGTATACACACATTGCAAGTATAGTTATCATTCACCTGGTATTATTATATGTATGCTCTGTACAGACTCCTGTGTAATATATGTATGCACACACTGCAAGTATAGTTATCATTCACCTGGTATTATTATATGTCTGTTCTGTACAGACACCTGTGTAATATATGTATACACACATTGCAAATATAGTTATCATTCACCTGGTATTATTATATGTCTGCTCTGTACAGACTCCTGTGTAATATATGTATGCACACATTGCAAGTATAGTTATCATTCACCTGGTATTATTATTTGTCTGCTCTGAACAGTCTCCTGTGTAATATATGTATGCGCACATTGTAAGTATAGTTATCATTCACCTGGTATTATCATATGTCTGCTCTGTACAGACTCCTGTGTAATATATGTATGCGCACATTGTAAGTATAGTTATCATTCACCTGGTATTATTATATGTCTGCTCTGTACAGGCTCCTGTGTAATATATATGTATACACACATTGCAAGTATAGTTATCATTCACCTGGTATTATTATGTCTGCTCTGTACAGGCTCCTGTGTAATATATGTATGCACACACTGCAAGTATAGTTATCATTCACCTGGTATTATTATATGTGTGCTCTGTACAGACTCCTGTGTAATATATGTATGCACACATTGCAAGTATAGTTATCATTCACCTGGTATTATTATATGTCTGCTCTGTACAGACTCCTGTGTAATATATGTATGCTCACACTGCAAGTATAGTTATCATTCACCTGGTATTATTATATGTGTACACTGTACAGACTCCTGTGTAATATATGTATGCACACACTGCAAGTATAGTTATCATTAACCTGGTATTATTATATGTCTGCTCTGTACAGACTCCTGTGTAATATATGTATGCTCACACTGCAAGTATAGTTATCATTCACTTGGTATTATTATATGTCTGCTCTGTACAGACTCCTGTGTAATATATGTATGCTCACACTGCAAGTATAGTTATCATTCACTTGGTTTTATTATATGTGTACTCTGTACAGACTCCTGTGTAATATATGTATGCACACATTGCAAGTATAGTTATCATTCACCTGGTATTATTATATGTGTGATCTGTACAGGCTCCTGTGTAATATATGCATGCACAGACTGAGTTGGGAGGGATAGTAGAAGATGTAAACCTGATATCTGTGATATAACATTTTTAGTAAATTTTATAATTATTGAACTTGAATAAGCAATGAAAAGAGTTTTTTTTCCAAGTATGAGGTACATTTGTTATTACATGGCATCATCAGATGTGATACGCAGTGTTGATGGCATATAAAAACGAGGGTCCGTCTCTGCACTAGCAGCGAGAGACCATCAGACGTGACAGACCCCAGTCACATGTGACTTCCAGCATAAAGACAGCAGCATGAGCTTAACCCCATGGAATCTCTACAGAAAGGGCACAGGGTTTTTCATTATTTGCTTCTATTAGTGAATATCCTTACTGCCCCTTTATTAAACACATACTTTCTTGTTCCCCAGTGGTTAAGCCTTGTACTATTAGTAAACACATCTTTGAATCAAGAATAATTAATCTGAAATATTGTATACTTAAAGGGACATATGCATTCTTCATAAATCACATCTTTAATATTTAAATACCCCCCCCCCCCCCCCCCCCAGCAGTGATTTCTCTGTATGTTTACTGCAGGTGCACTGAATATATAGAAAATGAGAATATTATGTTTTGTTTCATTTAGTCACGTCCTGTGCCCCTGGAATTGTAAACATTGTGTGGACTGTAATAGATTAGCTCTTGTACACAGTAGTATCTCTTAACAATGCAACACATTGTCTGATGACATCACTAGAGAAACAGGAAATTCCAATTTATTTGAATTAAATTATTGCAGCAAAATAAAAGGAAACTGACTTTTACTTGGCTAGTGTGGGCAGTCCTGGCTACTTGCAAACTGATATTATTTCATCTAGCTGTAAGTATGTTATATTTTAAGCAATGCAAAATGTAAAACATGCATTTTAAAGTACTTTGAAAGGGCATTCATATTTGGAAGACACACTTTGGGGCGGCAGGCTGAAAGTGGGGGGCATAAGAGCCAACATTTACATTGTCAGTGGTACATGCTCCTTTGCCACCTTGCGCTGCCTCTACATCGGGGCTGCCCACATCTGTGCGGCCTCCCACTAGATCACCAGGAATCAAGCTGGTGCTGTGAAAAGTGGAGGAAATCTAGTGTAGTGAAAAAAAGTAAAAGAGTAAGGGGTGCATCAGATTAGGGTTGGGGTGTGCATGAGTTTAACCAGGGCTAGGGCACAATACCTAAATACACTCTGGAAGGGGGGGGGGGGGGTTTCCATCCCACACCTTTTATAAAGGGACTGTCTGGCATATTGAGTATTTAATACTATTTTGTTCATCAATGAACAAAGGATTGACACACAAGATATTAAAGAACAATGATGGTCTGGCCGTCTTCCAACCCTACTGATAACATGTCAAAGTTAATGAAGATTTCAAAAGGTCACAATTTATCTAGCGTCTGTCAGTGGTCCAGGAAGGAAGAGACCGGTGAAGACATTGCCAGTTATTGGGGCTTCCTTGTTCCCTAATTTGAATGTCCTGACCTTAATCTTTAACAATGTCCTTTATTTAACTTGCGTTCCTCAGTGGATTGTAAACATGTTTCGCAGTTTACACAATGCCAAGTATCTCAAAGTTTTACAGGATACAATCCATAGGGGCAGCACAGTATTGATGACCTCCTCCTCCCATACTGGCTTCAGAGACACTGACCTCTGTCTAAATGGGCAGTACCACGTACAGTGTTCATTTTTGTTTTTTTATTAAGATAAGCTCTGCCTTATCAGGTTTTTTCCTCAAAACTTCCTAACCTTTTGAAAACTGCAAATAAAGATTAATAGAGTTATTATGGGCGCTATAGCAGAGATATTATGGGGGGGGGGGGGGGGGGGATTTGAGAGAATAGTTAGATAATTCATGACGGGTCAGCAAGTTGCACCAATAATATTGATGGTCAAACAACAAAAATACATTCCATGGAGTAGTTAATGCGCCCAGTTATGTCATTTGTCTTAGGCTGAGAAGCAGAGAAAAACTCAAGGGAGATATCCAAACTAAAACAAAATGACTTCCAAAGCCTGGAGGCAAACTGTACTCTCCTATCAGAAGAAATCTGACCAGATAAACAATGGAGACAGATGATCTGACTAGTAAATCTGACAGGAGTCAACTCAGAGGCAACTGTCGACAATTTAACTTTTATTTGGAAACTGGCTAAAAGAAAAAAAAAATGGGACAAACCGTATATATAAACAAAAAGATTTATACACATTCATAAACAAGGGGTATTATACCGACTTGAAAGTGCAACAAAAAACACACCTTCCACCAAAATCAAACATGTGTGACTTTAAAAGGAAAGAAAGAGCATTTTTTTTAGAATTCTCTATGTGTGTTGCTTGCAAAAAAAAAACAAAAAAAAACATTTATATATATATATATATATATATATATATATATATATATATATATATATATAATTTGCCAATATGGTCACAAGATGGCAGCATTTAAACACATGAAGAACACAGCCAAATGCCTTAGCAATGAAAATGATGATACAAAGTAGCTGCATGAAAAGGTTAGAGAGTAGACGAACAAAGGCTCGTAAAGCCGCAATTCGCGCAGAGGTACATAGATCCCCTTTTGCAGGATTAGACGGCTTGCCAATAGCGTCTTATTGAGTAGGTGATTGCAGGGACTGGACACGGACAAAAAATGAGTCTCTCAGACAACTTTATAGAGTTACAGTAAACAACGGTACCAGCTCCGAGTCCTATAATGGAAAAAAACCAGGCTGTGTATATGCGACCCCCAACGCGTGTTTAGATGCTGGAAGCTCCCCCGGCTTCACACAAAATGCACAGAAGTAAGACTGCACACAAAAAGGTTCATTGATAAAAATATTTTATTATATAGACCTATGTTTTATTTGAAGGAGCACTATGAAAAAAATATCTAAAAGGACATGATGTAGACAAAAAAAAAAAACCAAATAGTATAAAAATGCAAAACAAGTAAAGCTTAGAGAATTTAAAAAAAATGGCATTATAAAAGATAAAGACAACCAATTTATGTCATAAACAGCAGACACATGTAAATGCACATAAAAAAAACACATCTGAAAAATAAACAGTATTTTTATATAAATTAGACTGACGTCGGGGTTCATCTTTTTGATGCTGCAAGAGGTAAGAAACAAATGGATGGTGATTGTCTTTGACCAAGTTCTATCAATTTTTACTTTCACCGACTGGTTTTGGGGGTTTGATTTTGTTGTACATTCCTCTGCCCACTTCTCACCAAAATTCCAGTCCCACATCATTAGGGGGGCAGATGTTCAGTCTCCCAACCAAGTGGACTTCCTTCCTTGTTGGAATCTTCCCACCCATGTTGTACTGTTCTTTAACGACATATCATTAAAATCATGCAAATCAAAAGATAAATAGCGCTCAGAACCTCATAAACTTGCATGAAGTTGGCCGGGCACCAGGGGAAGGGAATTCGCAGGTAAGAAAGTATAAACTGCTTAATAAAAACAAAATACGTCCACAGCACCTCTAGTCTTCGACCCTCCAATGCGTACATTACAAAGTTTCACTCTCAAAACAAAATCTATTGCAATGTGTCGGTTTAAAATCACAGCAGAACAGATATTACTGCTTTATTGAATAACAGCTCTTTCTAAGAATTAATATTTATATAAAACAAAGAGGAGGGCAACAGGGTGGCATTTTTAGGAGGGTACCACAGCTCCCTTAGAGGGTACATTTATTGCAGGGGGGCCGGAAGCAAACTATTGTTGGTGGCTTACTGGGTCATAAGGCTCCTAGAAGGAGTGAGCCAGGGGAACCAAGGAGGCCAATCACCGCTACCCTGCTGCTTCCCCTGTGATCCGGAACCAAGGTGTTTTCTTTGCTTAGGTGATGCAGCACCGATCACAGTGGATAAACCTCTCAGAAAGCCGTGTAGTATTTGTCCATGGTGCTGACAATGTCACTGTTATTTTCCAGCGTCCCAATAACTCTCTGTAATACTGTTTCAGTAACCACGCTTCCAAAGCTTCGTCGAACGCAGCTTAGGATGTAGAGAAAGTGACAGCCTTTTTCAGCATCTACAGGGGGGAGGGGGAAAACAATGACTGATTCATTCACAAGAAGGAAAAGGGTGGAGGGACTGACACCTAAACATTGCTCGACAATATTAACAAACAAATTAATGTAACCTATGCAATTCTGCTAACCCACTGTAAAATGGAAAAATGGGTTTAACATGTGCCTGTGGGGTCTCCTGTTGATGACATCACATCAGCTGCTTTGTTTTGTAAAGACACCCGCTCTCGGATCAAATTTAAAATATTAACTTTAACCTGCACAGACCTCCGCTCCTCGGCCGCTCCTGACTTTACACCTCATTTTAAAAGGACAAATGAAGTGATGGTATCAAGTTCAGACATTTTATATAGAAATGCTTTAATGAAAGAATGTAAATTAAGTATTATCTTGAGCCATCTATGCATGTATCCAGCAGGGGGAAACATGTCCACCCCATGAGAGCGCTATACAGGCAAAAAGGGGCTCCACAGGGCAATTTATTTATATTCTTTACTTTAGAAGAGGTCTATGTAAAATACCTGCACTTGATCTTGACAATCTTTCAATTAAACAGAACTTACATTTTTGCTGACCACTGTCCTATAACCGATCATAGCCTGCATGACACATAGTCCCTTACATTGGCTAAGGCTCTCCTCTAACCTAGTCACCGCTTCCCATTTGCACCTGCCAGACTTTACCGGTGCTGTCCCCTGTCTCTGGAGCCCACATCCACAGAGTATCCAGCTGTCTACCTTACTTTCAATCTTAGTCCCTTACATCTCACCTCTTTAAATAAGCTTGCAGTTCATCCCACTACGCCATCCATTAATCACATTTGAAAAGACCCACTCAGCTGTCGCTGTAACCCCATTACTGCCACCAATTTCTGCCTTTTCACTCACCATGTCTCCTGTCCACCTCTCCCTCAAAACTATAAAGTTGAAAGCAGGTCTCTGATCATCAAATTGTAATTCCCTTTTTACGCCCTGTACGAAGCACTGTGGAACTTTCCAGTGCTATACAAATGTGACGGACTAGCTGGATAATTCAGGACCAGATCTCCTGTTCCCAGGTTCACACAGACAAACGATGACTTGTATATCAGTCTGGCCAGGACTATCCTCCAATATGAAGAGGACGGATGCAAGTGGCCAAAGAGCCAGCAAAGATATGACCACAGATCTGTTCTAGAACTCATGGAACCATGACCCACCAAACCAAGAACTGTCGAGCCACTCCCCCAGTAAAAGAGATACGTAACGTTTTCAAGCCAAGTTCTGTACTGTCTTCTCACGCAAGAAATCAGCTAAAAAATAAACCAAATATCCACCCAGCACTTACGCTTCTGCCTTTTACAGTCCTCTTGGATGACACTCAGCGTTAGTTTGTACAACTCTTTATCTTGATCGGTTACCTGCATTGGAAAACAAACAAACATGCATTCATAGGCACGCTGTGAACATTAACATAGCTTATTCTGCGAATGCTCCATATAGTTCTCTCAGGGGGCAGACATGTTGGTTAGAATCTTTACTCCATACAGTTCTCTCAGGAGGCAGACATGTTGGTTAGAATCTTTACTCCATATAGTTCTCTCAGGGGGCAGACATGTTGGTTAGAATCTTTACTCAATATAGTTCTCTCAGGGGGCAGACATGTTGGTTAGAATCTTTACTCCATATAGTTCTCTCAGGGGGCAGACATGTTGTTTAGAATCTTTACTCCATATAGTTCTCTCGGGGGGGGGGGGGGGGGGCAGACATGTTGTTTAGAATCTTGGGTCAGATCTTCACTCACCTTGGTTCAGATGACTCAATATTCTTTCATTAAAAAGTATTTCTATTTATAATGTCTACACTTGGTGCCATCTTTCAATTAAACAGAACTCCATATTTTGCTACAGTTGTCCTATAAGTAAATGAGTAAACCCCAATACACATAATATAAGAAAATAATCCAATACTTTCTGTCAGGGTTTGATGCACATCACCAGAGGCAGCAGGGCCACAGAGGGTGAGGCAGAGCCACACAGAATTTGGAGGCGGGCATGTGCAGCAAGCACTGCCAAAAGGTCTAATAACTGAATATTTGGTATTGGATCGTTTTCTTAGCACAGTATTTGTACTGGGGTCGTTTGCTCATATTTAAGACAAGGTTACATAAGGATTGGCAGTTGTCCTTTAATGATACATGACCGTCGGAAGCCATAAATGATCACTGCCATGCTGTGGACGGCAGTGTTCGGTGAGGGTTAGAGTTGGGTTAAAAAAGGTCACTATAAGAAACCCAAAATATAGCTTCCTGGCTTTAATATGCATTTTTAATTTCAATGGAATAAAGTGTTCAATACAGCTGGGAATACAAGAGAAACATCAACAGAAGTAGGTCTTACAATGCACATCGATAGTAATACTAGATTTATAGTAACAAGAAGTTAGCAGCTTCTTATAACGGAGAGTCGTCAGAATCACTGCAGGAGCTATGCAGCCAAAATAGTGCAGTGCTGAGAAACATGTTACACACCAATCTGGCCAGCAATTTAACTTTGATTTGTGTAATGGGGATTTTGAGACCCAAATTCATCGATATGAGAAAATAGTAATATATTGTGAAAACTAAGTGTATAACGCATCATTGGGAATTAAGGATAGTTTTAAAAAAAATGTTTAATCAAATGTAAAAATTTCTTACATGATAAACGTCTCTGTTTTGCCCTTTCTGGAAGATGATACCTTGTCCTGACAGCAGCTGGAGGGCATCTTTGAATACATTGTGAGTATCTTTTGAGTTTGGAGCCATCTTCGAGCACCCCTAAAAAAAAAAACTATAATTATATATATATTGATGGGAAAAAAATAAAACATTTAATATGTTTTTTTAATTTTTTTATATTACTCATTGAATTTCTATAACATAATATATGTGTTTTGTTAAAGGATTGCCACAGTCGGCATTTTTATACTATTAAAAGGGACCCGCAAGTTAAACATTGCTCAAACTGCGAATGTAGAGAATAAATAACTAAATTATGAAATATTATACATACATTGCAAGCAGAGATATAAAATAAGACAAAAAATGTATTTTAAATGCATCTGTGGCGACTCCGGTTTATGCCATCGCCTGTGGCTTGATTAGCAAGTTAACAACTTTTCAATGGGACATGTGTAATTTACATGTTAATTCACAATGTGATGTCATAAGAAGGAGACACAACAGACTTGAAAAAATAGCATTTTTTTGAAGGGGTTGAATCACCAGTGCGGAAAAAAGAGGGTCCTTGGTGTGTTATAAAATGTTTCTCAATTTCTGTGCCCCGAACTAGTCCAATATGGCTGTCACACAAGACAAAATGGCTGTCATGGACCCCCTTAAATAGACAACATCCTCATTGTTCCACCAAGGTGATGTCATACACTGGAGACTACACAGACATTTAAAAAACACCTTCTCTTAAATCGATACACAACCCATCACAGCGCAGACAATGCTTGAATGATGAGTCCCTTTAATGAACGGTAGACATACGTGGCTCCCATGTAAACTCATACTTGCCAACATTTTGGAATAGTGGTGCAGGGTTCCGTGAAGTCACATGATCCCACGGAATTGAGCTTCGGGCTCCCTGGTACAGGTACTGGGCTCCCTGGTACAGGTACTGGGCTCCCTGGTACAGGTACAGGGCTCCCTGGTACAGGTACAGGGTGCTTAGAGCTCATTTCTTGCCAGTTTAAACTATGTATAGTTTTTTTTAATAGACCTACAGACCCAGATTTGACAAGATAGGGCCACAAAAATATACAGAGATTCAGCTAATCACGATGTACAGATCTCTTTATTCTGTATGTTTAGGTGATGGAGCCCCTGTGTCTGTGTCCCGTGCCACACTGAAAAGGCTACAAACCTCGGCTACTGGATCTGTAGCCGCAGCCAGTAAAGAATCCACTGTTTCTAATTCTCGCTGGTAGAAATTCTGCACTTTGTTTTCTGCAAGAAAAACCTTCATTCTTTCACTGAGCAGAGAGACGAGGGAAGACCTGGAGGCATTCCTTTGTTCCCTAAGAGGGAGAAAAGGCATATGATTTAAGAACTTACAATGCTGCTTAGTGGGTGTGACAGAGCAGGGCCGGCCTTAAGTGTTCCGGCGCCCTGTGCGGGCTTCCCACGTGGCGCCCCCCCCCCCCCCCCCCGTCTCTTTCACCCCCCTATGTTTGTGTATCTCTCCCTTCCCATGTTTGTCCCTTTCCTCTTCCTTGCCATGTCTGTCTCTCTCTCTCTCCTTGTGTTCTGTCTCTTTCCCCCGTCCCCTGTTCTGTCTCTCTCCCCCCCCCCGTCCCCTGTTCTGTCTCTCTCCCCCCCCCCCCCCGTCCCCTGTTCTGTCTCTCTCCCCCCCCCCCGTTCTGTCTCTCTCCCCCCCCCGTCCCCTGTTCTGTCTCTCTCTCTCCCCAAGTTCTGTCTCTACCCCCTGCCCCTTTTCTGTCTGTCTCTCTCCCACCCCTCCCCTGTTCTGTCTCTCTCCCCTCCCCCTGTTCTCTCTCTCTCCCCTCCCCCTGTTCTCTCTCTCTAGCCCTGTTCTCTCTCTCTCCCCCTCCCCCTGTTCTCTCTCTCTCCCCCTCCCCCTGTTCTCTCTCTCTCCCCCTCCCCCTGTTCTCTCTCTCTCCCCCTCCCCCTGTTCTCTCTCTCTCCCCCTCCCCCTGTTCTGTCTCTCTCTCCCCTCCCCCTGTTCTGTCTCTCTCTCCCCCCTAACCCCTGTTCTGTCTGTCTCTCTCTCCCCTCCCCCTGTTCTGTCTGTCTCTCTCTCCCCTCCCCCTGTTCTGTCTGTCTCTCTCTCCCCTCCCCCTGTTCTGTCTGTCTCTCTCCCCCCTAACCCCTGTTCTGTCGGTCTCTCCCCCCTGCCCCTGTTCTGTCGGTCTCTCCCCCCTGCCCCTGTTCTGTCTCTCTCCCCCCCTAAACCCTGTTCTGTCTCTCCCCCCCCCCCCCCCCCTTACCTTTGCCTGAAAAGGTGGATCCAGCAACCGGCACAGCGGTGTAGCTCCGCCCCCACCCCAGGAAGCAGAGCAGAGTCTGCATTATGGGGAGCCATGGGCAGCAAGAGAAGGTGCTGCTCGGGCTCCCCATGCTTAATGCAGGCTCCATGCTTAATGCAGGCTCCCCATGCTTAATGCAGGCATGGGGAGCCGAGCAGCACTATCTCATGCTGCCCGTGGCTCCCTGTGAAGCAGACTCTGCTCTGCTTCCCGGAGTGGGGGCGGAGCTACAACGCTGAGCCGGTTAGCTCCGCCCCCTCCCCGGACGAAGCAGAGAATGCCGAGCAGAGGGCTGGTGAGGGGGGATCTTTTGATCTCCCCCAGCCAGTGCCTCTACCGGCATTTTTTTTTTTACTTTTTTTTTTCTTTTTTACCGGGCGGGCGGGCGCCCCCTGGGGTGTTGCGCCCTGTGCGCTCGCACAGGTCGCACACCCCTAAGGCCGGCCCTGTGACAGAGGGTTATGTATGGGTTTTGTCCATTACAAATAATTACTGTACCATCTGGGATACAACTGTTACAGTTCGTTCCAGTGTGTTATCTTTGTATATTATTTATACATTTTTTATAAAGTGTTTCTCAATGTGCACTTCTAGGTTCTTTTTGTGGGTTTCCCTGTTCCACAAGTTGGATTAACCAGTGATACTTTCAGCTACCAGTGAATTAAAGACACCAACTTTTCATTTGTAAAATAGAATTGTTTTAGCCCGAGGCCTACACTTTTCTGCTCATCCTTTGGTCTTTCTCTCTCACTGTTGGGAATTATTATAAAGTAGAGTGGGTGGTGTAATATACAAAACGCTGGCATCAAAAGCAAAGTAAAAAAAAAAAAATAATAATAATAATAATAATAATAACAAAAAACTCTGGACAAAGTAGGAAGGTTAAACAAAATGCTGCAAAGGTTGAAAATCTGGAATAAAGCAGGGAAATATGGGCAATAATAAAAAAGTTATAAATATAGAAAAAGTAAAAAAAAAAGCAGGGATAATAGGAGGGAAGTAAAAGGGGGGGGGCAAGTTAATACAAGTGGTGATTTATTAATGACAAATTATAGATTACAATGCATAAAACAATCAAAGACAGAAAGTTGAGCTTACGTTAGTTCCTGGATTTTAAATGGCTTGTCGTATACATTTCTATACAGGTAAGGGAGATCAAGCATCCTGGCAATCTGCTGATCAAACATTGGATCATTCACTTTACCTTAAAAAGAAATATAGGGATGTCAGTAAGTTTACTGCAGTTACACTGGTATTCACAGCAGACAGACAGACAGACAGACAGACAGACAGACAATCTAACTAACTAACTAGCTGCAATAAAACAGCAACCAGTTACGTGAGGTTTAATCTAAGATTGTGGACAAATAAACAGACAGACAATCAGCATTTTATGACATGAAGTGATTTTGGAAAAAATAGTATTCGCTGTATCAGACATGTTTGTATGTGATCCACATGCTACAGAGAGAGCGAAGTGCAACCCGGCAGTAGGTAGGATATATATACACACACACACAGTCCAATTCATGTAAAGTGCAGCCTGGCAGTATGTAGGATGTATATACACACAGACACAATCCAATTCATGTAAAGTGCAGCCTGGCAGTATGTAGGATGTATATACACACACACAATCTAATTCATGTAAAGTGCAGCCTGGCAGTATGCAGGATGTATATACACACACACACACAGTCCAATTCATGTAAAGTGCAGCCCGGCAGTATGTAGGATGTATATACACACACACACAGTCCAATTCATGTAAAGTGCAGCCCGGCAGTACGTAGGATGTATATACACACACACACAATCCAATTCATGCAAAGTGCAGCCCGGCAGTATATAGGATGTATATACACACACACACACACAATCCAATTCATGTAAAGTGCAGCCCGGCAGTATGTAGGATGTATATATACACACACACACACACACACACACACTCCAATTCATGTAAAGTGCATCCCGGCAGTATGTAGGATGTATATACACACAAACACACACAATCCAATTCATGTAAAGTGCAGCCCGGCAGTATGTAGGATGTATATACACACACAGACACAATCCAATTCATGTAAAGTGCAGCCCAGCAGTATGTAGGATGTATATATACACACACACACACACAATCCAATTCATGTAAGGTGCAGCCCGGCAGTATGTAGGATGTATATACACACACACAGACACAATCCAATTCATGTAAAGTGCAGCCCGGCAGTATGTAGGCTGTATATACACAAACAGACACAATCCAATTCATGTAAAGTGCAGCCCGGAAGTATGTAGGATGTATATACACACACACACACACACACACACACAATCCAATTAATTAATCACAGCAGGTCGGTATGTAGGATGTATATACACACACACACACACACACACACAATCCAATTCATGTAAAGTGCAGCCCGGCAGTATGTAGGATGTATATACACACAGACACACACAATCCAATTCATGTAAAGTGCAGCCCGGCAGTATGTAGGATGTATATACACACACACAATCCAATTCATGTAAAGTGCAGCCCGGCAGTAGGTAGGATATATATACACACAGACACACACAATCCAATTCATGTAAAGTGCAGCCCGGCAGTATGTAGGATATATATACACACACACAATCCAATTCATGTAAAGTGCAGCCCGGCAGTATGTAGGATGTATATACACACAGACACAATCCAATTCATGTAAGGTGCAGCCCGGCAGTATGTAGGATGTATATACACACAGACACAATCCAATTCATGTAAAGTGCAGCCCGGCAGTATATAGGATGTATATACACACACACACACACACAATCCAATTCATGTAAAGTGCAGCCCGGCAGTATGTAGGCTGTATATACACAAACAGACACAATCCAATTCATGTAAAGTGCAGCCCGGAAGTATGTAGGATGTATATACACACACACACACACACACACACACACAATCCAATTAATTAATCACAGCAGGTCGGTATGTAGGATGTATATACACACACACACACACACACACACACACAATCCAATTCATGTAAAGTGCAGCCCGGCAGTATGTAGGATGTATATACACACAGACACACACAATCCAATTCATGTAAAGTGCAGCCCGGCAGTATGTAGGATGTATATACACACACACAATCCAATTCATGTAAAGTGCAGCCCGGCAGTAGGTAGGATATATATACACACAGACACACACAATCCAATTCATGTAAAGTGCAGCCCGGCAGTATGTAGGATGTATATACACACACACAATCCAATTCATGTAAAGTGCAGCCCGGCAGTATGTAGGATGTATATACACACAGACACAATCCAATTCATGTAAGGTGCAGCCCGGCAGTATGTAGGATGTATATACACACACAGACACAATCCAATTCATGTAAAGTGCAGCCCGGCAGTATATAGGATGTATATACACACACACACACAATCCAATTCATGTAAAGTGCAGCCTGGCAGTATGTAGGATGTATATACACACACACACACACACACAATCCAATTCATGTAAAGTGCAGCCCGGCAGTATGTAGGATGTATATACACACACACAGACACAATCCAATTCATGTAAAGTGCAGCCCGGCAGTATGTAGGATGTGTATATATACACACACACACACACACACACACACACACAATCCAATTCATGTAAAGTGCAGCCCGGCAGTATGTAGGATGTATATACACACACACACAATCCAATTCATGTAAAGTGCAGCCTGGCAGTATGTAGGATGTATATACACACACACACACACAATCCAATTCATGTAAAGTGCAGCCCGGCAGTATGTAGGATGTATATACACACACAGACACAATCCAATTCATGTAAAGTGCAGCCCGGCAGTATGTAGGATGTATATATACACACACACACACACACACACACACACACACACACACACACACAATCCAATTCATGTAAAGTGCAGCCCGGCAGTATGTAGGATGTATATACACACACACACAATCCAATTCATGTAAAGTGCAGCCTGGCAGTATGTAGGATGTATATACACACAGACACAATCCAATTCATGTAAAGTGCAGCCCGGCAGTATGTAGGATGTATATACACACACAGACACAATCCAATTCATGTAAAGTGCAGCCCGGCCGTATGTAGGATGTATATACACACACACACAATCCAATTAATTAATCACAGCAGGTCGGTATGTAGGATGTATATACACACACACACACACAATCCAATTCATGTAAAGTGCAGCCTGGCAGTATGTAGGATGTATATACACACACACACACAATCCAATTCATGTAAAGTGCAGCCTGGCAGTATGTAGGATGTATATACACACACACACACACACAATCCAATTCATGTAAAGTGCAGCCCGGCAGTATGTAGGATGTATATACACACACAGACACAATCCAATTCATGTAAAGTGCAGCCCAGCAGTATGTAGGATGTATATACACACAGACACAATCCAATTCATGTAAAGTGCAGCCCGCAGTATGTAGGATGTATATATACACACACACACACACAATCCAATTCATGTAAAGTGCAGCCCGGCAGTATGTAGGATGTATATACACACACACACAATCCAATTCATGTAAAGTGCAGCCCGGCAGTATGTAGGATGTATATACACACAGACACAATCCAATTCATGTAAAGTGCAGCCCGGCAGTATGTAGGATGTATATACACACACAGACACAATCCAATTCATGTAAAGTGCAGCCCGGCCGTATGTAGGATGTATATACACACACACACAATCCAATTAATTAATCACAGCAGGTCGGTATGTAGGATGTATATACACACACACACACACACAATCCATGTAAAGTGCAGCCCGGCAGTATGTAGGATGTATATACACACACACACACAATCCAATTCATGTAAAGTGCAGCCCGGCAGTATGTAGGATGTATATACACACACACACAATCCAATTCATGTAAAGTGCAGCCCGGCAGTATGTAGGATGTATATACACACATACACAATCCAATTCATGTAAAGTGCAGCCCGGCAGTATGTAGGATGTATATACACACATACACAATCCAATTCATGTAAAGTGCAGCCCGGCAGTGTGTAGTATGTATATACACACACACACAATCCAAGTCGTGTAAAGTGCAGCCCGGCAGTATATAGGATGTATATACACACACACACAATCCAATTCATGTAAAGTGCAGCCCGGCAGTATGTAGGATGTATATACACACAGACACACACAATCCAATTCATGTAAAGTGCAGCCCGGCAGTATGTAGGATGTATATACACACACACACACACACACACACAATCCAATTCATGTAAAGTGCAGCCCGGCAGTATGTAGGATGTATATACACACACACACACACAGACACAATCCAATTCATTAATCACAGCAGGTCCTATGAGATGGCAGTATGTAGGATGTATATACCCTAGCACTAACTCTAACACGAATCCTCACCCCTAACTCTAGATTAAGGGACTGTATTACCTAAAAATTGTTTTTACTGTAAAAAAATTATTTAAAATGATCTATACATTGTGTTAGCAAAACTGCAAACGAATGCTTAAATTAGGAGAAAAATGTGTATTAAATGTGTCTGGGGAGTCTCCTCTGTATGACATCACTTGTGGCACGGTATGCAACATATACATTTCAAATTGAATAGCAGTTCATTTGCATTTTAAGCCACGAGTGATTAGTTAAATTAGAGGGGCAATGATTTAAAAGTAAAAGTATTACTTTACTGAGAGGATAGTGGATGCATGGAATAGTCTTCCAGTAAAAGTGGTAGAGGTTAATACAGTGAAGGAGTTCAGGCATGCATGGGATAGGTATAAGGCTATCCTAGATATAAGATAAGGCCAGGGACTAATGAAAGTATTACATTACTGAGAGGGTAGTGGATGCATGGAATAGTCTTCCAGTAGAAGTGGTAGAGGTTAATACAGTGAAGGAGTTTAAGCATGCATGGGATAGGTATAAGGCTATCCTAGATATAAGATAAGGCCAGGGTCTAATGAAAGTATTACTTTACTGAGAGGGTAATGGATGTATGGAATAGTCTTCCAGTAGAAGTGGTAGAGGTTAATACAGTGAAGGAGTTTAAGCATGCATGGGATAGGTATAAGGCTATCCTAGATATAAGATAAGGCCAGGGACTAATGAAAGTATTACATTACTGAGAGGGTAGTGGGTGTATGGAATAGTCTTCCAGTATAAGTGGTAGATGTTAATACAGTGAAGGAGTTTAAGCATGCGTGGGATAGGTATAAGGCTATCCTAGATATAAGATAAGGCCAGGGACTAATGAAAGTATTACATTACTGAGAGGGTAGTGGATGTATGGAATAGTCTTCCAGTAGAAGTGGTAGAGGTTAATACAGTGAAGGAGTTTAAGCATGCGTGGGATAGGCATAAGGCTATCCTAGATATAAGATAAGGCCAGGGACTAATGAAAGTATTACATTACTGAGAGGGTAGTGGGTGTATGGAATAGTCTTCCAGTATAAGTGGTAGATGTTAATACAGTGAAGGAGTTTAAGCATGCGTGGGATAGGTATAAGGCTATCCTAGATATAAGATAAGGCCAGGGACTAATGAAAGTATTACATTACTGAGAGGGTAGTGGATGTATGGAATAGTCTTCCAGTAGAAGTGGTAGAGGTTAATACAGTGAAGGAGTTTAAGCATGCGTGGGATAGGTATAAGGCTATCCTAGATATAAGATAAGGTCAGGGACTAATGAAAGTATTACATTACTGAGAGGGTAGTGGATGTATGGAATAGTCTTCCAGTATAAGTGGTAGAGGTTAATACAGTGAAGGAGTTTAAGCATGTGTGGGATAGGTATAAGGCTATCCTAGATAGAAGATAAGGCCAGGGACTAATGAAAGTATTACATTACTGAGAGGGTAGTGGATGTATGGAATAGTCTTCCAGTAGAAGTGGTAGAGGTTAATACAGTGAAGGAGTTTAAGCATGCATGAGATAGGTATAAGGCTATCCTAGATATAAGATAAGGTCAGGGACTAATGAAAGTATTACATTACTGAGAGGGTAGTGGATGTATGGAATAGTCTTCCAGTAGAAGTGGTAGAGGTTAATACAGTGAAGGAGTTTAAGCATGCGTGGGATAGGCATAAGGCTTTCCTAGATATAAGATAGGGAACTGGGGACTAATAAAAGTATTTAGAAAATTGAGCAGACTAGATGGACCGAATGCTTCTTATCTGCCGACACATTCTATGTGTTTCTAAGTGATGCCATAAGTAGGAGACTCCACAGACACATTTAACACACAATGTTTGTGCCTGTAATGTTGCTGACTGCCTCTAGAGGCAACAAAGCGACGGAAGTGATCTGTGTGGTGTAATGTGTCTGTGGTGTTGAGGACACCTTGACATGCAAATTAACTTGTTTTCAATGGGAAATATGACTTGCATATCAAGCCACAGAGCAAAATGCTAACTATCCAGTAAAAAACAAATGCTTACTTACAAAACGTTGATGCTCCAATTTCTCTTTTGTTTCTGAAGATTTTGATGTAACCTCGGACTCTGATCACGTCCCCTATCTCCATCTTGGCTTTTGTATTTTGCTCCCTGTACAGATCTTGCATTAGGCTGTGCAGACTCCTCGCACCAGATGTACTTTGTACTTTTACCTCTGGAAACAATCACACAGTATCAAGTTTACCTCGGTGTAATATAGAGATATTTCTACCTCTGCCAGGGTTATGTCAGTCTACATTTAACAGGTAAAAAGGCGCCGGCCGGCCGGGTGAAGTCATTGCAAACAAAATCATAAGACCAGAGGATTAAATGGACAATTAAACTTATTTATTTATTTTTTTTAACCCTTGCTTCCATGGAGAAAAGAAAAAAAAAGAAATGCCATTTTTTGGTTCCTGGCCCGTTGGGTCCCCGCCCCCAAAAATTGCGAGACCTCCCAATGTCACAGGACTTGCCCCGAAGGTGCCATTTAGTAAATGTAGCAGACGTTCGCTTTGAGTGTTGGCTACATTTTTCCAGTGAGACTGAGGCTGCTCAAAGCGTCCTCATCTGACAGGTGAGATCCTGTTGCAAGTCCCTGCAGCGGGATCCGAGCACAGCTCATCACGGGGAGCCGCGAAGAGCTGTTAAACGCTGGCCGTTCTATGCCGTCCTAGCGTCTTTTGGTATCAGTAAAATAGGACGGCGCAGAAAGTCCTAGCGCCACGAAGGGGTTAATAGATCCTCCAGTCTGACTGGATCTAATGTTTCGCTTATTCTTTTATATTAAAAGCACAAGAGAAGAAATACAGTTTAGTAACCGATCAGAACACATTATAAGCAGAAAAGGAAAATTAGGCATTTTGTTGAGATTTAATTACATTTTTTTTTATATTGCTTTTACACCCAACCTTGCAAACAAACACATTAAATAAACACAAAGCATTTGTTCAAGTGCTCTCAATACCTTCCTGGAGGAAGGGAGGTAGGTATTCAGCCACCACTAGGTGGCACCCTTTAGCAGAGTTATTTTCACACATCAATGTTTAGGTGGGGGTAAAGGATGATGGGGGAAGCCCTCCACTTAAAATAAAGGGGTAGTAGAGTCATTAATAAAACACAAATCTACACACACACCAGACATGCCAGAAGACTTGCTTTCCCCAAAGAAATCTTAAACGCTGCTACCACCGCTACTGCAAGGGATTGTGGATATGCATTTGCAATTTTGTTACTATATCCACTTAGCTTAACCTATACGCACAGAAAGGGTCTTGTGAGCAAGTATAGTTTTTGCTGTGTGTGAATCTGTAATATTAGATTATACAAAGCAGGGCTAATGCCAGTGAGATTGGTGATCCTCCACCAACAACGTCAAGGGGGGCTCGAAAAACAAAATTTGTGGGAAAAATTCTTAAAAAAGTGCAGGTGAAGGATTTACTGTTGAAAAGTTGTATCATCATTTCCTTGAAGGCCTAGTGGATCCTCCATAGTGGCCAACATTGGCCATGTTTCCAGGGACACATATTTGTTCCACATGCTGCAGAAAGAGCATGCAAAGTGTAGCCCGGGTGCATGTAGGATGGATATACACACAGACACAATCCAATTAATTAATCATGGTAGGTCCTACGAGATCTCCACCCTGATTAATTGGATTGTGTTGGATATCCATCCTACATACTGCCGGGCTCCACTTTGCATGTTCTTTCTGCAGCATGTGGAACAAATATGTGTCCTTGAAAATATGGCCGATGTTGGCAACTATGGATCCTCTGGAGCAGTGGTCTCCAACCCTGTCCTCAATAACCACCCAACAGTCCAGGATTTAGGTATTGCCCAGTTGGGTCCATGGCGATTACAAAAAAAAAAAACCACAACTAGTTAATCCCCAAGTCCTGGACTTTTGGGTGGGCCTTGAGGACAGGGTTGGAGCCTCCTGCTCTGGAGCAGTGATATATCAATGTTTCAAGGAGATAAAACCAAAACGTAAATATATGAAGAGAGATTTGTTTGTAAAGAGGTTAATTTCAGATATTTGAGAAATACTGCGGTCGGAGCAAAGGATCATGAAATATGTAATCCTCAAAGAACTTTGCCAAGGTTAGCTACCACTGCTCCCCATCGATCTTATTCCGACCACTGCTGGTAAAAATATTTCAGTTATAATATGTCAAACCTGGTGAGGCCATAGCTGCTGACACAGTGCTCTTCCAACAAGTACAACTGATTACTCCTGTGCCATCGTCCACTGGAAGAGAGACACAAAATACAACAGTCACCAGGACACACGCTTACAGAGGTTATGGCATGACATTCTAAAAGTGGAGTAGCCATGGGAACCAGTGCAATGTTCCTGCTGATTATTCAATTTTTAGAATGTTTCCCCAGAATTGCTTTATAGACATAAACCCCAAATAAATCCATGAACAGCATGAAGATTGGATACTTCATAAAGCGCCAGCATAATCTGAAGCAATGTACAGAGGACAGGAAGCGTTTCGAAACATCCAGGAATAAAAAGGTGAAGAACATACCTTCATTAAAATGACAGCAAAGCCCCAGGACAAGGAATAAATCATCTAGAATATAGCTCACCTCTCTTTCTACATATTGGGCTTTATTCATGTTGGAATTTTTCCAACTCGGCCACTTTGGCCTGAAGTTTGAAATTCCCTTGTCAATTCCCTCTTTCATGAATAAAGTATATTGAATCTACACTGGCAGGGGAGGGTCAGCTCAGCCCGCAGTTGGCGATTCACAGATTTTCAGGATGCCTGTAAGGTCCAAACTTGTTCAGATGCCTTTCAGATAAAGGGCCACTCAATAAAGAGAGAGAAGGGAATTGAGAAGGGAATTTCAAACTTCAGGCCAATGTAGACGAGTCGGAAGAATTCTACTGCCAACTCTTTGGCCTTGAAGTTTGAAATCCCCGTCTGAATTCCCTGCCGTTCTCTCCTCATTGAGAAGTTCCTACAAATCTCTGTTTCTTACTTTTACCATTCGGTGTGTTTGATACAGAGCATTCCTCTAATCCCTTTAGGAACCAGCGTGTTGGGGTCTGTACCTATGCTGCTAGAGAGGTTCATGTCTGAGCAGATCAAACACTGCATTGCATTCTGGGAAAGCAGTACACTGGCCCACATAACAATGTGCTCGCTGGAAGCGTCAGGGGCAAGGCTGAACAGGAAACCATTCCAAGATTTGGCGTTGAAGTAAATGATGAGGAGGAAGACGACGGGAGGGGCAGCTTGGCAGTGTGCCGGGATGAATTGGAAGGGTGAAAGAAGATTTGAAACAATGGCAGTGCTGGCTTATAAGACATGGATGGGGCAGGGTTAGCAGGCGGGGACAGAGGTGCAAAGCCACTTTATCAATCTGATCCAATGAGAGGATTAATGGAAACCTAATGCAATGGGCTTTATCCCTGTGAGAAACCTATGTGTCCCTCACTCATACAAAATCACATGGCAAACGTCAGAAAATATAGCTTTATAATGGGGTCAAAAACGCTCAATTGGGAATGTGCAATAAGTGCTGGTGTAGATTCACCAAGAGGGATTAAAATGTGTGTTTATTCATTAAATGGCCATTTTAAGATTAATAAATAAAAAAAATTCTGTTTCTATTAGTACCCCTTCATGATAGTAACTTTTTATTTAAAGGCAGTCCCACCTGTAGCATTGATGGCGAATCTATGGCATAAGTGGCACTCTGAGACCTCGGAGCGGGCACTCAGCATGTCTCGGCAGTATCACCATCAGTTATGAAGGACCCAGTAAATGTTATGATCTAAGAGTGACATTTTAGAGTATGACCTCATTGGTACACATATCCGTCAAGCAGAAAATAAGTCAGATGGAACTGCGCCTTTACTCACCAAATTGATTTATTTTCTGACCCCCAGTGTCAGCTCCCAGGTACATTTGTATTTTAAAGTACGTTACAGTGTATGGGAAATACCCCCCTCTTCAGCTGCATTGGGGAATTTGGCCTAAAGTTTGAAATTCCCGTCTCACTTTCCTGTAGACCATATAGACCCTAGATTGAAAGCGAAAATAATACCTCCATAATTGTAGAAATTATCCTTCTCTCTCACAAAGACTACTGTCCCCAAGATGTCCACTTGCTTGATGGGGTGTCCGTTATAGAAGAAGATACCTGGGAATGGGAGGATTAGACAGGATTCAGGGGTTACCCACGTTCAGCTGTCACACACACAGCTACCCTGTTGTCAACGTTTGTTTATGGGCCGAGTTGATGGGTCAATTGACCCATTTGTTTATTTTATGTACAGAGCGGACTCTCAGGTGGACAATATTTGGGGAATGCGACCCAACGTCTCAGACTCCTTCACATCCTTATTTTTACTACATCCCTAGCCAACCAGATGAAAGCTAACACACTCACCTGGGACTTGGCAGGACTCCTTTAACTCCAGTATGTCTTTAATGTACAGTTTAGCAAACGCTAAGAATATTGGATCCAAACCCCACAGGAGTGAGGGAACTTCCTCCATGGACCTTGGCTGACCAGTAGATGTCCAACATCTGTCAAGACCAGAGACAATGGCATTTGGGTCAGTTTATGCAGATCCATGCTATGTGCACTAATCAGCCATAACATTATGACACCTGCCTAAAATTGTGCAGGTCCTTGTTGACGCCAAAACAGCCCTGGCCCGTCGAGGCTTGGACTCCACTAGACCTCTGAAGGAGTGCTGGGGTAACTGGTACCAAGACGTTAGCAGCAGATCCTTTAAGTCCTGTAAGTTTGTGAGGTGGGGCCTCCATGGATCGGACTTGTTTGTCCAGCACATCCCAACAGATGATCGATTGGACTGAGATCTGGGGAATTTGGAGGCCAAGTCAACACCTGTGTTCCTCAAACCATTCCTGAACCATGTTTGCTTTGTGTCAGGGAGCATTATCCTGCTGAAAGAGGCCAATGCCATCAGGGAATACCGTTTCCATGAAAGGGTGTACATGATCTGTAACAATGCTTAGGTAGGTGGTACCTGTCAGTGGTCATAATGTCATGGCTGATCTGTAGAACGCTCTCTGTTGGCCGTGTTTCTTGCGAATGTGGCTCAGTTTAATAGTGTTGTCTATGTGGTGTTTGTAACGTATGTCCGTTGACGCATGCAAGGATTGCGGTCTGTATTATTAATGCAGTTCTCTATATTTTTAGACAGGGGTGTTATCATAAAGAAGTCAGTTAGCTCTGTACACACACTAGGGGTTATGTCGAATGTTCATATTTTTGGGTAAAAGTTCTAAAAGTGATGTAATCAGCAGGAACATCCCATTGGTTTCCATGGTGACTGGACTATTTTTTTTTTGGTGACTTTGCTCCACAGCTGACCTATGCAGAAGCCCGATTGTTATGTGTATAACTTTCCAGCCTTACGTAACACAGTATTTATATATTTTACGATATCTTTCATTAGATGGACTCTTATTTACCATTTCCCACACCCAGTCATCACACAGTGTATTCAAATCGTCTCCTCCCAGCAAACAATGGAAATTAAAATGATATTTTCGCAGAGAACCTGTTCCACAGCATTACCCAGAGGTTATTCAGGAGGAAGAACAGGGCATGTGACATTATTCTGCGTGGTTATTTAATGGTAAATGCTTTAGGCTGGAGTATTTAACCAAGATATGTCTGCCTACCTCCAAAATACTGGCTAATACGCAAAACTTCCATCCCCTGCTGCACGGAGGACGTTGGTCCTAACAGTACATGACCCAAACGACCTTAGGATGGCATAGAGCCTCCTGGTAACAGCAGTGCATCATTACTCCGCGCAAGGTGCTGCGGATCTTGTTACAGGGAACATTTTGAGCCGCTAAATGCAAACGATGCTTACCACCTTTCCGCCGGATGGTGTTTTGGTCCTTAACAACCAAACTGGCATCTCTTGTGATCGGGAACCAGGAACATACAAGCATAGACCTGACCAGGGTCTGTGCCAACATCCCGCCATACTTTGAGAAGTCACGTTTGACGCCGTGGAGGCGTGCCCAAACTGCGGCAAGGAGCTGTTTAATGTAGGACGTTCTATGTCATCCTACAAGCCTCTAGGCACCAAAAAGTATGACGGCGTAGAACGTCCTACAAGGCGGGAAGGGGTAAGACACAGCGCAGCTTACATTTCCCTAAACCCCACCGTGCCCGAACTTCAGGGTGATCACACGCCTCCATGACATCACAAGCAACCTTGGGATGACCGGTGACCCCCGACAGGGTTTCTGCCACTGGTGCCCCTGGTTCCTAACCACTACTGTGAACACAGAACCAGGAAAACAAAGCCATGTTTTTTGGTGCTTATGTTCTAATGGACTAGGCAGAACCGTCAAAATATCACTCTTAAAATTACAAAGAATTTTGAATATCTATTTTAAATGTACTCACACGCGGTAGGTTTGCAGCTTCTAATGATCCTCCCATTCAGCTCTCAGAAGTTGGACTGGCAGGTAAAACTGCAACAATCTTAAGGGTTTCTGAAAAAAAAACCAAATGATAACTATACTTGCAATGTACTGATCAAGAGCCTGTACAGAGCATCCATCGGCAGACTTACTCCACCAGTTGTACATCTAGCTTTGCCAGAAACAATAGCAATTCAGACAATCTGGATGAGATGAATGTCTGCTTTATGGAATTAAGAAAATAGTAAGAAGAATATTTTTTTGCTCAGAGTACCAACAAATACTATAATATACATGGCACAAAATAAATAGAAAGGGCCCAGCTTAACTTCCTCTGCAATCAGGGAAAGAGTTTATCTAGAAAACATAGGTTGGAACAAGCAGTAACATAGCCGGAGTCATGGCTGAGATAGAAAAGATTACCTATTAAAATGGACTGTCACATTAGAATGTCAAAGTGTTTTATGGAGAAAGTATTAATAAGCATACAGAATACTTATTGTACAGGAGAATTCCATGTATATTATTACACCTCACAAGCAATAATAATTATAGCAACAGATACATTTGTAGTGTTTTGATTTAAAAAAAAAAAAATAATAATATACACACACACACACACATTTATATAGTAAAAATAACATTCCTTACAATGGACAGCTCAATCCAAAGTACAATGTACAATGCAGCTGAGACTGGACTCTATACTTTGGATGTAAAGGGAAGTTTTGTATGTGATACTGCTGTGATAGGAAGATGTATATGAAGCAGCTGGCTGCAAAGGTTGAGAGAAGTTGTTACAGCTTACCTATGTATCCTTTACACAAGTGTCCTTAAAGGGACAGTCTGGTGCCCAAATTGCATCTTCTAAATGTTAATGCAGATTAATGTGCTTTCAAAGTACGTGCATGTTTTACATTTTGCATGGCTTAAAATATGAAAATCTTACACTTAGATGAAATTGTGAAATTACAGCAGTTTGCAAGAAACCAAGACTGCCCACACTAGCCGAGTAAAAATCAATTTCCTTTCCAAAGGGTTGAGACTGACATGGATGGCATGGGGGTAGAGAGAGCCAGACATGGGGGGAGAGAGACACTGGCAAGGAGGCAGGGTACAATGAGTCCCATTGGGTCGGTAGCCCCAGGCAGCACTGTAAAGGGGGCGGCAAATTGCCACCATTCTGTCCTGCACTAGATGTTCCTACCAATTGGCACCGGCTGTGGGGGGAGGCTGCTGCCTGCCGCCCAGGATACACACTGCACAGCTACCAAGAGAAAGAAAGAGAGCACACGAGGGAGTCCATAGTGGGGTAAGTCTGTGCCGAGCATCTTATTTGGGCAGTTCTGTGGCTCAGCAAATACAGACCTGCTCTCACTTTCAAATGAAAAGGGAAAGCGGGATATGAGACGCAGGGTTGTTGCCATAGAAACAGGCATGTCTAGAATTGACATTTGCAAAGAGGAGGGGTTAATAAAACCTCGCCCACCCAAGGGGCGCCCAAAAGAAACCTGCACCCAGGTGTCTGTGACCAAAGGCACGGCCCTGGCCAGAAGATTACTCATTTTATGTGCATGTAATTAGATACAGTTACAAAGTAACCTGTAATTAGCAGAGCACATCCACAGTGAAGCTTTATCCAGTTTCAGACAGTAGAAAGTGGAGGAAATACATAGTCACATATCCTATAAGATTGACTAATCCCCTGTCTTACAGGACAAAGCTTGTCTTAAACATCTTACACCAGTGTTTTATGTCTATCTCATAAACCAGCACAAACCACAAGGCAGTTCCTCCAACTACAAATGTTAGAAGAGGATAGAGAAGTGGTGACAGATGTATTGTGTTCATAAAGAGCTTACAATTCCTCTGTACTGATTACAACATCGTGACAACTCACACAATCTATGGAAAAATGTTGTGAAATGCCTTCCGTATATAATTATATGACATCATTGTTACAGACTAAAAATCCCCCTCTTGGCACAGATCTTAGCTAGGAGATGAAGGTGCAGTAAAAGTTCTTGTATCCTACTGTACAATATATTGTGAATTTAATTGCAATTTTTATTATCCAGTGATCAGGACACCGGAGGAGGACATCAGGATTCTGGTCCTGCTGTAGCATGTCCTGTTTCCTATGTATCTCAGCGGGTCTGCTCCAGCTCAGGGATACCCCTACTGACCCCAACTGGTCACATTGCCCTCCAGTCTGGGCTCTATCTAACCAACTTCCCTTGCCAATCACTGCACTCCGTGCTAAAGTTTAGCAGCTCCAGGGGGCAGCAGGGGCTACGCAAACCTTTCTATTTAAAATACCTGCACTTGATTATCTTTCAATTAAACAAAACTGAACTATTTGCCGACATCTTTGCTTTAAGAGAAATAGGAGAGACACAAAGAGCCAAAAAAAAAAACTGGGGCATGAAGGTATAAGTCTGGGTAAGAAATTTAAAAGTAAAAAAAGAAATGTTAGCAGAAGAGAAAAGCAAATAAAGACGGGTGCTTACAAGGCTTGCACTGTGAGCTCCTAAATTCAAGACTTGGCTGGAGTGTTACATTTGACACTTGGTTCAAACAAACAGTGATTAGTCAGCTGTAAATCTAGAATTAGCAATGCCTTGCATGGAGGGGAGAGCTGGCATTTCAGATAATCACAAGGGAGGTTCAATAGCCAAAATATTTAGACACAGACACAAGGTGTTAAGAAAACAGCACACTTTCTGGAGCAATTCACAAACAAACGCCAGAGTCTACAACAAAAGAGAGAGCTGCACAGTTCTAATGTGCAAAGCTTTGCACTCCAAATCTAGCATGTAATCACACCCTCTCACATGAGGAACTGATCTGCTAGATGGACACTATGTAAGAAGAGGACATGCATTTCCTATAAAAGGAATTCCTTAAAGGCAATAACCAAATGGACCTTTTATTTAAAAAAAGAAATAGGCAGACATACGCAGACAACGCCAAAGGATCGGAACCGGAGCAGGTGCTGCAAATTCATGGCCTTTGTCAGACAAAAAAGCGTTATACATTGGTGCAAACAGAGATTGCATCACTGATAGGTGTCATTTCTGCGAGTGCCAGAGATATAAATCTCCCCCAATCTAACTTTATAATTATTTATCACGATATTTCACAAACACAATTATGAATGGTAATGTACTTTTCAAGAAGTTACATTATTTTATTAAAGTATCTTTTGAAACACCTTATATTTTAACCCTTTCAGATTAGCCGTGTGATATATGCACAGTAAAGCACGTACATCCAGTCCCATACACAATGTAAAGTATGTACACACACAGTCCCATACACACTGTAAAGCACATACACACACATACTGTCCCAAACACACACGACTTGCAGCACCCACTGACTATGGATTTTGACTGACAGAGAGGTGCTCAGAGAACATTGTGGGTGGTAAAGTAATTCACAAACCAGCAAGGATTCTTTGATACACAGTGCTATTAATAGTCAGACCGATGCAGTGTTAATAATGAGTCTGCGGCAAACATGAAACAATGCACAGCCCAAGTATAATAAAGAGTGAGGTCTCTTCATCACATTAAGGGCAAATAAAAGAGATTTAATCCCTTACATACCAGCAGAGGGGATGGAGCTGTACATATTCTTAAATGTACACAATCAGCTAGAGCAATATGAGATCACAAGTGCACTCTACTTGCTGCTGGTATTAATTAAGGACTGCAGCTGTGGTAGTCCACAACCAATGCCGTTGCAAATGTTAGCCATCTTTCCCTATATTATACTTCCCAATCTCCCTATTTAGGATGCATGGGATAGGCATAAAGCTACCATAGATCTATGAGAAGGCCAGGCACAAAGCGGAACAGGTATGTAAGTGACATTTCTGGGGGGGAGTTTCATGGTGGGGTCGGGGGGCCCCAGGGCAATTTTTGCACTGGGGCCCAGTGGTTTCTAGTTACACCTCTGGTGTTAGCTGAATTGCAAGTAAATGTATATAGATTAAAAGTGTGGGGTGTCTCCCATCACCGGTGGCTATAAATACAAATGAACTAACTCTCAATGGGAAACATGTACCTTCCATGTCAAGCCACCAGCCGGGTCATAAACAGGAGACACATGTAACCAAAGCTCATTACAGGGTCACCCTGATTATAATGCACTGAAAGGGACTGTGCCACCTAAATATAGATTTCACAGTGCAACGCAGAGAATAAAAATAATGTAATGATTAAACATGATCCATACATTGCGTTAGCAAAATGGCATCTGATTTCATTGTCTCCGGCTCACTTGATATGAAAATGAACTGGTTTAAAAGAGGAAATATGCAATTTGCATATCAAGCCACAGGTGATGTCATAATCAGGGGACGATACAGACACACTGAAAACACATTTTCTCCTAATTTATGCATTGTTTTCCTTCTCTGCATTCAGTGTTAGCAATGATTAGGTGGCACAGTCCCTCTAATAATAATAACAGATGTTTATTTTACCTTCAAACACCCTCCTTACAAGGACCACCCAATGCACTGATGGGGATTATACTGACACAACCCCATGATGCTCAGCCAGCAGGAGTACATGTTACAGAGGAGACAAGCGTCTCCCTTGACCTCAGAGCCGCCCAGTCCGGGTGCTTTTTACCTCGGATATAAATAGTATGGGCGGCTTCATGATGCCAGCCCTGTGTGATGACTAAGTCAGGGCAGAGCAGCAGAGGGATGTTCGCCGACTCTGTCAATAAAGCTCGATGAAAGGGGAAAAAAAAACCAGAGACAGTTACCAGGGAAACGAAAGAGAGAGCGCGTCCCTGATTGGAAGACGAATAAGGGAGAGAGCGCGCGCGGCCCTGGTTGGAAGACGAATAAGGGAGAGAGCGCGCGCGCGGCCCTGATTGGAAGACGAGTAAGGGAGAGAGCGCGCGCGCGGCCCTGATTGGAAGACGAGTAAGGGAGAGAGCGCGCGCGCGGCCCTGATTGGAAGACGAGTAAGGGAGAGAGCGCGCGCGCGGCCCTGATTGGAAGACGAGTAAGGGAGAGAGCGCGCGCGCGGCCCTGGTTGGAAGAGAGATAGAGCGCGCGCGGCCCTGGTTGGAAGTGAGAGCGCGCGCGGCCCTGGTTAGAAGTGAGAGAGCGCGCGGCCCAGGTTGAAGTGAGAGATAGCGGGCCGGTGGTGTCTCGGGGACGCGCATTGCTAGCCCCCCCCCCCCCTCCATCCACCCATTGGCAGGACCACCTGCACATTGACTCCTGCTCGGGACGATACCAGACCCCGGGCGGCGGCAGCTCACTAACCTGCTGGGTCCGGACTCCTCCTCCCCCGGGCTGGGCCGGGCTATCAGCAGTCACATCCGGGCCTCCTGACAGTGTGTCCCCCTCCGCCGCTGCCAGTCCCCGCCGCTGCCAGTCCCCGCATGGCTGAGCTCGCCTGAGGACATGTCTTTCTTTAATTTCCGTAAGATCTTCAAGCTCGGGGGCGAGAAGAAGAAGAAGCAGTATGAGCACGTCAAACGGGACCTCAACCCCGAGGAATACTGGCACATCATCGGGGAGCTGGGGGACGGGGCCTTCGGCAAGGTGTACAAGGTGAGGGGGCACAGGGGGCTGGCAAAGGGCACTGGCACAGGGCTGGGAGGGAGTAATGGGGACTGGCACAGATGGGGGGGGAGTAATGGGCACTGGCACAGATGGGGGGGAGTAATGGGGACTGGCACAGATGGGGGGGAGTAATGGGGACTGGCACAGATGGGGGGGGGAGTAATGGGGACTGGCACAGATGGGGGGGAGTAATGGGGACTGGCACAGATGGGGGGGAGTAATGGGGACTGGCACAGATGGGGGGGAGTAATGGGGACTGGCACAGATGGGGGGGGGAGTAATGGGGACTGGCACAGATGGGGGGGAGTAATGGGGACTGGCACAGATGGGGGGGAGTAATGGAGACTGGCACAGATGGGGGGGAGTAATGGGGACTGGCACAGATGGGGGGGAGTAATGGGGACTGGCACAGATGGGGGGGAGTAATGGGGACTGGCACAGATGGGGGGGAGTAATGGGGACTGGCACAGATGGGGGGAGGGAGTAATGGGCACTGGCACAGATGGGGGGAGGGAGTAATGGGCACTGGCACAGATGGGGGGGGACTAATGGGGACTGGCACAGATGGGGGGAGGGAGTAATGGGCACTGGCACAGATGGGGGGGAGTAATGGGCTCTGGCACAGATGGGGGGGAGTAATGGGCACTGGCACAGGTGGGGGGAGGGAGTAATGGGGACTGGCACATGGGTGGGAGGGTGTAATGGGGACTGGCACAGATGGGGGGGAGTAATGGGCACAGATGGGGGAGGAAGTAATGGGCACTGGCACAGGTGGGGGGGGAGTAATGGGTACTGGCACAGGTGGGGGGGGGGAGTAATGGGGACTGGCACAGATGGGGGGGAGTAATGGGGACTGGCACAGATGGGGGGGAGTAATGGGGACTGGCACAGATGGGGGGGAGTAATGGGGACTGGCACAGGTGGGGGGAAATAAAGGGGACTGGCTCTGGACATGGCAAAAGGTGGCTGACTCTTAGAGGGGGCATATAGCTCACATCTTAGAGTATCACCCACCCATCAGCAGAATGTCTCCCCAGCCCTTGTTGCCATCATCCATTTTGCAAGGATGCTGACTTTTCTGGGATTTGGTCTGTACAATATTAAAGCTATTTATTAATAGTATTATTGTTTTCCCTGATCCTGTACTTCTATCATTTTTTTTCTCAATTAAGATGTTGGCACTAGGGTTGTCCGGTGGCACTGAATAACATATGGCAAATAAAACATCACTGGTATCCTCTTATAGAAAGCAATTTCCTTAATATTCTAAACCTGTACAGAGAAGTCTGGACTGGTCCAGATATTAAATGGATACCTGGCAACCCTAGCTGGCACTCTAGTGTCCAGATCATGGCAGTTTTGGGTATTCAGACTGTTTTGATTAGTGTTGGTGCAAGTAGAGTTTTTGGGAGCAAGGCTTTTGAAAACTGATTATCTAAATCCTGGTTTTATATTATCAAGTGCAAGAAAAATAACTCTGTATTGTTGAAAAATTATAATTACATATGTTGCAATTCTATAATATCTTACTAGTGCTGATGTTGGGTGAGGGCAGTAGATTTTTGCCCTGTTTAATTACATGAGGAGCCGACTGTAGGTATTAGGAGCCCTGGCTGCAGGGCAAACCCTGATTTAAATGTTCACATTAAAATATCTGTTAATGCTGGCTCAAAAATTGTGGGGGGCCATGGGTTAAGAAAGAAGTCACAGTCGCCAATATTTGGCATCATTAAGTGTGCGCGGTTATATGCATCAACCCTATTGTGTGTTTTGTACTTTATTGGTTGCTTTACTTAAAATGATAGACAAGTTGTGTAGAAACATGAAAAGTGCATGCTTTTTATGTGAGTCAGGTGAGCTATCCCAGGCCAACTCCCTAAACCACAAGATGATGTATGTTATTAATAAAAGGGAAGTCACTTTTGGAAAACCCAATAACATAATAGAATGTTTGCTGTGTGCTATATTTATTATTATTATTATTACTCTTTGGTAGTTAAGATGTGCATACTATATTCTTGCTCTGCTATACTGAAAAGCTGTGTGTACACAACAGACTATATCACTTACAACCATAAACCCCTTGTGAAACCGAATCGTCTTTTTAACGAGCCCAGATTTTTATTTTGTCCTAATCGGTGTGATATTTCTTTTCTTGTGCCCGACCCTGGTCTTGCATGGGGATCGTATGTTAAATGCATCTATTTCTGTTGTTCAGATGTCCAGAAGTCTAGTATTTTAACCAGTTTCCTGAAGGAGGCCCTGAAATACGTGTGATTTGTAGAGATATGGCTGTTGAGGAAATGACATTTGCCCTTTTGACTGTGGTTGAGGTTTTAATGCAGCACATACAGTTGATTTACTTTTGTTACCCTCTGATTCTGAAGCCCAGCATGCGAGGGGCCAATGCAAGTGTCACTTTGTTATGGGAAAGTGGTAGAATGCAGAAGAAACCAAATCCCAGACAGAAAGGAAAGCTTGATCTGTTCAACAGTCCCCTCCCCCTGCTTCCTTTTCACCCTTTCCTGCCAAGAAGCTTCTAATTTCAGTCATTCAATCTATTGGTAAAAGTTCAGTCTAGCCATGCGATTGGCTGGGAATGGAGCCTGTTACATGCATGATTATATGTTAGATTCAAGGTATAGAGTAATTAAAATGGGCAGTCCCACCTGGCTTATGTATAATAATGTTAAATACATGACTGATTGCTTACTATATTTTGCTACAAACATTTTGTTTTTATTCGTTTGCTTTCGTTCCTCGCAGATCAATAGATGTCAGTGGCTGCTCTAATTACGTTCTCCAAATAAATGAATAACGCACAGATACTTTTCTGGATATTTTATTCTGCCTTTATTTATTACTTTATAAACAAAAACATATGGAAATCAAGCAGGCTGGCAGCTGTAGTATTTCCTGCAGGATGCAGGTCAGCTTCTTTACAGCTAAAACAATTCATCCCTGTTATGCAAAATTGCCAAGTGCACAGGATCCTCATGTTTAAAAGCCACTATTATAAAGCTGATGAATTTCAACATCCTACATGGTACCGTACTTAAAATAATCTGATGAAGTGATGGCTTCAGGACTGAAGCATTCTGCTAATATTCACCCAGCCATGTTAAAGGAAGCACAGTCCTCCTCTCCATGCCCCTACCTGCATACAGTGGAATGGAAACTCTTGTAGAATGCCCACTTGTACTGTGAGGGTTGAACAAACCCAGCGGCCAGGTAGCCATGCTGCCCCATGATTGTATCCTTTATTGTTACTGTTGTTGAATTTTGTAGATTGTAAGCGGCCTAGCAGTCCTTCTCTACCTCACATGTCTATCCCTGATTGTCAGTCTGTAACTCCCTTTTATTCTCTGTACCAAGTTATCACTATATAAACCAATGCTACTGTAATATAAAATGAGAGCACTCTCTATATTATTTATGGTAAAATTGATATATCCAGGGAGTCATGGGTCGTTAAACCCTACTGCTGGCTCCTAATTTTTCCGATTTTTGTTTTACCCAGGATACTGTTGAAGTGCTGCTTCACTGGCTCCCGATGTCCCATAATATATTTATTCTAGGTAAATAATAGATGCATACTTCCCAGTCTCACATTTTTTTTAAATAAAGCTGGCTTCTAAATTCTAGATCATTTGGTCGAGCCTTGGTGCTGTGAGGGTTATTTGTTGACTCTGGGCAAGCCCTGATTTTGACTAAACCCTGCACAGGATATTTTATGAATTACGAGCCAAAAGGTGATCATTGTTGACTGGATTTGCATATGCCTACCCAGAATCCCTTGCAGTGGTGGTAGCACTATAAATGTGTGATTCTGTGAGTTATGTTTAGCATTGCCTCTGCTACACGGGATATTTTAATCATACAGATGGATTTATTGTACATTTATGTCAGAAGTCAAACGCCGTCTTCCAGGCTGTCCATGGCTATTACCTGATCGGTGTGAGGCATCTCTGATGCCAAACACATCTCCAGCCATCTCCTCCCCAGTGATTGGCTATGTGGAACTCAATTGACACACCCACACGCCAATTGCAAAGAGCGACAGTCATTGAACCTTCTCTCTATGTTGGCACTGAGCTATGCTCCATGGGTTGGAAGTCACCTAGTCTTCACTTTAGTCTGGAGGAAAATATCTTGCAGTCTACTTCATTAAAATAAAATGTTTGGATTTCCTCCCTCTTTAATTGCAATGCTTTTAGCAGTATTGGGGTATGCTGCTGTATCTGGAATAGATCAAGCATTGAACTGTCTCAAAAAAAAAAACAATGAGATGTCTTTAGCAGATGTGTTTTAATTTTACAGTTTTACCTTGTCATTCACTTCCTTCCCTTTTAAATCTGTCTTATACATAAGTGTGAAGTCTAGAGAAGTGGACTTAATGTTTCTGCAGATGGCCACGGATGGAACTTTAAATTGTCACGTTTTTTGCATGCTAAATTACAAATGTAAATTGCACAAGGCACTAAACCGCATTAATTTAACAAAATATTCAATCTTTGTTTAGTGTGTGTGTGTGTGTGTGTGTGTGTGTGTATGTATGTATGCATGTGTGTGTATATGTATATATATATATATATATATATATATATATATATATATATATATAATATGCCTTTTTATTTTTTGTAAACTGTTTTGTTGCTTTTCCTCTCACTTTCTGAATTGCTACTAGTTTCTCATGATCAACTTGGATAGAAATTTCCTTAACTTCACCTCCTCCTGATTCCATGCATGTGTTTGGGTGGTCAGCCAGTCTTTGTGGAACATATCTAACATTCCCTACAGTTCCCACTTCCATGTCCCATGTAAATAATGCTGCATTAATGGCAGAACTCCTCTTCTTGCTGGACTACAAATTATTCATTGATTTGATGTGATTTAAAGGAGGTCTATGGACTGTGAGCTATTTTTATGTTTTTATTTCTGCTCATGCTGATTAGTCTCCCTGCCCAGGCTTTCAAAGATCTGTGATTATTTTCACATACAGATGCTGCCAATTCACAGGCTGGACATTCGCCATCTAGTACCTTGGCAGGAATCCAGCACTTTGATTCAGGTTTTGCTCCCTTTTTAGTCTTTTTTTGTGTCATGCTTATTGATTGAAGAATGGTATGTGCTGTGTG
This sequence comes from Pelodytes ibericus, assembly GCA_036172795.1. Lineage (NCBI taxonomy): Eukaryota > Metazoa > Chordata > Amphibia > Anura > Pelodytidae > Pelodytes > Pelodytes ibericus. The sequence goes on from CM069867.1 coordinate 69,820,261, forward strand.
TGTGTGTGTGTGTGTGTGTGTATGTATGTATGTGTGTGTGTAGGTATGTGTGTGTATGTGTATAAATGGAATTCCTTGTCCAGAAACCCAGGATTAACCAGTTTACAACCATTCCCAATACTGATACGATCAATGTGGTTTCTCTGATATGAGGCTTTTTGTCAACCCACTTTACATTATACATGCATTTACAGATATATTAACCAAGTGTGAGCCCATCAGTAGTGGGATTAATTAATGTCTGTCGTGCTTAATTCACTTTTAAACATTTTTTTTCTGCTTTAAACACACGGTGCCAATGGAGTAATAGGTGTGGCCTCAAATTACCAAGACTTCCTAGATCTTTTCCTGTCCAGACATTTCCTGTGTGGCTCTGAGAAATACAAATGTTGACATTCAACAAAACATGGACATTGTGTATCTAGTATACAAATGTAATGATTATTGGACAATCTGAGATCATTTACTTATCAGATTTGTGAAACATTTAAGAGTAAGCAGAGTTTAGTTAATGCATCACTGCACCCGGACAAAACAAACATAATATTGTCTATTAAAGCTGAAATGTTTAAAAATACATTCATTAATTCCCCTTTTTTAAGATATTGGAAGGCTTATCTTGTGCAGGATTTTTCCTTGGGATCCATCCTCTCTCTGTATTTACAAATGGGCATCCTTTGAATCTCTTGGCCAATCAGAGTGCTCCCATAGAGCTCCCCTGGTATACACACTTGCACGTTCATCTTAACAAAGATGCATATAGACCTTGCTCTCACCCCACACAAGGTCATTATTACATCACTACTCATGCTTAGCACTTCACCTATTTGTTTCCATTTTATTTTATGCCATTCTCTATTCCAATCCTAAGCATAATTGACCTTACAAAAAGAATGCGTCATGCAGGGCGCAAAAAAAGTTGGAGTGGACTCCTAAATAGGCTGAGATAAGGGTCTTCGTCACCTCTAGACGTCCTTCCACCTCTAGACATATCGCTACCAATCCCTGGACAGATCCCAGCTACACTAATGCAGTAATCATGACATGCCTGAAAATAAAAATCTACTTGACCACTCATTTTTTTTTGGCACAGAAAAAAATACTACAGCCACTTTGTTTCAAGAAATAAATTCACCTTTGAGGACCAGTGATACTGACTATACTGTCATGTCTTCCTTTTTTTGTTGTTAGTTAGCCACGGATCAACTTTTTCCATGTACACAAATTATATCAGTTTCTGGAGTAACATATTGACAAGACGGGTTAAACAATCATTAAATTACTTTAATTTATAGTGTATTCTCTTATGTTATATATAAAACTGTCATGTCTTCCTATTAAGAGTCCATATAACAAACTCCTTGAACCTTTATTTGTTCCTCACTGGTGTAAGAGGTTACGGGCTTTGTTCATGCAAGAGATAATTGCAGGGGATTTTAAAGTTAAATACAAAGTAGCAGAGTTGGAAACATTCCATGTCAGTATTTTTTGGTCTTTGCATAATGGCTCTAGAAATATTCTGTACTAAAGGGACTGTCTGGTGTCCAAAATGCATCTTCCAAATGTCAATGTATATAAATGTGCTTTCAAAGTACTTTCAAAAGCATTTTTTGCACTGCTTAAAATATAAAATCTGTACAGCTAGATGAAATTGTGAAATTACAGCAGTTTGCAAGAAGCCAGGTCTGCCCACATTAGCTGAGTAAAAACCAATTTCATTTTTTTTTTTTTGCTGCAGAAACCAATGAGAATAATTTAATTCAAATCAATGGAATTTCCTGTTTCTCTAGTGATGTCATCAGACAATGTTTTGCACTGTTAAGAGATCCTACTGTGTACAAGAGCAAGTCTGTTACAGCCCACACAATGTATTCAATTCCAGGGACACAGGAAGTGACTACATGAAACAAAACTTTATTTTGAGTGTCAAAATAATCAGTGCTGCCACACCTTTAGTATACATTCACTGGGGAGGACTTGAGTCAAATATAAAAAATGTGACTTATGCAGAATGCCAGCACCAAATCACTCTGGGAAAAAAAGCCTGTGCATTATACAAGCAGTGATCTTCATATTGCAGCAAAATGAGTTTGGGGACTAGACTGTGCGTTTAATAATTCCAACACGAACACTTCTCCATGTTCTATATGATCTTGTTTGTATTCATCGACCGTAGAAACCCTGATTTTAAGAGCCAATAAAAGGCGGGACAGATGGTGTCTCCAAGTATACACCGAGGCTTGTGATTGATCATTTCCCGAGTACATTCAAGATACAGATTGCATTTTATAATGACGGCTTCTGAGCCCACATCTAATAACTAATCACACTATCATTTCCTCTTATAAGGATTATATATGTTTGAAGACGGCACTATATTAATATTATTTGAAACATCTTTTACTCATCTACAAAAGCTAATGAAAAGACCTGGTAAATAGATTCTACTATTTCTCCTGAGTCCAGGGATACCACCCATGCATAGGTTTGTTGGGTTGTTTGGGGGGCTAAAAGGCCACATTTGGGAGGGGTAGTTTTTGGTTTTCCAACTTGGAATTTTGACATGCAGACAACCTGGCCCATGTCCCATCTGGGGAATCTAATGCAACAAATTGTCAGCTGACATCACTAGAGAAACAGGAAATTCCATTCATTTGAATAGAATTATTTTCATTGGATCCTGCAGCAAAAAAAAAAAAAAAAATGGAAATGTACTTTCGTAGCTAGTGTGGGCAGTCCTGGTACCTTGCAAACTGCTGTAATTTCACAAATTCATCTAACTGTACGTTTTGAATATTTTAAGCAATGCAAAATAAAAAACATACATTTTAAAGTACCTGGAAAGCACATTCATCTGCATTGATATTTAGAAGATGCTTTTGGGGGGCACCAGACTGTCCCTTTTAAAAGCCACTGGACAAACTCGGACAATGGATGTTTGCATTTTTATGCCTTTGCTGTATGTGCTGAAAAGCTCTGTGAAATCTGTTCCAAGAAATTTATAACCATTTCTCTGAGGCCGAGTTAGCGCAGTAGATTTTTATTTTGGCTTTTATGAGCAATGGCATCTATGAGACCAGACAATGCTCCTTCAGTGGGCATGCTCTATTCCTAGCACGGTGAGAACCTTGTGTCAGTTTTTTTTTCTGTTTAATATTGGCATGTGCCTCAGCTGAGCACGGTCGAGGAGGGGACCTGTGAAAGTGAATTACAAGAAGAGGAAGCACCTTCTCCATTCAATCAGCTTATTAAACACACCAGTGCATGGATTCCTGGAGAATGCAATGGTTTGAGAATTTTCTTGACTCACTTTCTGGGGTCTTCTGATGTGTTTGAGTGGAATGGGGGTCGGCCCCAGCTTGTATTGGCGACTGAGTGGAGTGGGGGTCGGACCCCAGCTTGTGTTGGCGACTGAGTGGAGTGGGGGTCGGACCCCAGCGTGTGTTGGCGACTGAGTGGAGTGGGGGTCGGACCCCAGCTTGTGTTGGCGACTGAGTGGAGTGGGGGTCGGACCCCAGCTTGTGTTTGCGATGGAGTGGGGTGGGGGTCGGGCCCCAGCTTGTGTTGGTGACTGAGCGTAATGGGGGTCGGGCCCCAGCTTGTGTTGGCGACTGAGTGCAGTGCTTCTCTGTGTACCTGACCTTAATCATATGACATGGACCTAACTTATTGTTACTCTCAAACGCAGTGGGAACTATAAAAGTGCAGCACTTTGACATCACTAGGGAAACAGGAAATCCCGTTCAAAGGAATGGAATGACTTCTATTGCTTCCTGCTTGTTGGGGGTGTGGGGGGTAATAACCCACCTTTCCCCTTTCTCTAAGCCCAGCAGAGGGTGTTCCTGAATACCTGCCACAGCTAACAAATTCTAACCTTCTTCTAACTGTAAAGATTTGTCATTTGAACCAATGTTATTAAGGATGCATTCTGGGCACGAGACCGTCCCTTTAATATAATATTGTTGACACTTTGTTTTGTTGCAGGCGCAGAATAAAGAAACTGGCATATTGGCAGCAGCAAAAGTGATTGATACAAAATCCGAGGATGAGCTGGAAGATTACATGGTGGAAATTGATATCTTAGCATCATGTGACCATCCACATATTGTGAAGCTGCTGGATGCTTTTTACTTTGAAAATAACCTATGGGTATGGAGACTTTCTAAACTGAGTATTTTAAAAGTGCATTCCTGTCACTGGAAATAAATTGCTAACTATTATTTGGATATTTGTTTTTCACACACGTATGCTTTTTATCTAGTCCTATTAACCTGGACGCAAGTCATCCACAAGCAGGTTAATATAATACTATATAACAACTCTATAAAACAAGTATGAATCCAGGCCCCTGTTATACAGAATAAATACATTTTATACCTGCAGCAATAAAATGTTTTATACGAAACCCTATTCTACAAAGTCAAAGGCTTCCAGTTATAGTATAATGAAATATACTATAGTATACATCTATATTATATAATAAAACACATACTGTGTTATTACAATGTTTGAGACCATTATCGTATATTTACAGTGTGTCTGTTATTTGGCAGCATCTTAACAAAACTGTTTATTATTATTATTTATAAAGTTGTGACACTGTCCAATACAGTGACAAGACATGGCCAGAAATATACATTACATATTGATAAAGGCGGGTTAGAGGATAGGAAGCTTGGTATAGAAGCCCCAGTTCACCGCAGCATTGAAGGTGAAGTGATGCTTAAATGATATATTGACAAACATGGACGCTTGCAGAGATGTGCTGGGGTGTTTTATCACCTGGACCTGCATCCATTTGTCTCTGATCTCATGTATTAGTGTGTCAGGCTATTGCAGAGAAGCAAAACACTGACCCGATTTGTAAAAATGTCCAGATTTAATGGTCCAAATAAGACATAATGTCCATTAACGGCAGTACCGCACTGAGGAATGCGATCATACCATCAGGCTTCAGAGAAAGCCTGTTTTATATTTACACACTTATTCATACGCCACGTGGAGCTCTGGCCTTTGGTTCCTCTTGGCTGAAAGTGAGAATCTGGAATACAAGATGTCAGTGCATTTAATCAAATTTTATCTTTGCCATTTTAATGTTTCCTTTACTGTTAAAAATCCACTTTATCCTTGTATTTCTTTGTAAAATGTTTTTCTTTTCTTCGTTAACAACAGATCCTTATTGAGTTTTGTGCCGGGGGAGCCGTGGATGCAGTCATGCTAGGTAAATCTAATCTTTTGAATATGTTGCGGATACTATTGTAATAATCCTTTTGTAGCCATTTGTGTTCAGGCACTCAATGTGTCCACCAGGAAAGTGAACTTGTCTTCCCTTTTATAAATAGTCCCTGTAACCACACCTCTCAAACGTGACTATAAAATGTAAGTCAGGGGAAGGGAGTGTGTTCCTATAGAAAAAAATCAGATTTCTCTGTATGTGACAAGTCTTGTGATTGGTTGAAGATTCGATAATTAGGAGGAGGGCTTTCTGTCTTTTCTTTTCAGAGCTGGAAAGGCCGCTTACAGAACCCCAGATCAGGGTTGTTTGTAAGCAGACTCTGGAGGCGTTACTGTATTTACACGAAAGTAAGATCATTCACCGGGATCTGAAGGCAGGAAACATACTGCTGACATTAGATGGCGATGTAAAATTAGGTAAGGAATCTATAGAATACATGTCTGTCTACAGGGCCACGAACATGATCATGACACCTAGCAGCCTCTAGTACGCATCAACACGCGGAATTATAATATCACGGCTCTTTAAATGTAGAAGCAGCACATACCCCTTCACTATAGGATAAGTTAATGTGAAAATTGCTCGATTTAAGTAGTTTGGTGGTAATTTCCAGTGATACACAATTTCTTTGTTTACAATAGTGTATCAATACAATAAATGTGTCTTTGAGGCTAATAGTTAAAAGGATTTCAACAGTTAGCAAATCAGTGTTAATGTTCTTATATAACGTTCACATTTATAATAAAAATGTTGTCTTTGAATATAGAAATGCAGCCCCTATAAATAAGCCAATAATATATGTATGTAATCTGGTTCAGTATTTCTGGAAATAATAATGTCACAACATTTTAACCAACCTCACTCATCGTTTACCTTTTTGTTTTCCATTCCCTATAAAGCTGATTTCGGAGTGTCTGCTAAAAATACCCGAACCTTACAGAGAAGAGACTCGTTTATAGGTACACCTTACTGGTAAGCTTTCCACTCTGTTTTCCATCCTACCAGAGCATTACTGGAGACCTAGAGGATCTGCACTCCAGAAAATAGCATAGATATCAGAAAAGTGCGGTACTCCAGTCCGTGGACTGCCCCGCTGGAAAAACTCTACATCTAGGTCTCTCTGCTTAGATTGGACTGAAATCTTTTCTCTTAAAGTGGCGGTCTGTGCTGGCACCTCTGTGTCTCTGCTCTTACCCTGCGAGAGAAGAAACAGATTTTAACTATAAATTGTTCCAGTTCAGAGTTAAAGGGACAGTCTATTCCCCAAACTCTACTGCTTGTATAATACACAGGGGTTTTTAATTTTTTTCTAGCGTGATTTGATGCAGGCATTCATTATAAATCACATTTTTAATATTTGACTCAAGCCCTCCCCCAGGGATTACTCTGCATGTCACTTGACAAAAGCCCACATTAAGGGCTGAAACGTTGGTCTGTCTCTCTGTCTCTCTGTCTCTCTCTCTCTCTCTCTCTCTCTCTCTCTCTCTCTGTCTCTCTCTCTCTCTCTCTGTCTCTCTCTCTCTCTGTCTCTCTCTCTCTCTGTCTCTCTCTCTCTCTGTCTCTCTCTCTCTCTGTCTCTCTCTCTCTCTCTGTCTCTCTCTCTCTCTCTGTCTCTCTCTCTCTCTCTGTCTCTCTCTCTCTCTGTCTCTCTCTCTCTCTCTGTCTCTCTCTGTCTCTCTCTCTCTGTCTCTCTTTCTCTCTGTCTCTCTTTCTCTCTTTCTCTCTTTCTCTCTCTCTCTTTCTCTCTCTTTCTCTCTCTTTCTTTTATAAATTTTACTGGACAGGAATACATTTGGCGTCTGAGATGAAAGATATTTTCCATATCTTAAAAAATGTTCACCTTAGACATATGGCCGAATAACGTGTGTAGATAATTTATTGGGGCAGCTATTGGCCCCAGAAGTGACCCCATTGCTCCTCAGTGTAACATCTCTAGAATTTGTGTTTAATAATAACCATTGACACCCTTTTATATGGGCCCTGTTAATATGTTTGTATATTACATGTTGATTGTTGTCCTTTCTGCTTTAACGTTTATTCTCCATCGATCCGTAGGATGGCTCCGGAGGTGGTGATGTGCGAGACCTCTAAGGACAAACCATACGATTTCAAAGCTGATGTCTGGTCCCTGGGAGTCACGTTAATAGAGATGGCTCAGATTGAACCCCCTCATCATGAGTTAAACCCTATGCGAGTCTTGTTAAAGATTGCAAAATCTGAACCCCCTACCTTGGCAAAGCCTTCCAGATGGTAGGATTTGATCTCATTACCTTTAATGCATGCTTTTAACTGTGCTGCAGTGTTTAACTCTAGCTGATAAAGTGTTGTAATGTTAGAGACCTGTTCCACCCGCACAAAATACTCCAATAGGTTAAGCACACTCAACATTTTATTCTTTTCCTAGCTTTCTACAATAAAAATTATCAAAAACATACTTCAAAGGACTGATTCATTAATCAGTGTGGGCTTTTGAATAATGCCCATTGACTGTGGGTCACTATCTGGCTTTATCCCCATTCTAAGATATTTGCATTGCATCCTGTCTAGCAGACCTCCGAAACTTATGACTATAAACAGGTCAATGCCCCATTTTTACATTGCAAGCCTGTGACGAGGATGCAGGCAGGAAAGTGTTGTAATGGCTGTGTAGGTGACATCCTGTAAGGACGTATAAACGGCTAGGCAGAGCATCCAACAAATCCTTTCAACAATTAGAAAAGGTCACAGTGTGACTTTTGTGCAAATTAAATAATAAAACGTTCCCTCTTGTACATGGCTTTACCCAATAAAAGCACTTCTCAGTTACACCACATGAAACAACACCTCAACAGGGGTGCAAATACATCAAAGGAAAAAACAAACAAATATAGTGTAATAAAATAATGGGCACGTACTGAAATATGTAAATCTGGCACATTGAGTGTAATTTCTAATTCTTCTTTAATCCAGGTACTCTCAAACAACACATAAAACCATCATTGGTGCAGGATCCAAAATAATTCAAAGTGACATAGTGAATATTGCACAAACGTGTACAATAGCGCTCAGTAACACATAGACTAGCCAGTAATCCTCCAATCCACTGTATTAAAGAAGTCCAGATGTAATAATGACAGCTTTGGAACTGTCATTATTTGGGGAATGAAACACCTCACTGAATTGAGTTCTGCACATTCTGTTTTTATTTTGTTATTTATATTGGGTTTTTTTAGTCCTTCAAGATTCATTTTATAATATTTTTTTAATCATGGCCAAAAACAACAGCTTGGTCACTTCTGTTGCAGAATATGACCAGAAAAATGTGCTGTTGTTTTTTTCATTACCATATTAAACATAATTAAGTGTTTTCTTTTTCCTTACTATATTTTTATAGTACACCTTTCTTTTATCTTACTAGTTTCTTGCGCTGCTAATCCTTCTTCCGCCAGGCTTCTGAAAGATAAACATTATGCGGTCATAAAACTAACATACATTGATTGGGTAAGGCTGTACTATAAAAGTAAATAAAAGAACACAAATATTTTACATATGTGTGCTAAAGAGACAAAGGTGATACCTAAATTATCATGGTAACACCATGGATTACAAGGAAACACATTTGGAACATGAAGGTTTTGTGTGTTTTGTTTTTCTTTGTTCTACAGATTTGCACAAGTTAAAGAATTAAAAAAAGTTTTCTCCTCTTATAATTCACCAGTCAGCAGTAAACGGAGAGTAAGATCTTCAGATCTTTTTGTTTAAAGCAATTTTAAAATGTCCAGGAGCTGCCCTTCTCTCTGATTAGAATAGTGTTGGAGCAGATATCCAAAGGAACACATTCAGATTTGCATTTGATGTGGAGGTCTGTGGGAGAATTCCACGCTATGATGGCTTCAGTTTGCAAAAAAAACCACTCACATATTTGCTTTGAACCATCCATAAACAACGTATATTTCATGTTTAAACCAATGTTCTACTGTTTTCCATTTAATGTATCGGTTTGTAAAATGCAAGTTTTACTTACAACTGGGTTTTTCTACAGGTCACCAGAATTCAGTGATTTCTTAAGGAAATGTTTGGAAAAAAATCTTGATGCTCGATGGACGACCTCTCAGCTGCTACAGGTAGGAGGTGCCATTTAAGGGCAGTGTTTTTATTCCCACAGATTTTCTTTTTCATTGTAGAATGATGATAACCTGATTTATTTCATTTGACCGTCACAGCATCCGTTTGTATCGGTGGTGAATTCCAATAAACCAGTCCGAGAACTAATCGCAGAAGCCAAGGCTGAGGTCCTCGAGGAAATGGAAGATTCAAAGGAGGAAGAAGAGGAGGAAGCAGAAGATAATTCTTTGGTAAATCTAAGCTGGTTTTTACAATGCGGGTGAATAATCTCTGTGCTGGGATAAGCTTAGTTACTGAGATGTGTAGTGTTTCCCCACCGCTAGTGTGTATTGAGTCAAGTAGCCCACGTACCAGTGATTCACATACAAACACAATATGCTTTTTAAAAGTACATTTGTATAATATAAACTCCCAGCCATTTAAGAGATTTCAAATTGCAGTGCTGTGTCTGAAATGTGTGAAGAAAGACACTTTCTGGGATGGGGGGGGATATTACCTGAATATCCTAAAAACCTACTCTGGATTTGGGGAATCACTGGTTTAAAAGTAATGTACGTTGTTCAATAAGCAACATAGGCATACAAGATGATCATTTGAGCAATACCTGTATTATCTTACAAGATAGTCCGTTTAAGCAGTATCTGCATTATATTACAAGGTGCTCAGTTTAAGCAGTATCTGCATTATATTACAAGGTGCTCCGTTTAAGCAGTATCTGCATTATATTACACCGTGCTCAGTTTAAGCAGTATCTGCATTATATTACAAGGTGCTCCGTTTAAGCAGTATCTGCATTATATTACAAGGTGCTCAGTTTAAGCAGTATCTGCATTATATTACAAGGTGCTCCGTTTAAGCAGTATCTGCATTATATTACACCGTGCTCAGTTTAAGCAGTATCTGCATTATATTACAAGGTGCTCCGTTTAAGCAGTATCTGCATTATATTACAAGGTGCTCCGTTTAAGCAGTATCTGCATTATATTACACAGTGCTCAGTTTAAGCAGTATCTGCATTATATTACAAGGTGCTCCGTTTAAGCAATATCTGCATTATATTACACAGTGCTCAGTTTAAGCAGTATCTGCATTATATTACACAGTGCTCAGTTTAAGCAGTATCTGCATTATATTACAAGGTGCTCAGTTTAAGCAGTATCTGCATTATATTACAAGGCGCTCAGTTTAAGCAGTATCTGCATTATATTACAAGGTGCTCAGTTTAAGCAGTATCTGCATTATATTACAAGGCGCTCAGTTTAAGCAGTATCTGCATTATATTACACAGTGCTCAGTTTAAGCAGTATCTGCATTATATTACACAGTGCTCAGTTTAAGCAGTATCTGCATTATATTACACAGTGCTCAGTTTAAGCAGTATCTGAATTATATTACACAGTGCTCAGTTTAAGCAGGGGGGGGGATATTACCTGAATATCCTAAAAACCTACTCTGGATTTGGGGAATCACTGGTTTAAAAGTAATGTACGTTGTTCAATAAGCAACATAGGCATACAAGATGATCATTTGAGCAATACCTGTATTATCTTACAAGATAGTCCGTTTAAGCAGTATCTGCATTATATTACAAGGTGCTCAGTTTAAGCAGTATCTGCATTTTATTACAAGGCGCTCAGTTTAAGCAGTATCTGCATTATATTACAAGGTGCTCCGTTTAAGCAGTATCTGCATTAAATTAAAAGGTGCTCGGCTTAAGCGGTGACTATAGGTATGTGTGTGTGTGTGATCAAAAGCCTGTGTGATTTGTGTGTATGTGCTGTTGTCTGGCTCCTAAGAATAAATTAAATTTGTCAAGCACTGATCTAAATTATATTATATCCGTTTAACTAATAGCTGTATTGTTTTTCCTTTAGCCTGTCCCAGAAAGTAAGCGGGCATCTTCAGACCTCAGCATTGCAAGTTTGGAAGATGACAAGCTCTCCCAAAATGCTTCAACTCTTGAAACCGTTTCAGAAATAGCTGGTCCTCCAGTGACTGAAATGAAGTCTGTGGAACCACCAAAGAAAGAAGCTGAAACTCCAGAAAATATCGCTGGGGCTCCGATCAGTCAGGACGTTTCAGGAAAGGATAATAAGATACCAGATGGCAAGGCCTTAGCAGCAAACATTACTGTACCAACAAGTGAAGAGGAAGTGAAGGTGCATCCAATGGATGAAAACAAGGAAAACCTTGAAAAAACAGAAATTCACACCCTTCCGGATCCCCACATTGAAGATGAAACTCATGCAAATGAGGAGCAACCTTCAGCAAATGAGGAGCAACCTTCAGCAAATGAGGAGCAACCTTCAGCAAATGAGGAGCAACCTTCAGCAAATGAGGAGCAACCTTCAGCAAATGAGGAGCAACCTTCAGCAAATGAGGAGCAACCTTCAGCAAATGAGGAGCAACCTACAGCTAGTGAAGCAAAGGTTGATGTGATAATTCCTCCCGAAATACAAAGTGAAGAGAAAGCAGAAAGCCTGAAGGAGGAAGTGCTGCCATGTGAAGATAGACTCTCCGAGGATGGACACCATCGACCAAAGCCAGACTCTTCGGATGAAAAGAAAGAAGAGGCTGCAGTAATCCCTGAAGATAAAGTTTCAAGTGAAGTACCTGTCACTGAAAATGCTGAGATGGACGATAATGTCACTGAAAAGATCCCTCAGGTTCCTGAAGAACTGGCTGAAACTCCAAGTGCACAAAATGGACCCGCTGAAGTGTTACCTGATGACAAAGCGATTCCTGAGAAGACCGGGGAATCCCTGGTTATTGACCTTGCTCCGGAGGGTAAAGATGCGCAGAAATCAGACGACCTGGCAGAAAAGAGTGTTATTCCAGAGCCTGTGGAAGAAGAACCCATCACGATATCTGAACAAGCTGTCCCAGAAAGGGATGTCCCTGCTCCTCCTGATTCTACCTCTGTTAAGAGTGAAAATTCAACTCCAGCTCCCCAGTCCAAGAAGGAGGTGGTGCAAAGTCCAACCCAAGAGAGTGCCGCAAGCTCCAAGGTTCCGTCGGAGGCCGCCATTGAAGCCAAGCCTGAACCCCTGCCAGCCGTGCCCTCGGTGAGTGTTCTGCCAACGCAAAATAAAGAGGGAACTCCTGTCGTCCCAGCAGAGACGCCAGACAATGCACAGCCAGTGGAACTTGAAAATCCAAAGGAGAATGATTCTGATTCCGGTACCGGTTCTACCATTGACAGCGGAAGCATGGATTTGAACTTATCCATATCCAGCTTCCTTACCAAAAGCAAAGATTCCGGCTCAATATCTATACAGGTAATAAGATGGTAATAATAATAACCATTTATTTTGTGCATAAAGTAGGCCAGTAAAACACATTCAGCGCCCTTTAAGCCAATTCTAACATGCTTTAATATTTGCACGTGTCTATACTTTGCGGCTATTTATTTCATGAATGTCTGTTTTATTTAGGAAAATAGGAGACAGAAAAAAACCTTGAAAAAAACCCGCAAGTTTATGGTTGACGGCGTGGAAGTGAGCGTTACAACCTCCAAAATCGTTACTGATAACGACCACAAGAGTGAAGAGATGAGATTCCTCCGGTAGGTTCCCTGATATTGTCTAATGCTGCGCAGCGTCTGCACATACACAGCAAGCAGGTCTGACCAGTCAGAGAGGACCCAGAGCACAATAGGGTTACAGGAGGGACTCTCAGTTGTCATTTTTTGGCAAAGTAACACATTTGTCCCTCTATTACAAGAACTGGGATTGTTTTTGCAGCCATAATAGTTCATCGTATCTTATAAACTCTGCCTTTTGATTGTCAGTATATTTACTGATCCACCTAAAGGGTCTGTCAATAGTAGTAGAGCAAGATTGTTAAGGACCTTGGTGCAGAAATGATTTCTGGGCCCTACTCTGTCACTATCCCATAGAAACATAGTGTGTGTCACCGGCAGATAAGAACCATTCGCTCCATCTAGTCTGCCCAATTTACTAAATACTCTCATTAGTCCCTGGCCTTATCTTATATCTAGGATAGCCTTATACCCATCCCACGCATGCTTAAACTCCTTCACTGTATTAACCTCTACCACTTCTACTGGAAGGCTATTTCATACATCCACTACCCTCTCAGTAAAGTAATACTTTCATTAGTCCCTGGCCTTATCTTATATCTAGGATAGCCTTATACCTATCCCATACATGCTTAAACTCCTTCACTGTATTAACCTCTACCACTTCTACTGGAAGACTATTCCATACATCCACTACCCTCTCAGTAAAGTAATACTTTCATTAGTCCCTGGCCTTATCTTATATCTAGGATAGCCTTATACCTATCCCATACATGCTTAAAAAGCCTTCACTGTATTAACCTCTACCACTTCTACTGGAAGGCTATTCCATGCACCCACTACCCTCTCAGTAAAGTAATACTTCCATTAATCCCTGACCTTATCTTATATCTAGGATAGCCTTATACCTATCCCACGCATGATTAAACTTCTTCACTGTATTAACCTCTACCACTGCTACTGGAAGACTATTCCATGCACCCACTACCCTCTCAGTAATGTAATACTTTCATTAGTCCCCAGTTCCCTATCTTATATCTAGGATAGACTTATACCTATCCCACGCATGGTTAAAATCCTTCACTGTATTAACCTCTACCACTTCTACTGGAAGGCTATTCCATACATCCACTACCCTCTCAGTAAAGTAATACTTTCATTAGTGCCTGGCCTTATCTTATATCTAGGATAGCCTTATACCTATCCCATGCATGCTTAAACTTCTTCACTGTATTAACCTCTACCAATCTACTGGAAGACTATTCCATGTATCCACTACCCTCTCAGTTATGTAATACTTTCATTAGTCCCTGGCCTTATCTTATATCTAGGATAGCCTTATACCTATCCCATGCATGCTTAAACTCCTTCACTGTATTAACCTCTACCACTTCTACTGGAAGACTATACCATACACCCACTACCCTCTCAGTAAAGTAATACTTTCATTAGTCCCTGACCTTATCTTAAATCTAGGATAGCCTTATACCTATCCCACGCATGCTTAAACTCCTTCACTGTATTAACCTCTGCCACTTCTACTGGAAGACTATTCCATACATCCACTACCCTCTCAGTAAAGTAATACTTTCAATAGTCCCTGACCTTATCTTATATCTAGGATAGCCTTATACCTATCCCATGCATGCTTAAACTCCTTCACTGTATTAACCTCTAGCACTTCTACTGGAAGACTATTCCATACATCTACTACCCTCTCAGTACAGTAATACTTTCATTAGTCCCTGTCCTTATCTTATATCTAGGATAGCCTTATACCTATCCCACGCATGCTTAAACTCCTTCACTGTATTAACCTCTACCACTTCTACTGGAAGGCTGTTCCATACATCCACTACCCTCTCACTAAAGTAATACTTCCTGATATTAGTTTTAAATCTTTGCTCCTCTAATTTCAGACTATGTCCTCTTGTTGTTGTCGTTTTTTCTTCTTTTAAATATACCCTTCTCCTATTCTACCTTTTTTTTCCTCAATAGACTTTTTTAAGTGCTATAATAAAGACAAATATGGAAGGGAACGCTTGGCTAGCTGAGTAAAATGGTAACTGTAGCTGAAATACTGGCCATATATTGTGTCAGCAGACAACCGTCTCATTCGGTTCATCTAATCTGCCCCCCTTTTTGTAACGGGCCCCAGTAAATGACTGATCTTTCAAAAGCAGAATTATTTAGCTGATTATTTATTTATTTTTTCAGCAGTTTAATTTTCCACTTTTACAACGGCAAAATATTTCAGCTTATCCAGGCGCGGAGGATCTGTGAACAGAGTTAATTATTCCTGGGAATGTTTTACATTTGGAAGTAATAATGAGATTCTTCCCACTGCTGTTTAGACGCTCAAAACGTTTTAATCAAAAACACCGACCAAGATGGAGTAGGATGTTACTTTGTGAGAATGAATGTTTACTCCGCACTGTTTGTAGCCACTTATGATCCATTCCTTTACATTTGTGAAGGCGGCAAGAACTTCGAGAGCTGCGACTATTACAGAAAGAAGAACAAAGAGCACAGCAGCTTCTTAGCAACAAACTGTTACAACAGCGGGAGCAGATCTTCCGCCGCTTCGAACAGGAAATGACGGTAATTTTCTGAGCCCTTTCTCCTTGTTAAAGTCTCCCTGCCATGTTTAATTTCCACTATCCTCACTTTAGTAGTTTTTTTATTTTCCCCTCTGTTCCACCATGTCCCCTTCCTGCCAATGTTTTACGAAAGCACGCTGGGGACAATGGATCAAGTGTTTGCACCTTTATTGGATCTCAAAGAAACTCTGATTGTGACCGCTTTGCTTTTGTTTTAGGGCAAAAAACGTCAATACGATCAAGACATTGAAAATCTAGAAAAGCAGCAGAAACAGACGATAGAGCGCCTGGAACAGGAGCACACCACGCGCTTGAGGGATGAAGCGAAGCGCATCAAGGCAGACCAAGAAAGAGAACTTTCTAAATTCCAGAATGTACTAAAAAATCGAAAGAAAGAGGTAAGAACGTTAATAAGCTTCTAGAAGGAAATGTCAGCTTATTAGATCCATTGGTGAAATATAATTTTTGTATAAGCTTTTTTGGGTACCTATGGCTTTTATACTCCTAGAGGGCACGTGGCAAGTGGAGCAGCAGGGAGACCTCTTACTGGTTGGTTTGTGGCTGACCCTGTTTGAAGGACAGCTATCATCAAAGTAAAAGTTCTGTTTTAATTGAAAGTTTGCATCAAGTTTCATAGAATGCATATTTCAGAACTTTTTTTATGAAAGTACAAAGTACCTCACTGATTCATCTTTGCTTTTATAACTGAAGGGGGAGGTGATGACATTTTGGCTCAGATGAAGAAAGATTTGACCCACAATGCTATACAGCCTGTCAGCCCCTGATAGAGCAAAGTGGAGCAAATATTGCTCTAGATTGTACTGTATTGGATTTCTCATTAAAGCATTTCTATGAATGCCATTTGTGTGACTCCTGTCACTGCTGTCTAATTAAATAGTCTTTTGAATGGGGCTTCCAGAGAGCACTGTTCAAAATAGATTCCATGAAAAGGCAGCTGACTGACGTGCATGCCACTGAATCATCGATCACACGTATAACTGGACAGAGATATTGCTCACCTCCCTGACGCACACAATGATCCAGGGTACTTGACCAGCTCTCTTTCTGCCATGGCACACTACTTCATAAAATGGTAGCCCACTAATCCGGTAGTTGTCTCCTAACTTTGATTTTATGTTTTAGTCTCTATCTAACGGGCGATTAAATCATTCCTTCCAGTAGAGGCACATATCGTAACCGCCAGCCGGGGTCTTGCAGCAAGCCTGCCCATCATTTAATGGAATTAAATGTTTAGTAAACATGGCTTTTATTCCAGATGCAGTAAGAATTCTTAGATGTTAAAGTTTGCCAGTCAATGTTTGTATTATTATTTTTGTAATTAATTTTATTTTTCCCCTCCGCCCTCTTCATTGCACATCTTCTGGTTGCGGTGCTGCTTCTTTTTGGTGGTTGGGTCTTTATGAATAACGGTGATGAGCTTATTCTAGTGATCTTTGTACAACTTCTCGGTGATCAAATGGTTTAATCTGTCTCTTCTGTTGAGATATAATCTCAGTACTCACGTTTAACATAGAAAGCTTTACTGTTTGACCTGTTGCCCATAAATAAGTGTGTTAATCAGTGGCACATACACGCTGCACATGCTTTACATGTAGTTACACTTGCAGGCGTATGAGCTTATTATGCTATCAGACATTACTGTCAAATCCAACTCTCATTTTTGAACCCATCCACATTTCTACACTCGAAACTACCCTACCCATGCAAATTGATGCTTACTAAAATTTCTGATCCCTACATTCCCGTGCTATCACCAGTCATTTTTGAGGCATGCTGATATTAAACTAACTGTATATAATGGCATGCACAATTTGGTTGTAGAATTTTGTAGCCTTTTATTAAAGGACATTTGTAGCAAAAGTTCTTTTTAATTGAAAGATGACATCAAGTGTAGGCATTTTATATAGAAATGGTTTAATGAAAGAATACAAACAAAGTACCTAATGGAGCCATCTTTACTCTGTATAGCTCTACCAGGAGGCAGATATTTTGTTTAGAATCTTTGGTCAGATCTTTGTTCATCTGAACCAAGGTGAGTGAAGATCTGACCCAAGATTCTAACCAACATGTGTGCCCCCTGAGAGAACGATATGGAGTAAAGATTCTAACCAACATGTCTGCCCCCCTGAGAGAACAATATGGAGTAAAGATTCTAACCAACATGTCTGCCCCCTGAGAGAGCTATATGGAGTAATGATTCTAAACAACATGTCTGCCCCCTGAGAGAACTATATGGAGTAAAGATTCTAACCAGCATGTCTGCCCCCTGAGAGAACTATATGGAGTAAAGATTCTAACCAACATGTCTGCCCCCTGAGAGAACGATATGGAGTAAAGATTCTAACCAACATGTCCGCCCCCTGAGAGAACTATATGGAGTAAAGATTCTAACCAACATGTCCGCCCCCTGAGAGAACTATATGGAGGAAAGATTCTAACCAACATGTCTGCCCCCTGAGAGAACGATATGGAGTAAAGATTCTAACCAACATGTCTGCCTCCTGAGAGAACTATATGGAGTAAAGATTCTAACCAACATGTCTGCCCCCTGAGAGAACGATATGGAGTAAAGATTCTAACCAACATGTCTGCCTCCTGAGAGAACGATATGGAGTAAAGATTCTAACCAACATGTCTGCCTCCTGAGAGAACTATATGTATAGAAGGCTTATTTGTATTCTTTCATTAAAGAATTTCTTTATAAATCATCTACACTTGATACAAGCTTTTAATTAAACATAAGGTAATTTTTTGCTACAGTTGTCCTTTAAGTAATGCGATAGGCTGGCATTACTTTGTTTTTTTTGTTGCACAGAGCATTTTGTGAAGCTAGGTGTACACGGGTATATGTTATTCTCTGCAGTTGTGCAGATATTTTGATTTCCCTTCGCATGTGGCAGGGTAGCATCGATTTTAATGTAGCCTTGCAGTACACATTTCACCCCTGCAAGGGGGAAGTTGGCCACCCTAATATGGGAGGTTCTGCCAGGTTGTGACACAGACGCTTGCAACTTAGATAAGCTGGAAAAGAGAGAGCAGACATCGCTAAGCTCATGCACAATAAAGCTAGAATTTCAAATAAAACTGCGTGACCATTGAATGAAAATATGAGACTGATCGAGACCAAATGTAAAAAAAGACTCCCATAAACCCCAGCCGATATAAGCACATTAATAACACAATTCATTTCTTTATTATTAAACACGGACTACAATGCATGGCCACTTTCTGACTAATCACAGAGGTGTATCTGCAGGTGACTGGTGGTGCTGGCTCACTCTGGCTTACTCCGCTCCTTAAAAGCACTTGCTCTCTAGATACAAAAGGGTTATTTTTCCCCACCTTCTGCGTGCTTACACTAGGTATTTAATGAAGTGGAGAAAGCCCCAAAAGAGCTGAGGAAAGAGTACATGAAACGCAAGAAAGAGGAGCTTGCGCAATCCCAGCATGCTCAGGTAACAGCTGCTGCTCCATCCTACTTAACCCAGAGACCCTCGGCCTAATGCTTTCCTTGAGTGACAAATGAGACGTTTGATGTTAAACTAACCCTGGAATGATTCTAGATCAAATAACCTACATCAGAGTCCAAACTCCCTGCTAACCTGTGATATTTGATGTTTGAATAATTTTCCTGTTGTGACAGATTAACTAATATGATAAAAATTAATGTGTTTTAAAAAGTTTGACTCTTTTGGTTCAGTAAGTTATAAAATGTAAAGACTAATGGGGTAAGTATTCTGTAGTCAGAAAAATAATTACATTTACTGCCTGTGTATTGTGTGTGTTTTTCTGGAATATGAATTTGTCGTTTGTTTTGAATAAACTTTGACCTTTTTCAAGGTCTTGATGGGAATTGTAATCCATGTCACTTGGCTTTAGACGCTGTGTATCGCTGCTAGCAGATTATTTATTTATGCTGTTCACGGTTGTTTAACTTATGGTAAAGTTTCATCTAACATTTCCCCTGCATTCTGTAAATGTGTCTAATATGTGTAACTTATTTTTTTTCCAAACAATTTACATTTTTTTCCTCTAGTTTTACATAATTCAGTGGCATCCAGTATAGCGGGCTTGGGAGATGGGCAGGACTGTTACTATAGCAATAGCTATATTAGAAAGATTTGGGGAAAAACCCTGATAAAAACAGATCTGATCTGTTTCCTTTTCACCACCCCACACTCCTTCCCCAGTATAAAATAATCCATGCATTTTAAAGCTAGCACATGCATCATTTATAACAGTTTTACACATGTTTGGTGATTCCCCCCACTGCCTTTGGTTGGGGAGTTGTATTATTAAATGGGAGCTGCATGAGGGAAAACCCTAACCAAAGCTTTATTATGGCCGTAACTGATTGCCGGCAAGGAGCTGACTGGCGAGATTAAAATGCCTTTTTCTCTGGCGCCTCGTACGGAGGCGGTATTGTATTCGCAGGGCGTGGCACAGGTTATGATTCAGTCTTTTCAGTTGTCTTCGTGTACTTTGTTCAACGCTCAGATGCAGGATGTAAGTGTGGAAGAGTTTGGCTGTGCTGTTTGATGCCCACACATGCCTGTACATACATACATGCATGCGTGTGTGAACTAATGTGTGCTACAGTCATTTCACTGGAATCTATCCACTGGAAGTATATAGATATATACAGCCAACGTGCTTCGTCCAGTAAAAACTTCAATCTCTGAGGACCCAGCAAGCTGTGCGGCAAAAAATCCATTCTTATTATTGCACAAGCTATCGCCTCCAAACTCCATAAACATACACATAGCCTTGAGCAGGGCCTGTCTCTCTATATAGCCAATGTGGAGAATCAGATGTGTTTCAGTATCTTCCGTGGCCATGTTAATGTTTTGCAAATCACTTTACCAATTCACTGTCGGCACTGACCTTCCAAATACCCCCAGGATGCACGTTATTTAATCTCCCTTCCCTGAAAGCATTCATTCAGGGGTCTGGAAATGATAGGGGCTTTATTCAAACCTCAGCTCTAGGGCAGGATTTTTGCAACTCGGCTACTTTGACCCTAAGTTTGAAATTCCCTGTAATTCCCTATTTTATGAATAAATCACTAGTGAATGTATGTGCCACGGGGTAGCTAGCTTGGAAGTCTGACAGCTGCTTCAGGCACAGGGCCATTAATCCAGATTTGATGGGTACAATGACTGGGGATTCAGATTTACCTGTTATTTCCCTTGTATAGACTTCCTGTGAAATACTGTTTTGAATACATTGCTATTCTCTGTGTGTAATATTTATAAAAGCCAGTTATGGGGCAAAGTTCTAAAAGCAGAGCAGTTGCTATGGGAACCAGTCCAATGTCAGTGCTCTTTACATCACTTTGCTCCAGAATTGGCCCCTTTTTGTTTCTGGTATAAGTAGAGTATTTGACAAGCTGAAATGCATCATTCTCTTTCCCTTCAAGGACGAAACTAATAGGAAAGGTATTACGGTATTTCTTAAAACATGAGCAGCTTGTATGAGTTAAGAGGTCACTATTTATAACTGACCCCCACCTTTTACATGGACTATTCCTGACCCTAACACATGCAGAGACTTTCCTATCAGCACCAGCCATGCATTTTACTTTTCACTCCCCATCATATCAGTAAACGGTTGTGTTTTATCTGCGTGGGAGAGAGGGAGCTCCTGACTTCTGTCACTGGAAAAGCCAATTACTAACACAGCATCCTTGCTGCTTAGCAACCGTTACCATTCATTCATTTGGCAGAAAGCATCTGATAGCTGTCCCCGCAGTGTCCACATTTGCCATGTTGTGAGAAGTATGGGCTTTCAGAATAGCTTTCATTCTATATTGTGCTATTGACAGGTTTAACTACTGAATTAACTGGCTGATACAAACCTTATTTAGCCTTTAAATCTGTGGTTAAGAAATATTCTTTGTAATTTAAGATGATCATCTACTAACCATTAAGTAACATGTGAGTATTGATAAGGTAGTTTGTTATACCTTTTGAATGCTTAATTTACTTTTTGGTTTGTTTGTTCTTGAAATTGACCCCTTAAGGACAAGTGTTTTCTTTGTATTTGTTGTGTGTTTAACTGTCATTTCTCATACAAACGACATTCTATTTATGTTTAAGGATACGTATGGCTTACTTTTGGTGCCATATTTATCCTTATTAAGCAGAATTTAATAGGATTAAATAAATAGTTTGTGCCTCAGGTTTACAGTCATGGAGTAATTATATTTTAATATAGATTCTATAAACAAAAACATTGTTTCTGCATCGCGTTAGGGGCTGTGCTTTCTCCTGTTCTCCGAGTAATGTATTAATTCTCTAATAGGAGCAGGAGTTTGTACAGAAACAGCAACAAGAGTTGGACGGATCATTGAAGAAGATTATTCATCAGCAAAAGATGGAGCTGGCCAACATTGAAAGGGAATGCTTGAATCAGAAGCAGCAGCTTATGAGAGGTATATGCTCCCCACAACCAGCCACATACTGGCCTCCGTTTTCTTCATACTGTCATTTTTAGCTAATGTATCTCATTGCTCTCTCCACCGTGCCTCAGGCATATAGGGGGTCATGTACTAAACAAAGGCAGTAGGTAAAACATGAGGAAGGAGCAAATTTGTGACTATTTGTAACATTTTGCGCTTGTTTTCCCTGATTTGCGCCTCTTCCGTTTATTTTTATTTAGCGTGCATTTTCCCGGTTGCGCCAATAAATTGCGATTATATTTGCGCACGCTAAAGAGCTTTGCTTATATTTTGTGAAAAATAATTCTTATTTGCATGTGAAAATTACAGCAGCTTTTAGCGAGCGCTATCAAAAGAGGTAGAAAAAATATTTGCAAAGTTGCCTGTTATTATTCGCAATTTGCCCGTATGTACTATTTGAGTATTTCATGTTTAGTACATTGCAATAGGAGCAAAGCGCAAAAAAAGTTTTGCACATAAAATATATTTGCGTTTTTTTTTTTATTACATGCCCTCATAATACTGTCCCATACTCGTGTGACTTGAGTCTAGAATTGTCAATCAGTTTGGTGCAGTCGTTTTTATTTTACCCCAAGCTCGCCTTACTTATGTTGCCATGGAGATTGCATCTCATTAAATCCCATTTGCATGCCTCCAGAAGCTAATAATTATCATAAGAAAAGCAACTGCCTACTTCAGTTCCTTCCCTGCTGCGCACTGGACATCGGTGCCAGGCCACAGGGCAGCGTCTCCAGGACATGGCAGCCTGGGAGTTACTTACTCGGAAGCACCGTGAATTTATACTCGTATGTGGGTTAAAATCATCTTTTCTTTTTCTATCTTTAGCACGTGAAGCTGCAATATGGGAACTAGAAGAAAGACACCTCCAAGAAAAACACCAACTGCTGAAGCAGCAGCTCAAGGATCAGTATTTTATGCAGCGGCACCAGTTACTGAAGAGACACGAGAAGGTTTGTGACATTAAAATAAAAACGCTACTGTCTATGGAGACAATCTGCAGAGGTTTGTTCTTGGCCAGTGGGATTCATTCTGTAATGCAAATCAAATAGATCCCCATAGCAGATGCAAACGACTGGTCAAATCAGTAAGGCCTTTAATGTTTACCTAACTGGGGCAAACATCTTGATTCAATGGTCAGGACTGCTCCTTCCTTTAACGTATTTACCCCCCTTGCTTTGAATCCGACATGTTCTGGCAGCTTCAGGTGGAAGGGAGAGCTCAGTGGCACAGGCATTAAAAATGATGCAGGGTTTGCCACAGAAGGCATACGGTAGAGTTGTGCAGAGGTAGAATAGTGTATTAAAATAGAAACTGTAATTACATTTTCAAAACTATCAGTGTTGGAAAATGGAAACACAGGAGACGTGTGTATTGGCTGTTTATTGTTTTGTTTTGTATTTAATTTGTTTGCTTTTTGCACATTTGTTGTATTGTAGGAAATGGAACAGATGCAACGGTATAATCAGCGACTTATAGAAGATTTAAAGAACAAACAGACTCAAGAACGGGGCCGGCTACCTAAAATTCAGCGCAGTGACGCCAAGACTCGTATGGCCATGTTTAAGAAAAGTTTACGAATTAATTCTGCTGGTTCCCCAGAGCAGGACAGAGAGAAGATAAAGCAGGTACAGTTACAGTGATCCCGTCGACTCTGGGCCTTTGCTGGGTTTGTTTCAAAGTCACAGATCATTGTTCTCTCTGTATGACTAAAAAAACATCCTATTGCTTCCTCTATTTCAGTAGCACTTATATGAACCTGATTCTTTTTATCCATAGTAACACGTCAGATTGTATCATGACCTTTCTTAGGGTGGGAATTGGAAGGACATTGCAAACTTAAGGCCAAATTAGCATAATTGGAAAAAT
Source organism: Pelodytes ibericus (assembly GCA_036172795.1). Lineage (NCBI taxonomy): Eukaryota > Metazoa > Chordata > Amphibia > Anura > Pelodytidae > Pelodytes > Pelodytes ibericus. The sequence goes on from CM069867.1 coordinate 69,844,089, forward strand.
GATCCTCTAAACACAAAATGCTATTTTTGCCTTGATTTTCCAATTCCCTGCAGTTTTTTTTTTTTTTTGGGGGGGGGGGGGGAGAGGTTTGTGAATAAAGCCCTTGATGTTTATTTTCCATTGTGGGACCTGTTAACCCTTTCTCAACGCTAGGACGGCATGGAACATCCAGTGCTTTACAGCTCACTGCGGCTCCCCGTGATCAGCCGTGCTCGGATCTTTCCAGCGGGTTCCCCCCTGTTAGACTGACGCCACTTTGAGTGGTCTCAGTCTAACAGGGAAAAGGTAGTAGCACCGGCTCCATTTTACTAATTCATGGAAGTTAGGGCATGACTCTGACGTCACAAGCGATATTTTTTTTTTTTGCCAGCGACTCACAGGCTCTTTTAAGACCCTAATCAGGCCTTTGGCATTTTGTCTTATGATCGGGGCTAGGAACAAAATATGACGTTTTGGTGCTATTGTCTTCTGGTTGTCTTATGTGCTTTTAGAAGAGTGCCCAGTTAAGGATAAACCTTGCCTGTCTTGCACCAATTGTATCTTTGTTTAATGCACTTTGTTTCTTCACAGTTTGCCGTACAAGAAGATAAAAGACAGAAAAATGAAAGATTAGCACAGCATCAAAAGCACGAGAACCAAATGCGGGATTTGCAATTGCAATGTGATGCCAATATACGGGAACTGCAGCAGTTACAGGTCTGTTAGTGATATGTATTATATGGGATCTCTCTGCTTGTCTTCCCATATGAAGGCCGAGTTAACACTACACATTCCAAAGTCATCCAGTGTCAGACAATAATACACAATATTATGTTAGACTTTCTAATGGCAAGTAAGAGAAAGCCAGGCCGATAAGTTCATCCTCTCATAAGAGTGAGGAAGGTTTATAGTGTTTCTGAATTATTATACAGTATAATGTGTCTGTAAGAGTGATGTTTATAATGTTACTGAGATCTTATACAATATTATGTGTCTGTAAAGGAGAGTGATGTTTATAATGTTACTGAGATATTATACAATATTATGTGTCTGCAAAGGAGAGTGATGTTTATAATGTTACTGAGATATTATACAATATTATGTGTCTGCAAAGGAGAGTGATGTTTATAATGTTACTGAGATATCACAGTAATATTGTATGTCGATGTGGGTGTTTATAACATTATACAATACATTATATCCATGAAAGTTATTTAAAATATAATTACCGCCGCAGAATACTAAAATAAACTATAATCATTTGATTAAATAAAGCACCATCCTGTTCCACAGGTCTGTGTGTTATATCTGCTTTTCAGCAGTGATATGTAATCGGAGAAGGTTTTGGAGTTTCTAGTCTGTAGGTTTGTTGTTGGATCGCTGTGTTAATTAGAAACTTGATGATGTATTGGTGTGAGATTGAGCCGGCTGCGGGTCACTCTTAATCCATTTACAAAGAGAAAGCTTGTCATGATTTGTATTATTAATATTGGTTCCCTGCCCAGGATTATAATGCACTATGGGCTTTGTTCATGAATGGGAATTGAGAAGGCAATTTCAAACTTAAGGCCAAAGCAGCAGAGCTTGAGTTTGCAATTCGTCTGTCATGAATAAAGCCCAATATATATGCCTTCCGAAAGCTTTATTCATACTGACCTCATGTAGACCTTCTGTCCTCTCCAGTGTAGGTCACCGCTTCTCTTCATTACAGTTAATTTGTGTTATTATGTTTCGCAGAATGAGAAATGTCATCTGTTAATTGAACATGAAACACAGAAGCTGAAAGAGCTGGATGAAGAGCACAGTCAGGAGCTAAAGGAATGGAGAGAGAAACTACGACCCCGTAAAAAGGTAGCCCCCCTCTCCAGCTAAAATATTATTCTATATGCAGGTGTACAGGCGTGGCTCCCGTGGGTGATATTAGGGAAGATTAGTAAGACTCCCTCTCACCCCTCCTCTGTCAGTGTAAAGGCGTGGCTCCTGTGGATTATATTAGGGAAGATTAGTAAGACTCCTTTTCTCCCTCCTGTGTCCTCTGTCAGTGTAAAGGCGTGGCTCCCGTGGCTGATATTAGGGATGATTAGTAAGACTCCTTCTCTCCCTCCTGCGTCCTCTGTCAGTGTAAAGCCTTGGCTCACGTGCATGATATTAGGGAAGATTAGTAAGAGTCCTTCTCTCCCTCCTGTGTCCTCTGTCAGTGTACAGGCGTGGCTCCCGTGGGTGATATTAGGGAAGATTAGTAAGACTCCCTCTCTACCTCCTCTGTCAGTGTAAAGCCTTGGCTCACGTGCATGATATTAGGGAAGATTAGTAAGATTCCTTCTCTGCCTCCTGTGTCCTCTGTCAGTGTAAAGGCGTGGCTCCTGTGGATTATATTAGGGAAGATTAGTAAGACTCCCTCTCTGCCTCCTGTGTCCTCTGTCAGTGTAAAGCCGTGGCTCACGTGGATGAAATTAGGGATGATTAGTAAGATTCCTTCTCTGCCTCCTGTGTCTTCTGTTAGTGTAAATGCGTGGCTCCCGTGGATGATATTAGGGAAGATTAGTAAGACTCCCTCTCTCCCTCCTCTGTCAGTGTAAAGGTGTGGCTCACGTGCATGATATTAGGGAAGATTAGTAAGAGTCCTTCTCTGCCTCCTGTGTCCTCTGTCAGTGTAAATGCGTGGCTCCTGTGGATTATATTAGGGAAGATTAGTAAGACTCCTTTTCTCCCTCCTGTGTCCTCTGTTAGTGTAAATGCGTGGCTCCCGTGGATGATATTAGGGAAGATTAGTAAGACTCCTTTTCTCCCTCCTGTGTCCTCTGTTAGTGTAAATGCGTGGCTCCTGTGGATTATATTAGGGAAGATTAGTAAGACTCCTTCTCTGCCTCCTGTGTCCTCTGTTAGTGTAAATGCGTGGCTCCTGTGGATGATATTAGGGAAGATTAGTAAGACTCCTTTTCTCCCTCCTGTGTCCTCTGTTAGTGTAAATGCGTGGCTCCTGTGGATTATATTAGGGAAGATTAGTAAGACTCCTTTTCTCCCTCCTGTGTCCTCTGTCAGTGTAAATGCGTGGCTCCTGTGGATTATATTAGGGAAGATTAGTAAGACTCATTCTCTGCCTCCTGTGTCCTCTGTCAGTGTAAAGGCGTGGCTCCCGTGGCTGATATTAGGGATGATTAGTAAGACTCCTTCTCTCCCTCCTGCGTCCTCTGTCAGTGTAAAGCCTTGGCTCACGTGCATGATATTAGGGAAGATTAGTAAGATTCCTTCTCTGCCTCCTGTGTCCTCTGTCAGTGTACAGGCGTGGCTCCCGTGGGTGATATTAGGGAAGATTAGTAAGACTCCCTCTCTCCCTCCTCTGTCAGTGTAAATGCGTGGCTCCTGTGGATGATATTAGGGATGATTAGTAAGACTCCCTCTCTCCCTCCTCTGTCAGTGTAAAGGCGTGGCTCCTGTGGATTATATTAGGGAAGATTAGTAAGACTCCTTCTCTCCCTCCTGTGTCCTCTGTTAGTGTAAATGCGTGGCTCCTGTGGATTATATTAGGGAAGATTAGTAAGACTCCCTCTCTGCCTCCTGTGTCCTCTGTTAGTGTAAATGCGTGGCTCCTGTGGATTATATTAGGGAAGATTAGTAAAACTCCCTCTCTGCCTCCTGTGTCCTCTGTTAGTGTAAATGCGTGGCTCCTGTGGATTATATTAGGGAAGATTAGTAAAACTCCCTCTCTGCCTCCTGTGTCCTCTGTTAGTGTAAATGCGTGGCTCCTGTGGATTATATTAGGGAAGATTAGTAAGACTCCTTCTCTGTCTCCTGTGTCCTCTGTTAGTGTAAAGGCGTGGCTCCCATGGATGATATTAGGGAAGATTAGTAAGAGTCCTTCTCTGCCTCCTGTGTCCTCTGTCAGTGTAAATGCGTGGCTCCCGTGGATGATATTAGGGAAGATTAGTAAGACTCCTTCTCTCCCTCCTGTGTCCTCTGTTAGTGTAAATGCGTGGCTCCCGTGGATGATATTAGGGAAGATTAGTAAGACTCCTTCTCTGTCTCCTGTGTCGGTGCTGGGTCTCTATCTCATGTTTCTCTTCATCTAACGTAGTCAGTAATTCCCTTTAATGTTCCGTACCTTTCGCACTACCGGCCGTAATCCGCTTTGTTTGTTTTCCAGGCGCTGGAAGAGGAGTTTGCAAGGAAACTTCAGGAACAGGAAATGTTTTTTAAAATGAGCGGAGACTCTGAATGCCTTAACCCCAGCACACAAAGCCGGATCTCCAAATTCTACCACATCCCAAGCATGCACTCCTCTGGGACATAAAAGATATCCCGGGAACGTCGATCCATCGCTCCACAAGTCCTGCTGGATTTAAACCGTCATCATTCTCAGAGTTTAAATTTAGCACCAGCATTAGAGCGTTGGCTTGTCAGCTCCCATTTTATATATTATTTTATCGCAGATATGTCACTTTTTAAGAGTTTAAAAAAAAAAAAAAGCATGAAGAGTTATACATTATTTGGTAAATTCGGTTTTTAGGCTGAATTATTTAGTTTTTTTTTTTATTGTTTAAGCTGAATGGAGTTTGTTTTGTGGCATATACTGAAGGCACAAAACCCTAAAGACAATTGTAAAATATTTGAAAACCACTCCTTTTGATTTATCAAAATCTGCCAACTTTGTATACAATTTAAAAATGCGAATGGTTATTTTTGACATAAATTTATTGAGAATCAACATTTATCACAGTTTAGAAGTCTAAAAACACGTTCTCTTTTACTCAGTCCTCAGATTTAGGATTTTGTCCCCCCCCCCCCCGCATTACACTCCATCTGCTGCCTACCATTATCCTGATCTCTTGCTTCCTCAGTTTAATGTGTTTTTTGTTCGTTTTTAATGCTATTTGTGGAGCTTGAGATCTTGACGTGTTATCTCCCCATGAAGAAGCTGTGTAGTTATTTCCCAGTAATGAAACCTATTCACTGCAACTTCTGATGCTCCTCTGTAAAGGCTACAAAGAGGAGATACATCTAATGATGCACGGCACATGTGCTGGTTATTTCACAAATAAAATATACATGATGGTGGTGGGAGCCGGAAAGGTACCTTACTGGAGGTTATGGGATTACATTAAAACTAAACTTCCCTTTCTGATCACAGCAAATCTTTCTCCTAGTTTCACCTTGCACGTCAGGATTTGTGAGGCTAGATGTATGACGTGAATTTCCCCAGAGCCTCTCGACATGCCCTTCTAACCCTCGACCACCGCCCCAGTACAAATGCCGACATGGAAAAGATTAAAGCAGCAGCAACATTCTAATTTTAGCCATGACCTGTAGGTATTGAACTTATGATAACTGATAAAATGAATTACTCTAGATCCTTTCATCATCGTACATCTCCTTTAAACTTGATAGACAACTGTGGGGGAAATAAATTAAGTTCTGTTTTATTGAAAGATAGCATCAAGTGTAGGGATTTTAAAGGGAGAGTCTAGTCCCCAACTGAGACACTGAGTACAGCTGAGTATATAAAGTTTAGTCACTTCGTGTGCTCCTGGAATAGAATACATTGTGTGGACTGTAATAGACTTGCTCTTGTACACAGTAGGATCTCTTAACAAAATGTCTGATGACATCACTAGAGAAACAGGAAATTATGAAATTGACTTTTACTCATCTAGTGTGGGCAGTCCTGGTTTCTTGCAAACTGCTGTCATTTCACAGTTTCATCTAGCTGAAGGAATTGTATATGGAATGCAAAATGTTAAACATTCATTTTAAAGTACTTTGAAAGCACATTAATATTTGGAACATACATCTTGGGCACCAGACAGTCCCCTTAATTACAGAATACAAATAAAGCACCTTATTGATCCCTATGTGCCTGGGCTCTATAGGTGATGTAATCTATCAAATAAACATAACCTATTTTGTGCTGACAGTTGTCCTTTAAGTGCCATAGTGCGGAGAAGTCTCTTGCTCAGCTTTCTGGCAGTTAGGCATAAATATGTGTCTAACCTTATCATCTTCTTGATAAGGGTTTCTTTCCCGATCCTTCTCTAGCAATGGAACTGCCTCCTATCCAGCAAGTCGTTTGGATTAATTCCAGTGGGAGCATAAAAAAAAAAAATAATAATGTTTTGCACTAAACTTTTAACTGTATTCCCATTTCAAGCACAGGGAAATCTGCTCCCACACTGCTCTATATCTCGGCCAAGTGGGTCTAGGATGAAACTCTAGGCCATTTCTTTATAGCCGTTTGCAGGTATACTGCACGAAAATGTCATTTAAATGTGGAATTTTCATTCCTAAATTGAATTTATTACATTAGAATTGTATTTTTTCCTGTAGTGACATTGGCATATTTTTATTGTAAAAGTATTTGCTCTTATAATTCAGGGGCAGGTTAGCTAAACAGTGAAGGAGTTTGAAGCCTCCATGGGTAGGCATACGGTTATCCTAGATAAAAGATGAAAGTATTCCGATTTTCTGGGCAGATTTAATTCTGCCGACATGTTCTATGTTTCTATGTATTACCAGCTTTCTTTTACTTTATAAATCATTTTCCATTGCGTCTAACTTATGTTGAACTTTTTGTGTTAATTTGTCACTATATCATTTTTAAATGTTGTGTCCTGTAAGGGGGGGATCTCTTGAACTGTGCACAAATGGAGCTCTGTTCAAAAGTCAGTTTTTTTAGCAGACTTTTGGTAGGAATACATTAATAAACCAGAACAGCTGCCTATATGTTGTGTATATAATGCATTCATGTTTTTTAACCCCGCTGCTGATGTGTTTTGTGCGTCAGTAAAGGGATTTATCCTCCATTACCTCTCCTGCATGGAGATCTTCTGATGGAGGATATGCAGTGAGTATGCCCAGTGCTTCGCACCCATCCTGCCCATTATTTTCCTTGGGGGGAATTTTGTGACATACCTGGGGTTGAGCATGCTATGTTTGTTGCCTGATAGGATATGCAGAAAGTATAGATACTGTGGCATGTATAAAATAGAGCATGTTTAATGTACATACAACATTAGGGGCTTCATCCTCCAAAATCAGTCCTAGAAAAGGGGCACGTGAGTTGTAATTTGTGTTTTTTAATGTAAATTTTTATTTCTAAAAATTAAGGCAAATCATTTTTGATTATTCACTTTCCCTTAACTGGCTCCTTACCCCTTTAGCAACTCCAGTCCGTACGACTACGTCAATATTGTAATCCAAAAATACGCAGACCGACAGTATTCTCCAAATATTCCAAAGCCTATCTCTCCAGTCTCGGGCTGTATCTACATACACACGCCGGGATTCCTGCCCTACTACTTATCTGTGGAAAGGTGAAGCCAGTGCTCCAAACTTCCAGCACTGGAAGGGTAATGATGCAGGGATCTGCTCAGTCTTATTGTTTAAGGTTAAATGGGCTTTATTAACTAATAGTATTTTGCTTTCATTCATAAACAGTATGTCCTGTAAATAATAGGGTTATACCATTAATATTGGTGAAATTATATATAAAGATGTTTGCCCTCGATTACCAAATACTCCAATGTACAACTTCCGTTTTAAGGTGCAAATAACCCATGTTTACAACACACTTGATTTTCGGGGTTGTGTTTTTGGTTTATTTTTCTAACCCACTCTAAAATATAAGCACATATAATGCATAAAGCTTTCTGTCTTTCAGAGGTATGAATATCTTTCCCTCCAGCTGCTGTGATAAGACTCTCAGCATGCTCAGGCAGTTTTTAAGGGTGAAAAAGCTTCATGATATGCACAACCTTTCACCCCTTCTCTCACTAATCTGTGGTCACTATTTTGGAATCTACTGCATAACCAAACAGGCTCTCGGGGCTACTGAATGAGCTCATCTTAAAGGGAATCTATCATCAGAGTGTTGTGTAACAGCATCAATGTTTAATCACAGCCTAATGTGTAGCATTTGATCGCTATGTAGATGTTCGTTACTAGCGGTTTAATCTGCTATTCCAGTCTTGGTGTAATTGTGACATATTGTAGCTCCTGTTACCCTTCTCAAAGAATTGAATAAGTTTAATTGAAAGATGGCATCAAATGAAACGGTTTCAATAGACATGCATTAAACAAAGAATACAAGTAAAGTACCGTGTCAAGGCCTCTTTGCTCTAACGGGGCGGACATGTTGTTTACAATCTTTGGTCTGTACAGCGCTAACGGGGCGGACATGTTGTTTACAATCTTTGGTCTGTACAGCGCTAACGGGGCGGACATGTTGTTTACAATCTTTGGTCTGTACAGCGCTAACGGGGCGGACATGTTGTTTACAATCTTTGCTCTGTACAGCACTAACGGGGCGGACATGTTTACAATCTTTGCTCTGTACAGCACTAACGGGGCGGACATGTTGTTTACAATCTTTTCTCTGTTCAGCTCTAACAGGGGGCTGATGTTGTTTAGAATCTTGTCAGATAAAGGAAGATCTGACCCAACATGTCTGCCCCCTGTTAGCTATACAGAGCAAAGATTCTAAACAACATGTCCACGCCCTGATAGAGCTATACAGAGCAAAGATTCTAAACAACATGTCTGCCCCCTGTTAGCGCTATACAGAGCAAAGTGGCCTCAAGATGATACTTTATTTGTATTCTTTCATTAATGCATTTCTATTTATAATGCCTACACTTGATGCAATCAAGGCTAAGTAATGTTATACATGTAGGGAGTCCTTTCTAACATGGATCCAGATTAATTAACTATTAAATAGCTTTCAATTGACATGCTTACAATAACCCTGAGCTACAATAGAATGGCTTTAAAGTTAACAAAACACAAGGGCATGTTTTTCTGGTGAACACTTTATTACCCAATCAGATATAGGATTTATAGTGCTGCTAAAAACACTCGTGTGCGTGTGTTCATACGTGTGATCTGAGCTTTTCTTTTTTTTTTAATTGTAAGAAACGTACCCTCATAGGAAGGTTCTGTGCTCGTCAGTCTATAGCACACCAAGAATCTCTGTTACAGGTTGTATTGCCCAAAAAGTATTCATTTGAACTCATTTATTTCACAGCGGGATTTACAATACAATTGGGCTTGTGTATAAAGTCCAGTCACCATGGAAACCAATGGAATATTCCTTCTGATTACATCACTTTTAGAACTTTACCCCCAGAATCACCGTGGAAACCAATGGAATATTCCTACTGATTACATCACTTTTAGAACTTTACCCTAGAAATTATCTTTATACAGAAACCCCCAAGTATTTATAAAATAGGAGAATTTAGGTTTGCTGTGGGGGGTGGGAGGGCAGTGATTTATTTTTAAAAACACTCCAAAAATGTCGACAACAAAAAAAAAAAAAAAGCACAGTCTCATGTTTGTAAAATCCAAAGCTTTCTGTAAAGTTTCTTGTTCCAATGTAAATAAATCAAACTATACTGTATATGTGAAACGAGTGAAGTCATTTGTTGTGGGGCTTACACATTTATTTTTTTTAATAAAAATTGGAATATTTTAATATACATTTGTATAAAAGCACGTGCAAGCACCCACACACTGCTAAACAATGTTTATACAATAAATGCAGAGAATACGAGTGATCTGGCCGTTGTGTTGGCAGAATTGCAAGAGAATGTATTTAGTACTTGGTGACCAAGTTCTGTACTGTAACTGATGTGACTGGAAGCTAGTTTACCTGTGTTACATGTACCCGCACAAATTCTATATCATTTATTTTACATCATCATATGATATAACTTACTAAAAATATTTTGTTTCCCATCAGTTTTCTCCTACAGTGACCTTTTGACTCCAACCCTAACCTTAAATGTAACCCTTGCACGAACTCTAATCCCAACACTTACTCATGTGTTATGTTTATAACAGAGCAATGGAAGTGATATCTTATGACTTCTGTCGCTTTTGCTGGATACTGCCATATACTGAGCATGATTCCGTCTGTGTGTATATACATCCTACATACTGCCATCTCATAGGATCTGGCATGAGTAATGAATTGGATTGTGTCTGTGTGTGTATATACATCCTACATACTGCCATCTCATAGGATCTGGCATGAGTAATGAATTGGATTGTGTCTGTGTGTATATACATCCTACATACCGCCATCTCATAGGATCTGGCATGAGTAATGAATTGGATTGTGTCTGTGTGTATATATCCTACATACTGCCATCTCATAGGATCTGGCATGAGTAATGAATCGGACTGTGTCTGTGTGTATATACATCCTACATACTGCCATCTCATAGGATCTGGCATGAGTAATGAATCGGATTGTGTCTGTGTGTATATACATCCTACATACTGCCATCTCATAGGATCTGGCATGAGTAATGAATCGGATTGTGTCTGTGTGTGTGTATATACATCCTAAATACTGCTCTTGCCTAGGACCTGCCATGATTAATGAAGTGGATTATGTGTGTGTACACATCCTACATACTACCATTTCATACAACCTTCCTAATTAATTCATTGGATTGTGTCTGTGTACTTCCTACATATGTCCATCTCATTGCACCTGCCATGATTAATTAAATGGACTGAGTGTGTGTGTATATGTATGTATGTGTGTTTATATATATATATATATATATATATATATATATATATATATCCTACATACTACCATCTCATATCACCTGCCATGAGTAATGAAATGGATTGTGTGTGTGTGCATGCATCCTGCCATCTCATAGCACCTGCCATGATGAATTCATTTGATTGTGTTAGTGTGTATATACATACTGCCATCTCATAGCACCTGCCATGATTAATGGAATGGATTGTGTGTATGTGTATATACATCTTACATACTGCCATCTCAGAGGACCTGTGATGATGATTGAATTTGATTGTGTCTGTGTGCCTATACATCCTACATACTGCCATCTCCTAGCACCTGGCATGATTAATTCATTTGACTGTGTTTATATACATACTGCCATCTCAGAGAATCTGTCATGATTAATGAATTGGGTTATGCCTTTGTGCATATACATCCTACATTCTGCCTTGTCACAGAATCTGTCATGATTAATCAATTGGATTATGCCTGTGTGCCTATTCATCCTACATACTGCTATCTCAGAGAATCTGTCATGATTAATTGGATTATGCCTGTGTGCCTATACATCCTACATACTGCCATCTCAGAGAATCTGTCATGATTAATGAATTGGATTATGCCTGTGTGCCTATACATCCTACATACTGCCATCTCAGAGAATCTGTCATGATTAATGAATTGGGGTGTGCCTGTGTGCCTATACATCCTACATACTGCCATCTCAGAGAATCTGTCATGATTAATGAATTGGATTATGCCTGTGTGGCTATACATCCTACATACTGCCATCTCAGAGAATCTGTCATGATTAATGAATTGGATTATGCCTGTGTGGCTATACATCCTACATACTGCCATCTCAGAGAATCTGTCATGATTAATGAATTGGATTATGCCTGTGTGCCTATACATCCTACATACTGCCATCTCAGAGAATCTGTCATGATTAATGAATTGGATTATGCCTGTGTGCCTATACATCCTACATACTGCCATCTCAGAGAATCTGTCATGATTAATGAATTGGGGTGTGCCTGTGTGCCTATACATCCTACATACTGCCATCTCAGAGAATCTGTCATGATTAATGAATTGGATTATGCCTGTGTGGCTATACATCCTACATACTGCCATCTCAGAGAATCTGTCATGATTAATGAATTGGATTATGCCTGTGTGGCTATACATCCTACATACTGCCATCTCAGAGAATCTGTCATGATTAATGAATTGGATTATGCCTGTGTGCCTATACATCCTACATACTGCTGGGCTACACGTTGCATGCTCTTTCTGCAGCATGTGGATCACGTTTTCCTGGAAACATGGCCGATGTTGGCAGCTGTGATAACCAATAGTTCTCCAGCTCTGCTCCTGTGATTAGATTTGCTGATTTATGTCGCCATATGATATGTGATTTATTTTTGCTTTATTTGGGTTTTTATAACTGTTTCTTTACATATTGGTTAAAACACTGCACAATTCTGTAAATGGCATAATAACATATTAAAGAAACTACCCCCGTCCCCTCTACACGGTTAACAAAGCAGCGAAGAACACGCAAAAAGGTTAATTTCATTCAACAGAGTTTATTTTAGAAACTGTTTTCAGACACTGATATTTGGAGACCTTCTTACGTTCATGTTACCATCTGTCCCAAAAAAAGGGATTTTAGATCACAGTACCTAGCATATTTCTGGATGCTGTTTAATACATGCTCTGATCGTTATTTTAAACAGTTTACAGTTCTCCGGTGAATTTAGATTCTAAATGATTTCTCCGGGGATTCTAAATACAGTGCCATCCATTAGGGAGAGAGAGGCGGGATTGTTGCTATAGTAACCACTTGAAAACACTTTATTTGCAGTTTTTAAGATAGTGAGAGTTTCATTTTGTTTCTTTTCATGATGTAGTGCGGATCTGAGCATAGTTTTGGGACACATTTAATGGACATTCCCCTTTCACAGATGCAACTACCAGATGTCTTCTGATCTCTACAGATCTCTGATATCAATTATAAGACTACTTCGATCAGCCTGTTTATATAGCACATCCTGCAAGGAAGGTAGTGATCGTATTGACCTACAATTCATTTAAAAATGGGGAGATTTCTTTCTTTTTTTTTAAGTGATCACCATCAAAATCTATGGGATATTTCAATCAATTTTTCAGAATTTGGGACTTAACATTTTCTTCAAAAAAAAAAAAATATATATATTGTTTGTAATGTACAATGATAAAAAATAATTCAGTTATTTCCATATAAAGATTCCTATTTCCATGATCCTTTCACCCATCTCAGAGTATTGTAAAGGCAGAGGATATAGTCAGGCTGCAAGGGATAATTTAATTACAAAACTAAATCTGGGGCAAAGTTCTAAAAGTGATGTAATCAGCAGGAACATTCCATTGGTTTCCATGGTGATTCTGGGGCAAAGTTCTAAAAGTGATGTCATCAGCAGGAACATTCCACTGGTTTCCCTGGTGACTGCTCCACTTTTACCTGGGCCTAGCTCATATTCTTCCAATTAACTGAACCCATGCAAAGTCCTTCAAAACACAACTGGTATTAACTTCAACCAAAACACCAATCCACAGACAACAAAGTGTTATTTAAAAAATATCTTTAAATGTACAAAGTTTTTTATTGTAAAAAAAAATAAAAAAAAGACAATTGCACCTAATATAAAGAAAAAAAATAAGTGAAACAGACCCACCACGCTATTATTTAGCGGAGTCCGACTTTGTGCCCATATTAATATTTATCTAGGACAATGATGGAAAAATGCCGTAGTTTTAACTTAAAGATTTACAGGATTCAGATAATCTTGGCCAAGCTGCACTGCTCCATATACCAACGCATTTCACAGCATCACAGCGCTTTAAAAAATATATATCCTTAATGCCTGTAATGTCCAAAGCTTCTTATGTCTGGGCAATTATTAGAAAGTAATTTACTGGTATAGACATTCCTATCTTACATTTATCTGATTTCACAGGGTTGGGGAAATCCTTTATTATATTTTGCCCCCATGCCCACCCACCTCTTCTTGCTGTCACGGGGGGGGGGGGGGGGGGGGACGACATTATACGAATTCGTGTTTATTGGCCCACTATACCCTGAGAAATGAAAATGTTTTGGTACGAAGAATAAACGCAAAATCACTGACAAGTATAAATTATCTCCCTTTGCATTGAAACGTTCGCTGTGGCCTCACTATCCAATGTTAAATATTTACAACGAGCTTGGAAGAGTGGATCATAGACAGCGCGATGGAGGATGGAGCTATCTAATGGCTATTCACAATTCAAGCAATGCTATCTTTCACATCAAACACCGATACTCCTTCTTTTCCGTTTCCCCACAAATACTTGATCTCCTATAATAAAAGATTAAAAAAAAAAAAAAAAATTGTTGAAATTTTTATATAACAAAAATACTGGATTTTATTTACATTTCTTAATATACTGTCGTGTTGCATTTCTATATATATATAAATGTATTCTCGGCTTTCATATGTCATAAGAAATAGTTTTGGCACTGTGCTATAGAGCGGTAAGAACGACCTACATCTCATGTGGATGAGTGCTAAAGCATCCTAAAAACCTTGCACAACTTGTAGGTCTTCGTTGGGCACAGTGGACAGTCTACATCGCTTGCCCTTCCCTTCGCATTGAACTGATACGTGCTAAGCTGTTGATGAGCTGCTGGCATCATGCTTTTTAGTCTTTAAACAGTATTTTAAGAGGGCCTCCACTTAGCAAAAAATCCTCAAACAGTAATTACATCTCAGTTTGCTACAGCTGTGTTGGGTCAAAATTAATATTAATCTTTTACACTACTGGTGACTTCCAATGATAACATGCTCTACACATGGTCATTGTATCTTTAATAAAATGTAAATGGAAGTATAATAAACCTTATGTATGTATCCAGCATACATATATATTCCCAGTATTCTATTTGTCCTTTTGGTAAATGTGTGGTTACGCCCAGTGGATGTCAATAAATGGATAACTATAAAACCATGATTAACCATTTTTCATAAAGCCAAAATTAAGTTTCTCCGAACCTTTCTCTCCTTTGTAGCCCCGGGGTCCTGGTGGTCCAGTAAAACCCTGAATTCCTCGTTCACCTGTGAAATATTTAAGAGGCACATGGTCAGTGTCTACATCCAACTGGACACAGAAGGCTGGGATGGGGCATGTGGAACTTAGCTAGAGTACAGCTTTGCTTTGCATGGGTGTGGCTAACTATATACTCCACCCACTCCTATACGCCGCATCCCAAAACACACATTGTATCTTTTTTTTTTTATCGTGTTCTACTAAAACTGCTCAAACAGTAAGGTCTAATCGCTAAAAAAAATGACACGCTAACCTGACTCGAGGTCTACAAAAAAAATCATTAATAGCTGAGCTGGAAAAATTCCCCGATCTGCCTATTTTTGTTTTTGTAAAACTGCAATTTAGTAACTCTGCCGGCTTTCTCCTGAGAAAACCGTGTCCATTTCCGGCGAAATGCGTTGAGAGGCAGCGAATTCTGTGATCCTGGATCTTGAGACTGTTCCTCGTCTTTGGCTTAGCCAGTGTGCGGGGGTGTACCCCCTGTTACTCTGCTATACTCCACCATCGATTTGTTCTCTGCTTTCTATTATTTTAGAAGATGCATTGAAGAATATGTGAAAGAAGAGCAGAAGTCCGGGGAGATTCAACCTATTAAATCTTTTATTTTGTGTGTTAGCTTTAGAACATACCTTTGGCACCTGGATATCCTCTCTCTCCCTTTGGACCTGAATGCCCAGGTGGACCCTGTATGGTACCGTAAGCTGTAAAGAGAAAAAAACACATCTGGTTAGTCATATCCTTTACCTTACGCCTAGGGCGGCACTTTGCCAGAGGGTGTTAAAGCACACTTCTGGTGCTTCAAACATTTTCCCTCCCTCCACCACTGTTCAGCAAGCTTTAGCTTCTTCCAGTTAATCAGGGTGATGGGGGCTTGTAATGAGGATGATGGTGGCATGTAATGGGGGTGATGGGGCATTTAGTGTGTATGCAGTGGGGGTGATGGGGCATTTAGTGTGTATGCAGTGGGTTGATGGGGCATTTAGTGTGTGTGCAATTAGGGTGATGGGGTCATGCAATATGGTGATTGGGCATTTAATGTGTGTGCAATGTGGGTGATTGGGCATGTAATGGGGTGATGAGGCATGTCGTGGGTGTGCAATGTTGGTGATGGGGCATCTTTTCATTAGGTGTGCAATGTGGGTGGGGGGGGGTGCCCGGATTTTGTCTGCCTAGGGCAGCCCAAAACCAAGACACACCACTGAACTTACACTCCTACCATGCGCTAAACTGTGGGCCAGCTCTATGGCTTTCATTCATAAATGGCCACATTCCAACCGAGTGCTTGGCTTTACTTACTTCGGAAAACCTCCATGAGATCAGTCGTGATGTTTGCGTGAGTTGCGTACACTTGGCAGATTCCGGGGGGCCCTGGGGGACCAGGAGGTCCTGGAATGCCAGACCTCTGAATGTTGTAGGAGATATCTCCCAGTAGGCCTTGATCTACAGAAATGAGAGCAATGTTATGATGGGTCACCCCTGATGTATGGGAACTTCTGAGTGCCATGTGGCCATCTCAGTTTGGTAAACACACAGTATTTACTAACTACCAGGAATATTATGCTTGCAAGAGAAATTGCACAGCCTAATAGATGTCTCTGAGGTGAAACACGTAGGTAGCATGCTCCCCAAACCCCATTTGTGCATGCAAGGGCTTCGGTAATGATCGAGACAAACTCAGAAGAACATAGACTCTGTTCTATGACCTTGTCCTGTAATTTCTTACATATCGAGCAGTCAAAATTCAACTAGTGTTACCAAGAATGATTCCCTGCTTACTTTGGATCTTTTCAGTCACACGTGATGCCACTTCGTTATAATCTATGTCCAGTGATGAACTGGATGATGAAGAGAAGGATGACCCTGAAGATAATGATGACCCTGAAGATGAGGATAATCCTGATGAAGACGATGAACCAGAAATCACCCCACTATCTCCTTTTGCGCCTCGCAGTCCTTGAGGTCCAGGTGGTCCTGGTGGTCCAGGAGGACCCGAGATATACCTCCGAATGCTGTCACCTGGGCATAACAAAGACATGTCACGTGTATTATCAAAGGTTATCAAAGAAATCTACCAAAACAAATCATGTTCATGGTCTTCTCGCTCCCCCATTTTATCCATGGTCCACTTCTCTTGTCCCATTATGTCTTCAACCCTTGAATTTATTTGTTTTTAAGGCCAACCTGAACATACTTCCATTTTCACTGTTTTTTTTTTTAAATCTAGGTAACTCTTTCTGCTCTAGGATAGATTGAATTCACAAATAGAGAGATTGAACCACAACCCCTTCAGGTAAACCTGGGGTGTCATTTATTTTATTAAAACTATCGTTTTCTAATTCTGGTCACTATAAAGTTAAAACTGCAGATTTGGTAGACCAAAACGAGAGACCATGAAGATGTACTTACTAGTGAGATATTCAATTAGCTCAGTACGTAATCGGTCTCCATGGACGTTCTCAACGTAAGACACCATGCTACCTCCATTACCAGGGGGTCCCTGAGGTCCTGGGGGTCCTGGTGGTCCTGGGGGTCCTCCAACATACCCAACACCTGAAGAAGCAAAATAATATTATTCATATTCCTCTCCTAATGACAGTCAGGGCTCACGAAGATACAGGTTATCCTACAGGACCGGTGATGTACCATTTTGATGCACTGGCCATGAGATGGTCTTCTACTTGTACATTGATTAAATTATACATGGTGTTTGTTTTTGTCTAGTGGATTTATCATGAAATTGATTAATATGTATATTTACCATCTTACTTTTCTACTCGTATTTTGTACTGCAAATTGTGATAATAATATATGTTTTAAATAGTGGGGCTATATAGGAATATTGTGATAAGATCATTTTTGTATTTTGATTAGTAAGAAGGTTATGGCTCATGTTCTTGCTACCCCTATATGTTTTTCCATTGCAGCACATGCCTCTCATACATGGATTACGTACTTTGTAAATAGGTGGAGATGTCCTCTGTATTGAAACTGGTATGACTGGTTGATGGATTTCCTGAGAGTCCCATTGGCCCTGGTGGTCCTGGGCGCCCTGGACGGCCTGGTTGTCCTGGGGGTCCTGGGGGTCCAACAACTCCTTTGAACTCAGATGCTGGTTTAGGAGAGACATTTGGAAATGGTTAGCAAACATCAATGAAGGGAGGGTAAAGAGGTGTTAGTGTAATGCCTCATTAGCCGGGGGCCTCTGACAATTAAGGGCAAGTGAAATAGAAGCAAATAAAATCCATCTTTGTCATTAACAAGTAATGAGACTTATTCACTAAACAAAAAATGAACTGTGGGGAATTGACAAATGAACCACGGAAAATCCAGAATTAACCCCCCTAACGACCACCTTTAATTTGGTGGTTTGGTCCAAAAGATCCAAATGGTGATTTTGTGTCCCCGGCCCCTAATTACACAGAGATCGAAAGCCCGAAACCCTGAGGCTGAGCCTCTGAATGGGGTCTTTACAGACCTTGTTGTTCCCTGTTCAAAATATCACCTGACCTTGTGATGTCACTCGTGGTGTCTCAAAGCCGGACTAGAAGCCAGAAATTTGGGGCACGGTGCTATTTTGATAAATGCAACTGGTGCTGACTTTGAGCGTTAGTTACATTTAGTCTGTCAGACTGAGGCAACTCAAAGTGGCCTCAACTGATCGACGGGATCCCGGCGCAGGATCTGGAGCACATTTAATCGCGGGGAGGGGAGAGGTCCGCGATGAGCTGCTGTTCCTAAGACATTCTATGCCGTCTCCTTGCTCATCCTACTGCGCCAACTGGATAATAGCTGATCTCGAAATTGAAACTGGAGAATATTCCCAACTCTGCAATTAGTGCTAAATTTCACCAGCAGTCACTTTTTAATGAATTGTGTGGGGACTCGGGAGTATAGGGACTTTCTATTTATGATGGGAAACGGAAGAATGTGTAGGAAACAAAGCAATAAAGGAACACAACTGGTAGCAAACCAATTAATGAAAATACACCAACCAACGGGCCAGACACTTAACCACCCATCAACCCCATCCAATGGCCGATCTGCGACTCTACACTCTGAACCTCTAAGTCTCACCTTGAAGTAATGCGGCAATATCCCCATAGCCAGATCCGGGAATACCTGGTGGACCAGGAGGTCCAGGGAGACCAATCTGCATTCCAGAGCCTAAAACAGATAGACACCGATTCACTTTTGGAGTAAAATCATTCAAGCAGCCATTTTGGAAGCTCCACTGCCGGAAGTTTTCATCCATCATACTTCGATACATAGAATGTGTTGGCAGATAAGAACCATTCAGTCCATCTAGTCTGCCCAATTTTCTAAATACTTTTATTAGTCCCCCGTTCCCGGTCTTATAGCTAGGATAGCCTTATACCTATCCCATGCATGCTTAAACTCCTTCACTGTGTTTACCTCTACCACTTCCGCTGGAAGGCTATTTCATACATCCACTACCCTCTCAGTAAAGTAATACTTCCTGATATTACGTTTAAATCGTTGCCCCTCTAATTTTAGACTATGTCCTCTAGTTGTGGTAGTTTTTCTTCTTTAAAATATACTCTCTTCCTTTACTCCTTGGTGTTACGTCTTTCCTCCAAGCAATACAATTTAAGATGCTTTTACCTTTTCTGGTAAGTTTTATCCTTCAACCCATGAACCAGTTTAGTAGCCCTTCTCTGAACTCTCTCCAAAGTATCAATATCCTTCTGGAGATATGGTCTCCAGTACTGCGTACAATACTCCAAGTGAGGTCTCACTAGCGCTCTGTACAATACTCCAAGTGGGGTCTCAACAGTGCTCTGTACAATACTCCAAGTGAGGTCTCACCAGTGCTCTGTACAATACTCCAAGTGAGGTCTCACCAGCGCTCTGTACAATACTCCAAGTGAGGTCTCACCAGTGCTCTGTACAATACTCCAAGTGAGGTCTCACCAGCGCTCTGTACAATACTCCAAGTGAGGTCTCACCAGTGCTCTGTCCAATACTCCAAGTGAGGTCTCACTAGTGCTCTGTACAATACTTCAAGTGAGGTCTCACCAGTGCTCTGTACAATACTCCAAGTGAGGTCTCACCAGTGCTCTGTCCAATACTCCAAGTGAGGTCTCACCAGCGCTCTGTACAATACTCCAAGTGAGGTCTCACCAGTGCTCTGTACAATACTCCAAGTGAGGTCTCACCAGTGCTCTGTACAATACTCCAAGTGAGGTCACACCAGTGCTCTGTACAATGGCATGAGCACTTCCTTCTTGCTACTGCTCTTCCTATGCAACCAAGCATTCTGCTAGCATTTCCTGCTGCTCTTTTGCATTCTCTGCCTACATTTAAGTCCTCTGAAATTATTACTCCTAAATCCCTTTCCTCAGATGTTGAGGTTAGGACTGTACCAAATAGTCTATATTCTGCTTTTGGGTACTGTCTTGAACTGAGCTGCAGCTGGGTATTGGTCTATGGTGCTCAATGGACATTATGATATTAATGATAGTTGGCAATGGCAGGACCTGTACATTTGCAGTAAAACTTACTTTGCAACATTGACAGGATTTCGTCGTAGGTTACAGCTGGTCCTAGAAATCCTGCCTGCCCTGATTCGGTGGAAGTAAATCCGGAACCTACAAGAAAACACGCGGAAAACAAGCCAACTGCTTAAAATACTAAAATAAATACAGTTTCGTTTACACGAGATTGGTTAGGTGAAAATAATATTAATAAACCACTGAATTGGTATTCAGAAGATTCATACTGTCGGCAAGAAATAAGTTATGTTTAAAGTTACAGATGTCTAAATCATGTGTAAGTTATCGACTGCATCAAACATACTTATTTATCTATAGAAAGATAAATGCTTTAATGAAAGAATACAAATAAAAAGTATTAATTGAGCCCACTTTCTCTGTGTATCTCTATCAGGGGGTAGACATCTTGGGTCAGAAGAAAGAAGATCTGACCCATCAGAGCAAAGATTCTAAACAACATGTCCGCCCCCTGATAGAGCTATACAGAGCAAAGATTCTAAACAACATGTCCGCCCCCTGATAGAGCTATACAGAGCAAAGATTCTAAACAACATGTCTGCCCCCTGATAGAGCTATACAGAGCAAAGATTCTAAGCAACATGTCCGCCCCCTGATAGAGCTATAAAGAGCAAAGATTCTAAACAACATGTCTGCCCCCTGATAGAGCTATACAGAGCAAAGATTCTAAGCAACATGTCTGCCCCCTGAATGAGCTATAAAGAGCAAAGATTCTAAACAACATGTCCGCCCCCTGAATGAGCTATAAAGAGCAAAGATTCTAAACAACATGTCCTCCCCCGATAGAGCTATACAGAGCAAAGATTCTAAACAACATGTCTGCCCCTGATAGAGCTATAAAGAGCAAAGATTCTAAACAACATGTCTGCCCCCTGATAGAGCTATAGAGAGCAAAGATTCTAAACAACATGTCCGCCCCCGATAGAGCTATACAGAGCAAAGATTCTAAACAACATGTCTGGCCCCTGATAGAGCTATAGAGATCAAAGATTCTAAACAACATGGTCCCCCCTGATACAGCTATACAGAGCCAAAAGTTCTCAATAGGGTACCCGTTTTCTTCACTTACCTCTTAGATGGTTCATAACACGACTTGCCAACTCTGCATAGTCCAGTTCCTGTCCACTGTCGCCCTTTGGCCCAGGAGGTCCTTGTGGCCCGACCAAATAATTTCTGACATTTTCACCTACACACAATACAAGCCAGAAGGCACATCAGTTAGAGAATATTACTAAACATAACCAACAAAAATCTAAATATGAACACTGCACCCAAAATGTTAGTAAAAGAGATTAAGTAGATTGTACCATTTATGGATGGAGTGAGAAATCTATATGTTAAAGACCTCCCCTTCCTTCTGGTTAAACCAATGGCGTTCCCTGTACTGGGATAATTTCATTTACGAAGATATTACCCTCTTTAGCTGCTCTCGGTTCGGAGTAGCTATTGTCAGCCCTGGCCATCCAGTCCTTCCTTTTGTCTGCATAATGTGACAGGTCAATAGCAGAGTCTGATCAAAGGGAGATGGGACTAAAATAAGTGCTGTGAAGGGGAAGACCTTCTCAAAGGTGGTCCTTCCACCATCCTATCCCCCAAGGTAAGCTCTTTAACATATAAGATTTCACCAACTTCCCTTTTAAAAGAGACAGAGTCTACTAGGAAAAACATGGAGAATGTGGCATGGAAAGTAATAAAGTCAGGTTCCCCCATTTACTAAAGTATAACAAAGCAAGAAAAAAAATAAAAGGAAATAATGGTGGGCAGATCCAAAAAGTCGACACTCTTAAACTTGTATAACTGCGGTAAATATCATTCACAAAGTCATTGTAATTCTGTAATATTGATAAAGTTCTTACTCTGGAGATATTGGGCAATGTACTGTTGGACTTCTTCTGCTCCACGCCCAGAGTTACCAGGAGGTCCGGGAGGTCCTGGTGGTCCAGGAGGTCCAGGTGGGCCAGGGCTACCTGGTGAGGGTCTTCCACTACCTGCTGGGCCTACGAGGAAATGATGACATGTTAGCAACCATCGTGGGATTTTATTCTTCATCTGACTTCAAAAACAGTTTTGGAGGAAGTGTTAACGGATCACCATGACACACCGATTCTAGCCAAACGGTTTGTTTGAAATTCGATCTACTGACGACTAACTCATTTAAAAATGTCTGACTTGGTCTTCAATTGGGACTGGGTGCAGGGCCCAAACTGTCCACTGAAACTATTTAGAGAACAACTGTAGCCCAAAAAAAGTATTATGTTTAATGAATCAAGCGTAGACATTTTAAATATAAATGCTCTAATGAAAGAATACACAGTGTTACTTATTGAGCCTCTTTGTTCTGTACAGCTCTATCAGAGGGCAGACATGTCGTTTAGAATCTTGGCTCACATCTTCCTTCATCTTGGTTTGGATGAAGTTTAATCTGACCAAAGATTCCAAACAACATGTCCGCCCCTGATAGAGTTAAACAGAGCAAAGATTCTAAACAACATGTCTGCCCCCTGATTGAGCTATATAGACCAAAGATTCTAAACAACATGTCAACACTCCAGGCCAACATTTAATCCTACAGAACCCATAAAAAACTATTTTTGGGAAGTCTCTCTGAGACGTCTAGCGTTTAGTCCCTATTGAAACATAAGTGTAATTTCCTTTGCCTACGGTTTTCTCTTAAAGTGCATCATTATTAAAATCAGAAATTGGATATGTATCACTCACTTCTCATAGCTAACGGCATTTTTCAAACAACAATGTATATATCGCACCCTTCTTCTATGATTAATATGAATATAATAATAATATACATTATTATAATGATGTAATATAAACCAATTCCTTGTGATAAGCTTTGCCTTTTTTTTTGCATTGGTCTACTCATGTGTCTTATTGGCTCGTTCCATAGTTGACATCACTGTATTATTAAATGAAAATGAATTCCACCGACAGAGTAACACTATCAGTAAGAAAAGCAATAACTAAGCACTGTCAATGGAAACAGGCCACCTGCGTCGTTTTGGTCCCAACGCTAAACATGCGCGTGTTATACGAGAGACGACATGGAGAACATTGAGCTAAGATGGGTTTTATTCTTACCTCGGGAGCTGCCAGGGATACCCGGAGCGCCTGGAATTCCAGCGTCACCTGCGAATAGTGCAAGAGTTATAAACTACACCAAAGTACAACCAATTCCGGTCAGTGCCGCCATTAATACTTCCTATGTATTACAGACAGCATTGCCATATAACCTGTGTAGGTCTGACAGACACACAAAATCTAAATGAGGAGATTTAAGCTCCAGGCAGTCAGTATCTCCAGCGGGTAGCGGGGTAAAGCAATGTGGGATGATGTCAAATCCCCTCTTATTTTTGTGCCCCAAACAAAATCTGGGCAAGAACGATGAACGGCAAACTTGAAAAGCAAAGTTGTAAGAATTGCCCAACACAGCCTAATGCTTGCCATTCACTGGGAATAAATCGACCCCCCCACGAGCCAAAATCTCGATTTTTTACTTCCCGTTTTCGATTGGCGAATATAAGGAAGAAGTGGACATGGATCTTCCTTCCAGCTATTTTCAGAAAGCCCAGGGTGATATGCTTGCAACAGAAGACTATTACATATTTGATTTTTATGGCTACTAGTAGGGTTGCCTCCTTTGTCTTCCCCTCCAAAAAAATATTGTGGATGCTTTTACCTCCATTAGACTAAACATTGGAATTAAGCCTTTTTTTTTTTACCCGGATGCCGGTAAAATACCAGGCTGGGTGGCAAACCTATCAATAGTAAGATACAAGTAGACATCTTTATAATCTTCTGATCCTTCACCTGTTGAGAACTATGAGTCTATAAAGTCAAGAGCTTGGAGGAGGATTTGTCGTCTTCCATAACTAGAAGGTCAATGTTGGCATATCTTATCTTTTGTCCAGTAGTTCTCTCACCTGGTGGTCCAGGGGCCCCTGGTGAGCCAGGAGTTCCAGGGGAGCCTGGGGAGCCTGGAGATCCAACTGATGCAGGTCCTTTAGAGGAAAAAAAAAAAAATCAAATGAGCCCCATCAGCTTATTAAATCTACCTGTTAAACCAGAGATGAAACGTGTGGGCAACTGATGGTATATTAATAATGGGACTGACCATCACGTCCTGGTGATCCGGGAAGTCCTGGTTGACCTGGATCCCCTGATTGTCCTGCGTAAAAAAAAAAGTCATGAACGGGTCAAACAACTCTAGAACCACCACTGATGTGTAGCACCAGCTATGATGTTCCCCATAACACATTAAGATCTGGGATAACCACCCATCGTGAAGGTTGACTTCCGGGGGCTTTGCCCTCTACTCTTGCTATGCTGTTATTTGCTTATTTATATTGCATTTATACTTTTTTGTAAGTATTTTTTGTTTATTTCTGTAGATTTTTTTTTACTATCTCTATGCACTGATATGCTATCATCCATTTGCTAAAATAAATTTGTGACGTATACCACTTGATTTTTTTGTGTGCTCCTCCTCTTTTATTTTATTTTGGTATTTGTATTTGGGGGCTTTTTGGAGGCCCTCTTGGATCGATGCACGTTTATTCTAATATTTATATTTTCTTTCTATTTACTTATTTGGGTAGTGCCTCTCTAATACTTCGTTAATTTCTTTTTTCCCAAAAATGTTTTATTCAAGTTCAACAGGATGACAGTATATGCATAAAATATTAGGACAGTGACTTGGATGTGTTTGCATATAATAACATTTAATATCAAAAACAACTGTTATACAATTGTATGTAACATCATAAAACATGTTAGTAATATTGAATAGTGATGATTCATTCTAACTCTCCCTTGGTGTTTCTAGTTGAGTCATGTTAAAATTATGATTTAAATATCATCAGAGTTCGTCACCATCTTAGTAAAATAGTAAAATATTAGTATCAATTCTGTTGCCGTCTAGTAAACTTTTGTGAAAATTCAGACGAATAGTAATTACAGTAACTAATTAAAAACCTGTTTTGTTCGTCTGAGAGCAAATGACTTATTAACTGAAAAGAAATGAAAGATTAAGAGAGAAAAGAGAGATAGGGATAGTGGAATAGAGAAGGTAAAAGGAGCACCAAGTATTTTAATATTACTATTTCTTCTGGTTAGGGGGCTGGATCAAAGTCCGACCATGCTTTTAAAACTTCCTTTGTTAATTTCTTAACCACCCATCAAGCCATTGGGAGATACTGAATCCCAAGAGGCTCCCCATGCCATTGCGCTATCCAGGGACCTTCAGGTTTTGATATAGTTTGGTCTGATTGTCGTCCTGTTATGGCCAAGAGACAACGTGGGCTATTATCCCAACAAACATTACATATCTAGGGCCAGTTTAGCAGCGTGATCATGCAGGATGCCAATAGAAACAAGAGTAAAATGCCATGCTTTGAGTAATAAGTACCTGGTTGCCCTGGTTGCCCTCTTTGACCTGGATCCCCTGTTGGAAACAATAACAGGGTCAAAAAAAAATCCAGTTTAAATTACCCTCCCAGTCTACATATAGCCTTTGTAGAAAGGTTACCCATTTATCACCGTCGGAGGAGCCTCTTACCTGGATCTCCCTTCGTTCCTGGTACTCCAGGAGGACCAGGTGGACCAGTAAAGAAGGTTTCTGTAAAATGAGGCCATATGTTGTTACTTTGTATACAGCAGTAGAGGTCCAGCAGTAGACTGGCGCGCCTGTGGAATATTTACCTGATGCGGGCACAGCGGTTCCTGGTGGACCCTGAGGACCTGGTGGTCCGGCTGGGCCTGGTGTGCCTGCCTCTCCTGCAGCCCCTGCAGGTCCTGTTTTGGACTCACCTATTTTACAATAAGATATGTTAATGACGGCATGGCAAAGATCTCAAAGAAATGCTTAAAAAAAAATGGCAATTTTAACACTGTTATCAATATTGTATTACCCGGTGGACCTTGAGGACCGGCTGGACCTGTGGCCCCTGCTGGACCTGCTGGGCCTGGAGGACCTTGGAGACCTTGCTGACCTGCTTGTCCTGGTGGTCCTTGAATTGAATTTCCTGTACACAAAGCAAATGTTTATATAAAGACGGGTACGGGACTAGGTGCTGGCTCAATATCAAGATTGACAAATTAAAAAGGCTGTTAATCTTTCAGCACCTCCCCCCCCCCCCCCTATTAATTTATTGGATCCACTGGAGAGAAATCCTACAGTCGTTCTCTTCCCATATAATCTGCCACAAATATATATACGTATTTGCCATCCAAGAGTCTCTATCTTGTCAGGACAGTCTCCATAGTAGAACACTGGTAGGCTTTCCCAGCCAATGACAGGTTTTTCCAATAGATGAGGGGCAGGATAAGGAACAGGTCCTATTGCTTACCTGCCAGACCTTGAGGACCTGGATTTCCGGGTGGGCCGGGTGGTCCGGGTGGTCCAGGGAGGCTCTGTGCTGCATATGTGTCTGAAATGAAGGAAACCTATGTTAATGGCAGAGCAAAACAAATAATATCAACAAAAATAGAAAGTCGGATTTATACTAACATCGTCAATGTCATTTTTTTTTTAATTCTTAAAATTAATTGAATGACTTAAAGAGGGTATTGGTTTGTCCTTCTTTGGGTTGATGTTATATTTTCAAAGGGAAATTCAAAGCCACAAAAAAAAAAAAATAATAATAATGTTTAATACTACATCTCCTTTTTTAATTTAATCTGCTGCCCTGAGTTGTATCTCTAGCAAGGGAAGGGCTTGCTAGAGGGTCAAAGGGGCAATTGCCCTCCCCGGTCTGCCCTCTACCCTAGCTCAACTGTACTTAGTATGTAGACTTTCTGTCTTCCTCTCCGATTGATCTATCGATCTGTGTAGCTTATTTGTCACTATATCTGTCTTGTCTGTCTGTTTGTGTCTGTCTGCCTCTCTGTCTGTACTTTATCTGTCAGTATATATATATGTCCTGCCTTTCTATCTGTCTGTCTCTGATGATAACAGGTGGACTAATGAAATTGCAAAATGAACCACTAAATAGTTTTTGCCTCCTGGGCCAGAAGTTGCCAGTCCCCCACTGGATCCCAAGATGCTGCGTCGGGAAGTCCTGCAAACTGTGCTCAGCTTCCTTTTCCCTCGATCATTGCTCAACGCCTCACTGCCATTATAAACCATTTCAATGGACAAAGGGTGCTTGCCAGGCTTCTGTGTGCCAATCAGTGACTTACTTTCTGGCCTGGAGTAAGTGATGCCAGGGTCACCGGGTTCACCACGGGCTCCCTTTGCACCTACAAAACAAAGATAGAGACGTCAGGAATATGGGGATAGGGTCAAAACGGCGGTTTTATGAGAATGGTATAAGTTGAAATAACAAACTGGTTTATTCTTATGTTACCTGGTTGTCCTGGAATACCAGCTGGGCCAACAGGACCTGGATTCAAAATATAAAGAAATAAAAATTATAAAACTGGTCTATCCCCAAAAATCATCTTAACATATTTCAAAATGTCTGCCTTCCAATATTCCGATGATCATCTGATCAAATCCACATCTGAGCAAACCCCTCTGCCTCCCAGGGATCATGTGATCAAACCCATCTGCCTCCCAGGGATCATGTGATCAAACCCATCTGTCTCCCAGGGATCATGTGATCAAACCCATCTGCCTTCTGGTGATCATGTGATCAAACCCCTCTGCCTCCTAGGGATCATGTGATCAAACCCACCTGCCTTCTGGTGATCACGTGATCGCATATTAGCGCTGCATTCTTAGAATCACATTGCTGGGGGGTTACCATATTTAAAGGTAGTTCTTTCATTGCAAATGCACAGAATAAAAGGAATCAAAGTGTTGAGAAACGATGTATAAATGAGAATTGCAAGCAAATGTATAAAATGTTGTTGAAACGTGCCAGTGGTGCCACCTGTCGTTTAATATAAAAATGAGCTCCATTTCATTATGTTATTTTCAGTTCATAAATAGACGACACCACAGACACATTAAAAGAAATGTTTTATGCATTTGCTTGCAGTGCTGCTAACACGATGTATGGATCATTTTTGATCATTTTTTTTTTTTAATTCCTTACATTCACGGTATAGACAATATTTTAGTGACAGAGTCCCTATAATAATAGGAGATGCGGGATCAAATGACCCTTCTTGAGTTCTCTTTTGCAGTCATTCATTCACAACCTACATGCAAGTGAACGAATTGCAAGCTCTTAGGCCCAGCCTGCGAGGCATAAAACCGCTTGCACATGCCATGACAATTTTTATTTTGCGTTGGACAGAGTTTTGTATTTTGTTTTGGACAGACCAAGGCGCTATTGGAAGATCTCTCCTTGATGTACACGGCAGGAAGACAGAGTCTCGAATAAAGATGTCCCTGGGTACCCCAGACAGCCATATATTGTAGCAGTATAGAAAGAGCCGTTGGCATACCTGGAACACCTGGAGAACCTGGCTGTCCAACGGGCCCAGTAGGGCCGGGGGGTCCTGGTAAAGCATATGTGTTACCCTCTGAAAAGCAAAAAATGTTGCAGAGTTATGAAACAGTCATCAGATTTATGCAGATGGGCTTGGCGGTCCTTTTTATAGAAGCTGACCCCTAACTCTGCTTGTAAAGCACTGATTCCCATAAGTGATGGATGAGATTGAGCTATACTTCTTGGTGTAACCCATCTTCCTCACTAATAGGGGTATGGCACTCTAACATGGGTCTCACATTCGCCACATGACGTACGGACTACTTATGTCCACAGAGCCCCTTCAAAGGGTTAACGGGCCTGAGATTTCAAGTAACCTACTGGAGCAAGTTGAGTGACTTACCTTGACTGATAACTCTTCCAGGGTCACCGGGGTCACCTATTGTACAAAAAAAACCCACAAAAACGAAATTATCAGATTCATCCGAGAATCGCTGGTTAGAAAACAATTGTCAGAATGTATAATATGAAATCTTAGTTTTAATATTGAATAATAAATTATAAAAAATATAAAGTGCACATTGGCGCCGATAAAAAAAAAAAGTACACTATACATTGCAGGAATGATTGTAATTCAGTCATTTAAAAAAAAAGAAAACATTTTGCTATGCATATTTTAATTATTTTCTGTGTTTTGCACACTTTTTCTGTGTCTCCCTATCATAGGACCCTGGGAACAAGAAACATTTTAGAAACATTGTAACAGTGTGTGCATGTTTTGAAACATTCTAAATTAGAACACTGTGTAGCCAATGAGAGACAAGGAAATGGCAGACATGTTGGCTGCACCTCCTTCTGTCGGTCTATATGACCTTTCCATTGAACATTGAGCATAAACAACTGTCTATATGTGCTAAGTGTGTTAACAGGTGAGTGTTTTTTTTAAAATATAATAACATAGTTACAATTTCACTCACTGTACTTCATGCTACTCATATTATTTGCTAGAATACCCATTACCTACTCCTCCTGATTGGCTGTTCTGTTTGGATATTGTTATATCTTTGTGCCAAGCTTAATTTTCATCAAAAATATCACACAAACTGTTGTCTTACTGAAGAGAGGCCATGTATTCATAATATTTTTCTTACATGTTTTCTCAAGATAACAAGTTTAAAAATATATAAAAAAATACATGGCGTCTTTTTGTAAGAGCTTTAATTCCAGCTGTACACATTAAAACATCATATATAGTCTGTTTCTTAATATAATGTTTCGCTCTGTAAGTGCCATTTTTTTTTTACTATATACCTTTTGCTCCTGCTCTTCCAGGGGTGCCAGGTGGTCCTGAGAAAAGAAAAGCAGATATTAATATTTACACCATAACCAGCAAATGTCTGCTGGGTGTAGACTGTGCATTTTATAAATATAGATACAAGTGAAAATGCTGAGATTCTCGATAACTGGAGTCTCATCTCAGCTGCAAGTTGAAGAAGCCCATAAAATGTCTATGACTAAGCACTATAATGTGAAATGCGTAGGGTAACAAGGTGCCTGCTTCTTCCCCTATTTCTTTGATATTTGTCTTTTTGGATCACATTGTACATATATGAAGGGCAGACACTTACTCAGTTAGCAACATTTCAAACTATTCTAACTGTGACACCATCTGGCGGCTCCTAGAGCTTAGTTGCTTCTACTGAGTTTTTCCACGGACCTAGTATTAAACTCTGTAATGTCCAAGGACCTAGAACCTCTACTGAGTTTTTCCACGGACCTAGTATTAAACTCTGTAATGTCCAAGGACCTAGAACCTCTACTGAGTTTATCTGGATACTGCAGAGTTCCACGGACCTAGTATTAAACTCTGTAATGTCCAAGGACCTAGAACCTCTACTGAGTTTATCTGGATACTGCAGAGTTCCACGGACCTAGTATTAAACTCTGTAATGTCCAAGGACCTAGAACCTCTACTGAGTTTATCTGGATACTGCAGAGTTCCACGGACCTAGTATTACACTCTGTAATGTCCAAGGACCTAGAACCTCTACTGAGTTTATCTGGATACTGCAGAGTTCCACAGACCTAGTATTAAACTCTGTAATGTCCAAGGACCTAGAACCTCTACTGAGTTTATCTGGATACTGCAGAGTTCCACGGACCTAGTATTAAACTCTGTAATGTCCAAGGACCTAGAACCTCTACTGAGTTTATCTGGATACTGCAGAGTTCCACAGACCTAGTATTAAACTCTGTAATGTCCAAGGACCAAGAACCTCTACTGAGTTTATCTGGATACTGCAGAGTTCCACAGACCTAGTATTAAACTCTGTAATGTCCAAGGACCTAGAACCTCTACTGAGTTTATCTGGATACTGCAGAGTTCCACAGACCTAGTATTAAACTCTGTAATGTCCAAGGACCTAGAACCTCTACTGAGTTTATCTGGATACTGCAGAGTTCCACAGACCTAGTATTAAACTCTGTAATGTCCAAGGACCAAGAACCTCTACTGAGTTTATCTGGATACTGCAGAGTTCCACAGACCTAGTATTAAACTCTGTAATGTCCAAGGACCTAGAACCTCTACTGAGTTTATCTGGATACTGCAGAGTTCCACAGACCTAGTATTACACTCTGTAATGTCCAAGGACCTAGAACCTCTACTGAGTTTATCTGGATACTGCAGAGTTCCACAGACCTAGTATTACACTCTGTAATGTCCAAGGACCTAGAACCTCTACTGAGTTTATCTGGATACTGCAGAGTTCCACGGACCTAGTATTAAACTCTGTAATGTCCAAGGACCTAGAACCTCTACTGAGTTTATCTGGATACTGCAGAGTTCCACGGACCTAGTATTAAACTCTGTAATGTCCAAGGACCTAGAACCTCTACTGAGTTTATCTGGATACTGCAGAGTTCCACGGACCTAGTATTACACTCTGTAATGTCCAAGGACCTAGAACCTCTACTGAGTTTATCTGGATACTGCAGAGTTCCACGGACCTAGTATTAAACTCTGTAATGTCCAAGGACCTAGAACCTCTACTGAGTTTATCTGGATACTGCAGAGTTCCACAGACCTAGTATTAAACTCTGTAATGTCCAAGGACCAAGAACCTCTACTGAGTTTATCTGGATACTGCAGAGTTCCACAGACCTAGTATTAAACTCTGTAATGTCCAAGGACCTAGAACCTCTACTGAGTTTATCTGGATACTGCAGAGTTCCACAGACCTAGTATTAAACTCTGTAATGTCCAAGGACCAAGAACCTCTACTGAGTTTATCTGGATACTGCAGAGTTCCACAGACCTAGTATTAAACTCTGTAATGTCCAAGGACCTAGAACCTCTACTGAGTTTATCTGGATACTGCAGAGTTCCACAGACCTAGTATTACACTCTGTAATGTCCAAGGACCTAGAACCTCTACTGAGTTTATCTGGATACTGCAGAGTTCCACAGACCTAGTATTAAACTCTGTAATGTCCAAGGACCAAGAACCTCTACTGGGTTTATCTGGATACTGCAGAGTTCCACAGACCTAGTATTAAACTCTGTAATGTCCAAGGACCAAGAACTTCTACTGGGTTTATCTGGATACTGCAGAGTTCCACAGACTTAGTATTAAACTCTGTAATGTCCAAGGACCAAGAACTAATACTGAGCTTATCGGCTGCAGGATTTGGAGTTACGTTCATGAACTCAGAAGGTCCAATAATCTTCTGAAGGGTTCATCACGTCTTGGAGGTGTTAATTGACTGGAGTTCACATTATTGGTTAAGGTAGTAAATAAGTGTATCATTTTCATCAATATCGTATTAACTTTGAATAAATAAACTTGTTAAAGCCCAGTAATAATAGATTCTTTGACATGACAATATTAAGGAATTAATATTACCTGGTGGGCCCTGTGCTCCGCCCAGTCCTAGAAAGGATAGAGAAAAAACAAATGGGATATATTAATTTATGTAGCTACAGAGACACTGCCTGGTGAGGTAAAAAATGGGCTACAAAAAAAACCAAAACATAGGCTTAGAAAACAAGAACTGTAACTTCTCTTCTTGGACAACATGAATAATTGAGGGAACATCTAAACAGAAAGGCCGATGTGGAATTAGATCCGATGTGCTTTGTGTGCATCACAACCAAATGAATCATTTATACCCTAAACTTTCCCTGACTTGATCTGAGGCTCCTACCTCATCATAGCTGAGCTTTTACCTAGCGGCTGGCTCGGCCCTCTGGCACCTTCCGGATTAAATCCACAGGAGGCAATGGGTTTATGTGTACAGATCGAGTCTGGGGCAAAGTTCTAGAAGTGGAACGGTCTCCTTGGAAACCAATAGAATGTTTCTACAGAGAGCTCCACATTTAGAAGCCCCAGAATTTATATATACGGTATCTATATTCATATTTCTGCTAGTCCTTGGCCACTGGATCGGGCTGATTCAGTATAATAATAGCACTTTCCAACATTACCCCTCTAACTTCAACTCATAGCATTGAACATTACTGAAGATACTGCCTTTTTGTACATTTTTCTCATCCCTTAAGTTATTTTACTGTTGCCATCGTGTTCCAGCTCTTCTCTCTCTTACATAAGGAATGTATTAAAGATCCCTGTCAGTGAACCCCCATTCTTGGAAAGAAGGTCCACACGCATATAATACTGGGATATCTTTACTGCCCAAATTAATATGTCCATACAATGGTTTGCTCCCTCACCTGGCAGTCCGGGGTCTCCTGATGATCCTGGGGGTCCTCTCGGTCCTGGCAGTCCCAGAGGTCCTTGTTCACCTTAAATGATACGTAGTAATAGTTAATATGTCCTGCTGATTGAATCCCATTTAGGACATCATAATATTGCACCATTATTTGTAACCAGCACATGTGATAGAGAACTAAATATTCAAGTATTCCAGAAAAAGTATTTTTTAATTATTATTATTATTAGGTTTATTTGAAACAAATGGAATTCTGCACTGGTGCTCAATCCTAAAAGTAAATGATCACCTGTATATTGGATTTATTTCCAATATACAATCCCCTTCTTTT
This sequence comes from Pelodytes ibericus, assembly GCA_036172795.1. Lineage (NCBI taxonomy): Eukaryota > Metazoa > Chordata > Amphibia > Anura > Pelodytidae > Pelodytes > Pelodytes ibericus. The sequence goes on from CM069867.1 coordinate 69,877,719, forward strand.
GTACATATCTGATTTCAGATACTTGGAGAAACTCATTGACAGCCCAAGCTCCTATTGTTACCCTAGGGGCATCGCTGGAGTGACTGTTTGTTTGTTTCTTTGTTTCCATGTTTGCTTGTTTGTTTATTTCTTTCTTTCTTTGTTTCTATGTTTGCTTGTTTGTTTATTTCTTTGTTTGTTTGTTTATTTGTTTCTATGTTTGCTTGTATGTTTATTTGTTTGTTTGTTTCTATGTTTGCTTGTTTGTTTATTTCTTTGTTTGTTTGTGGTGGTGAGTTGTTTTTTTTCCTTGTATTTGGGAATTCTTGTTGTTGTTGTAAATGTTGGTTAACGGCACGGTACATTGTAACCAGATTTAGTTTACTTACCTCTTGGACCTTGATGACCATCTGGTCCGGGTGGACCTACCGGAAAATAAGAAACATATTAGTTACCAAACATATCTGGATGTATTATTTACCAAAGCGCCATGCCACTCACTGGATTCACAATTGATGACACAGCCATGGCTTGATCTCAAATATTGGGTTTAATGTCTAGAGAGCAATTCCGGGACAAAGAGGGCAAATTGTCAATCGCATAGTTCAAAACACTTTTTGGTAACCCCGATTGTGCCGCGACTGTTACTCTGCCATAAGCGCGGCGGTTCCCAGCCCATTTCGTCTCTTGTTTTTTTATACGTGGTCTGTGGTTCTAAAATGTAGGCAGTCAACATACAAACGGAATGCCCCACTTTTAGAAATTTATTAGAGCACTGCAAAATCTGCCCCTGCTGCCCCCCGATGGCCTGGCATTAATTCCACGGACATGATTATGTTACTGTAGTTGTTTTAATGAAAAAAAAAAAAAAATTTAAATGTAAATAAAGCGGTGCGACATTATCCACAAAGAAACACGTGAACCTTTATCTGACCAGCCTCCGGGGTGAATATACTGAAGCTTGATTTAGACAAATAAAACTCACGAAAAGACCATAATAAAGATATTTATTATAGTCAGTGACTGGAGAGTTTTCTTTTCCTAATGAGTTTTATAATAGCGCCATCTGGTGGGGATTGCTGGGCATTGAGGAAAAAAGGGTTTGCCAACACGGGACAAGATTGGTGCAGTATGCAACCCTCCGATTATTTAGATCACGTACGATATGTAATTTTGGCCAAAATAGTGGATTTGGCAAAATTCTCTATTTTTCCTGGCTCGGCTGTGTTATCAAATCACTGCACTGTTTATTTAATAAAGCCATTGATGTTATTCATTCTGTGTTAACCAGTCCTGTCTCCAGGTACTGACCGAGCCTACGTCTTTACAGGCCTGTCCGGTGGAGTGCATGAGAAATATTGCAAAACTAAACTTTTTTTCCAAATGAAAAATAACCGCCCTCCATAGACTTCACATTGGCCTCAAGACATTTTTTTTTTAACCAGCTTAGTGGCAACCCTATGCCACTATGTAGAGCATACCCCCCACCCCCCAACTACTGCCTCTCTCCCCCGGCAAATCAGGATGCTGGGGTTCGGAGTGTGGGAGGACAAGTGTCAGCACTTTTGGGCATTCGAGGCAGCAGTGTCATACAACATGGCAGCGCTACTGCTCTTGTGCACTAAGCGGGACAGTTGTGAGGTCTGCTAGCGTGTGTGATGCACTAGCGGTGTCAGCCAAGTGGATTGTATGAGAGACTCTAAGCAGCTAGTTAGCGCCAGCACCAAACCCAGTCTCCCCCCCCCCCCCCCATTTACGTCAGATTTGTTTGGACCCTGCACGTACAGAGCCCCTGAGTCAAATGTGTAAATATAAGGAGTCAAACCTGCAGAGCCTTTGGAGCCGGCCTCCCCGGCAGGGCCTGGCAATCCTCGTGGGCCTTGTTCACCTGCAATTAATAGAGCAGTGATTTATACAGAGAGAGAGAAGGGAAAAACAGTATAATCGATCAGGTCACAACCCCAGAAACCCCTCTGTCTATATTTCCTCTTCCACTTTAATGTTATTATCTAGTATTTCACATGTAATATTAACTCATACCTCCCAAGAGCCCCTATATCATGAGGGACATGCTACCCCTTTGCATTTCTGGTTATGTTACAATATCAAGGCTGATGTCATATCCAGCACTGACAACGCATTTCTATTCTGTGGCGAGACCTTCATTTCTAGTTCTCCAGCAAATCCCGACCAGACTCTGTTACTCACCTGTAAGACCTCGGGGTCCTTTTTCACCCACGTCACCTAAAAGCAAAGGGCAACAGGTTTTTTTTTTTAAACACACTTGATATTCAAGAGTTATAAGCTAAATTATCCATAAACAAAACACTAGACATTCGAGGCACGAAAAACTCACAGAATTATTCTCCCCTAAAGGAAAGAGTCATACCTTTATTCCCTGCTGGTCCCACAGCGCCTTTGTCACCTAAATAGAAAAAAAAAAAACGGAAATATATTGTTACAAAAGCTTGTTTCAAATTGTAGAGACTGCCGTGATCTAATTTTCGAGTCCTCAGATATGTTTTAAAGTAATATACATAATGCTGGGGGAAGTATTTTTGCAGTGCACCCTCCCTTCCTGAGCAGGGAGCTGTGATTTGGAAGTTGCTTCTCCCAGATTGTGAATTATCAAATACTGTCAAACAGGCGGCTGACATCTTGGACAAGATGAAGGAAGATCTGACCCAAGATTCTAAACAACATGTCCGCCCCCTGATAATGGGATATGCAGGGTGTCGGACCTCAGGCTTGTTTTTAGAGCCATTCCCAATAATGCCGACTTGATCATGTTCCTTTGTAATGAAGGTCTCACCTTTAGGTCCAGGTTGTCCTGCTTCACCCCTGTATCCTTGAAGTCCGGGAATTCCTATATGGGAATAAATAGAATATAATGGTCATATATCAAGTCTACATACAACCATTTGAAGCTTCCTTCTGGCAGCTAAAGTGTTATCACCAAAATAACTTACAAATCGAGTGATTTCAGTACATACCTGCAACTCCCTGTGGACCTTGAGGACCCATGGCACCTACAGGGATTAAAGAAATCAATAGAATGAGTAAGCTGGTCAGTGACATTTTTCCTGCTATATCTGATTTATATCCAAGTTTCCTCTTCTGTTGAATGCAACATTTTTATAAAGAATCGACAGCATAGTGAACACTGACACTGTTATTTTTGTAGGCCCAAGTCATTCAGTTAGCTCAAACGTAACATTTTCTCCGGGCTGGATTAATTCTAATAGGCCCTGAAATGCTTTGATTGTCATAGCAGCAGAAAGACTTTTTGTTATACCTTCCTGCGCTGTTCTCAGCTTTTTAAGACTATCAAAATACAATTCATAATTATTGTAGTTTGTCAAGCACAATGGGCAAGATGTAATGTATATATCATAATACAGGAGGCATGTATGGCTGTTATATGATAGTTAGAATGGGAATGGCAATATGTCCTGTATGCAGTTATGATATGGCAGTGGTAGTGGGAAATGTCCACTATTCTGGACCCAGTTGTGCTGTGGCAGTGAGGGTGTTATCGAATGTCTATCCTGCACCTAGTTGTGCTGTGGCAGTGAGGATGGTATAGAATGGTTATCCCGCATGCAGTTGTGCTGTGGCAGTGAGAGTGTTATGGAATGTCTATCCTGCACCTAATTGTGCAGTGGCAGTGAGGGTAGTATCCCGCATGCAGTTGTGCTGTGGCAGTGAGAGTGTTATGGAATGTCTATCCTGCACCTAGTTGTGTTGTGGCAGTGAGGGTGGTATCCCGCATGCAGTTGTGCTGTGGCAGTGAGAGTGTTGTGGAATGTCTATCCTGCACCTAGTTGTGCAGTGGCAGTGAGGGTGGTATTCCGCATGCAGTTGTGCTGTGGCAGTGAGAGTGTTATGGAATGTCTATCCTGCACCTAGTTGTGTTGTGGCAGTGAGGGTGGTATTCCGCATGCAGTTGTGCTGTGGCAGTGAAAGTGTTATGGAATGTCTATCCTGCACCTAGTTGTGCTGTGGCAGTGAGGATGGTATAGAATGGTTATCCCGCATGCAGTTGTGCTGTGGCAGTGAGGGTGGTATCCCGCATGCAGTTGTGCTGTGGCAGTGAGAGTGTTATGGAATGTCTATCCTGCACCTAGTTGTGCTGTGGCAGTGAGGGTGGTATCCCACAAGCAGTTGTGTTGTGGCAGTGAGGATGGTATAGAATGTCTATCCTGCACCTAGTTGTGTTGTGGCAGTGAGAGTGGTATCCCGCATGCAGTTGTGCTGTGGCAGTGAGAGTGTTATGGAATGTCTATCCTGCACCTAGTTGTGCAGTGGCAGTGAGGGTAGTATCCCGCATGCAGTTGTGCTGTGGCAGTGAGAGTGTTATGGAATGTCTATCCTGCACCTAGTTGTGTTGTAAATCTTGGGATGTAGGAAGTTCTTGGAGATGCTTTTAAGCACTGATCTGAGATTAAAGGGGGGGGGGGGGGGGGGGGCTGCTCACTGGCTGTAATTAAGGTTGTTTCTTTACCTTTAAGTCCCATCTGTCCTGGTTGACCGGCCATTCCTGGTACTCCTGGGTCACCGGATGTACCTATACGGAAAGAGGGAAAGCCCCAAACATTGAGAAAAGAACCACTACCATCTGTAATTACCCCTCTGTTGAGTAACAAACAGCTCAGTGCGCCTGCATCAAAACAGTGACTGTCCCTTTAATTGATGCCAACTAATACCCATTATGTTACCCATTCAAAGTACAGGGTCAAACTCTTACCTCTGTCTCCCTTTTCTCCAACGCCTGGAGGACCAGGTTCACCCCGAGGTCCTGGAAGCCCGTCTCTTCCTCTAAGACCGGGCGGTCCCTCGGTACCAGTATCACCTACAGAGACCAGATCCTTATTACCCAATATCCATAGGGTTTAGGCAAAGCAGTATGCCCCTTACCATGGTCTAAGTCTAAGATCCTAGTGACCAATCCATTATAGCCGCCATTATCAGCCCTGTACCCTGTGCAGCTAACAGGTGTCTGAAGCTCAAACATATAGGCAGTATTGATGTCTGTGAAAAATCGAATTTGATGGCAGAGCACCACAAAAAACGAGAATGTCCCAGGAGCAATTAGGGACCGTTGGCAATTATGGGCAATGGGAGTTGTGGCCAAAGAAATGACAAAATGATGCTAAAGTTCTTCTACATTGCCCAATACTCACCAGCAGAGCCTTTTTGCCCCCTTGATCCCTCTGATCCAGGATGTCCAATGAGGCCTGGGGCTCCTGTGATTAAGCATAATATAGTGAGTCAACAGGTAGAACAGTGAAAGGTGAGAATGGCTTAGACACTAAATTAAAGAACTGGAAAAAGGTCAGTAGTTTAGGAGAAATATATGTTCTAAATGTAGCTGTGCCGTCTGCCGTTTATGACATCACCGTGTGGTGCTACATTTTTCATATGTAGTGATGTCATAGATGGGAGACACATTTTTCTCAGGATCTATGTGTTTGATAACAAATAGCATAGACCATATTATAGGGGTCATGTACTAAACAAGTGCAGTGGGGGACAAAAGTAGGTAAAACATGAGTAAGGAGCAATGTGCTACTATTTGCAACATTTTGCGTATTTTTTTTCCTAATTTGCGCCTCTTCCGTTTATTTTTATTTAGCGTGCATTTTTAATGGTTGCGCTAATAAATTGTGATTAGGTTTGCGCACGCTAAAGAATTTTGCGAATATTTTGTGCAAAATAAATTCTTATTTGCGTGTGAAAATTACACCAGCTTTTAGCGAGCGCTATCAAAAGAGGTAGAAAAAAATATCCGCAAACTTGCCTGTTTTTAGTCTCAATTTGCCCGTATGTACTATTGGAGTGTTACATGTTTAGTACATTGCAATAGGAGCAAAGAGCAACAATAGTTTTGCACATAAGATATATTTGCGTTTTTTTAGTATATGTCCCTCCTTATGTTTAGGGGCCAGTGTCATTTTAATACAGTACGGCGAGGATTAAACCTTCGTCTGGGATTCATTCTCACCTTGTGGTCCTGGAAGCCCTCTTTCACCTGTTAAACAAAAAATACCAAACATTAGAGATCAGCATTATATGTCCAGAACAATTTTTGCTGTAGTTACTTCACATGGAATTAGGAAGGTGGAACATCTAGCTATCAAACCAAAAATCTCCGTCTAGAGCATTACCTTTCCACGAAGCCCCTCATCTGCTATTCTTTCCGTTATATCTCAATTTGAATTTGTTTTATTACAGCTAGATGCTTACCCTAAATGTCTCTAGAATAATGTGTTACAGGAGAGGAGTCGGTGGGTGGCAGGTAAGTTAAAATGCTTGTTTACTAATATCTTAAAAAACGCAGATCCATAGAACTAATAACATAACACCCGGAAGGCATATAAACAAACCAAAACAAAATAGAATAGCTGCTACACAAAAACACTAATGTTAATAAAATAAAAAAAAAACAATTCAGTCATATCATTTACATATGACTATGAGACAAGAACATTTAATTCATTTGTTGAAATTCCAGTCAAGTATAGATTTATTTGCAGATTTATATTAAAAAAGTTGCTATAGCAATCACATTAATAACAAGTTAAATATGTTTGCATTAGCATTCAGCATAGTACATACATATGTTTTGGGGGGGTTTTTTGTCTTTTTTTTCTGCATTCTTCATAATAAAAATAGTTTGTTGGAACTATGGAAGTTAGTACTGAGGTGCGATTGTTAATACTCTGTTAGTACTGCAAATTACTGACCTCGTTCTCCTTGGTTGCCCGTGTCACCTAAAAAAAAATGAAAGGTCACAGCATTAATAATAGTAACGTTGTACAAAGCCCGGGGATATCTTTATTTGAAAATAAATGTTGCTAAGAATGAAACAAAACTAAAACTTATAAAACTAACAACAACAAAAAGACACAAAAGGACTACATAACGATCATTATACCGCACATTCAAGCAGCCAACGCATTTCACAGATTCTTATCTGAGAGTGGACAATGCAAATGCAAAGGTTGGCACTAGTCTGTATGATTGCTATTTCAATGAGTTTTTCTTTCCGTTTAGGATTATGTTACTAGTTCTGTATCTTATCATAAATGTCTGGATCTTACTAACCTAGTCTGCCATACAGTGTCCCACTTGTTTCGCAGGGCTCTACAGAGCTGATAAGTTACACACGGATAGGATATGCTGACATAGGGTCTATAAAGACTGTCTTGTGATAACACACTGAATGCTTTTAGTCCTTTAAAGTAAATTTTTGTTTCATAACATTTTTTTTTAAAAACTGTTGTTTTGTTAACTATATCTGTTTTATTTTAAAACAGAATTCACAGGAAAAAGAAATGTTTTGCTGTGTTTACCTTTCTGTCCCGGTTCACCCTTTTCACCGACAAAGTTTCCTGCAAACAATTTAAAAGTGTAGATTAGTGCAGGGGCGATAGCCAGAAAGTTTATTATCAATACATCGTCTGCGTCTAATTACGATTGGCAGGTGAAAAGTTAAGGATTGGTCATGAGTGGGCGTGGTTTTATATTAAGCCCATCCCTTCCAAGCATGCGCTGACATGAGTGGGCGTGGTTTTATATTAAGCCCATCCCTTCCAAGCATGCACTGACATGAGTGGGCATGGTTTTATATTAAGCCCATCCCTTCCAAGCATGCGCTGACATGAGTGGGCGTGTTTTATATTAAGCCCATCCCTTCCAAGCATGCGCTGACATGAGTGGGCGTGGTTTTATATTAAGCCCATCCCTTCCAAGCATGCGCTGACATGAGTGGGCGTGTTTTATATTAAGCCCATCCCTTCCAAGCATGCGCTGACATGAGTGGGCGTGGTTTTATATTAAGCCCATCCCTTCCAAGCATGAACTGACATGAGTGGGTGTGGCCTAATGCTAATCCCATCAGTTTTAGGATGTCGGGGTCGGACACATGGAGTCTGCTGAGACATATATGGACCCTCAAGCCCTACATCTTGCTCTGTTTGGGCCAGGTAGAAAGAGTCCAAAATAAATGTGTGCTCACAAATAAAATCATATTTTAGTACCCCCGAAGCTGCCTATGACATCATCAACTCAACCTTACATGCAAATGACCTGCAATGTTTCCAGTATACAATTTATAGTATCCAATTGGGAAGGTGGTCTCTTTTACTGTTAAAGTTATTAATGGTTTCATGACTAATATTTTATTACAATTGAAGGGTGGATTAAAATGGCTGGCTGAGCATCATGGGATTGGTAGTCCGCAGCTGAAATCTCAAAGATTCGGCATGCTTATTTTAGATGATGATTTAGCGTGGCAACACGCGAAGCGCGTAGGGTGGCCTCCCCTTACCCCAGTTTCAGTCCGTGCACTGTCACTTTTTGATTCTGTTTTTATGGATTAAACAAAGCACCTTTTGGATTAATCAACTTTTGAATGCGGAGTGCACAATTTGTTTTCTTGTTTTAGATGATGCACTAAAAAGTAAGACAATATTTCTGACAATACTGTGTTTTCTTGCACTATAAGGTGCAATTCTAACACAAGTCAGAGACGTAATATCCCTCGGAGAACACATGACTCGTAACGCCATTAATTAAGGCAAGGGGCTTGGCCAATTTAAACAAAAAAGTAATATTTAATTCTGCTATACGTTTCCTTAAAAAATAAAAAACATTGTATAGTTTGTATGAGTACTCCAAATGAGAAAGAGAGACGCGACAGTTCAACACACACAAAAAAAAAAAACGCTCTTGTGGGATTAACAAGCAGAAATAAATAAATACAGGTGGAATATTTTTGATTCTTAATTATAAATGAAAATTCTGAAAACACTCCGTACCTCTTTCTGATTGCATTCTATCCCGCACGTACTGCCAAAAAAGCATTTTATTCTGGTCATTGAACACTGCGGTGCTGCTGGGTTGGTCGATGACTGAAGTACCCAAGCCCGGAGCACTGCCCACCACCGACGATACGTCCTTGGACTGTAAGTATTCCACCACTGCCCTATTGGTTGGTCCGGCCTTCTCCAGTGTGTCTACTCGGGACTGTAGACTCTTCACATCTTGCCCTGCATTGCCACAACAAGAGAATGAAAGGGATATTTGTAATTATTTGTAAACATTTTTGCGTATGTATGCAGGAAGCTCGGATTCAGTTCAGAATTGAGGTGTATCTGGGAGAAGTGGAGTCGGCACAGAAGAGAGTTAACATGTATCTCGGAACAGTTGAGGAAGTATAAGAGTTAAGGTATATTAAAAGCAGTTGAGGAGGTATAAGACTTAAGGTATATTAAGAGCAGTTGAGGAGGTATACGAGTTAAGGTGTATTAAGAGAAGTTTATGAGATAAAGGAGGTAGTTCAAGTGTTCTGGGAGAAGGAAGAGAGTAGCTCGGGTTCAAATAGGGTGAATTGAGAGGAAGTAGAAATCTAGTGATCTTTTTGTGCCGCACAATATGATCAATCCCTTACACAGAGATATCAGCCCAAAGAGCAGGCCAAGAAGAGCCAGCAATCCCAGCAGTAACCCAAGCATCCACATCCACCACTTGCAACAGGAGCCACATGGTCCACAGTAGTCATCCACGTAGGCTGCTCCCCTTCCGCCATCATACTGATCCACCCCAGCTTTCAGTGCATCGCTTCTCTGTATCTCTGTGACAAAAGAATGCAAAGTCTATTAGATTGTTGTTCATGGGCCTTCTTGCTGGATGCCAGAGGCAGGCACAAACATTATTCATGGCGGGCATTAATCAGGGACAATTTACTGATGTTCCATGGACCTTGCCACAGATTCTGGTGTCCATGCCACTGACCTCGCCATCGGACACCTTGCTGGATCTTTAATGGGTTCTATCTATCCTTGCTGGACATACTATGGTCATGGAGAGTAAGGGTTGGGCTGGGCTAACATGGGAATATGGAGGTCATTGGGGGAGCAGACCCATGCTAAATAGGTTTTTAAGTCATGCTATTTGCATGTTATTTTGGTTGGGAGGAAGCTTTGGTCTGCAAGGTGCCAATTTAAGCCAAAATCATGAAAGCACTACCCTATTTGTTATATTTGCTATATGAACACAGTGGTAATGTTGTGGCGCATTCTGATAATTTGTAGCTAGAGGGTCGATGTCTTGGAATGTACTAACCCAGCTAAAATATATGGAACATTCATGTTTCAGCTAAATCTTCTAGGGATAAATTGTGGGCAGATCCTCTCATCAGAGGTGCTGGATACATTGACTCAGGAAATAGCGCAAAAAAAAGGATCCAGCCAGAGCAACAGTGAAGTATTAAACCCATCCGCCTTGTGGACACTTATGGAACTGCAGGTTTTACTAACATTTCCGAAAATCTAAAAGCAGCTAAGTCTGATTTAGATGAAGGTAAAAGACTAGCAAAAAATGGGCTATTTACTAAAGGTGAGCTGCAGGTGAGATGGAGGCGTGATGAACATTATCATTACGCTGCGCAGGGACAAACCTGGTGAGTTTGTCTAGCAGGAGGTCAGGTTTGGCCCAGCAGAGTGCAAAGTTACGTTAGTGAGAGGAAGTGTCCATCTCAACTCACCAGCAGCTCCCATTTTTAGTGAATAGCTCCCAGACTGCTGAAAAATCCTATTATATAATTATCCGCAAATTATTAAACCCAATATCCAACTCCCTGAAAATAAATGCATGAATAAATAAAATAACTTTACTCATTTACGCATCAGTAGAATCAAGTTTGTGTTTTAATGGTCCAAATTAGCCTGTTCCGCACTCGGGATACAGTGACCATCCTACACAGGAAGCCGTCACGAGCTCCTTAGATAACAACTGAACGCATTTGATTGACAAGCAAAGAAACCTTCCAACGCTGAGCGCGCTGTATACGTACCGGCATAGGTGGCTTTATCTTTTGTCACTTTCAAACCTCCTAAAATTAGGACAGAGGAAGATAATGTTATTCATATCATTTACATGTGATTAATGAAAGGAGCTGATCTGCGGTGCAATGATGGATTACCATTGGATTCAGACTTGTACGTGCTTTCCACACTTTTGGTCATTTGTTTTTCTTTTTTCAGTATTTCGTCACCATAGGAATCTGCGAAACCAGTATAACTTGTGAATACGGTGCCTCGCACTAGTATACGTGGAGATCAGTGCTACATTGTAAGTCGGGGTCGGAGTTCTAAATCACTTTTACACATAACCCCCCCCCCCCCCCCCACCCCTCATGTTCTTAGGTGAGAGAACGTTTCTTGCCGCTTCTAAAAATTATTTTTCGTTACCGGCATCAAACCGGAATTCGCGCACGCACCTGTTCTCCCACCGCTGGTGGCTGTGAAGACTTTGCCGCTGTCTTTCGACATGATCAACATGTCTCCTTCCTTTTTGGATGGGGCCTTCTCCTTCTCCAGAAGGAGGAACTTGTAATCTTTGCTGAGGATTTCATCGCCTTGGGCCTTGCCAGTGGTGACTGTTGAGAGTTATATATTGAACAATACGTTGTGTAACTGCAACAGGTTTACAAAATTCCCGATCCACCCTTGGGGTAGCGAGGGAAATGCAACAGTTGTACAATAGCGTGAAAATCCAAGTGCATTTACTGTTGATTGCTACATTTTTGCCAACACTTGATAGTCACCTGTTGAACTTGTCATTGTACTGCTCATTCCCCCAGAACCGTGGGTGACATTTTTCTGCACGCCATAGCCTCCTACAAGAGAGGAAGAGCTTTTTAAGGAAAGATCTATTTACAAATAAGTGTCAAAACCCTCCTTCCGATCAATGGCCTGCCCCAAGGAATCCAATCATGAATAATGACCTGAAACATTGCCGGAACCGAGGCCGCCAGAGATTGGTCCTGGGCTGTGTGCTGGTGCAAGCCCATGTGCTGACAGCGGTGCGAGGTTGTTCTGTACACCAAACACTGAATATAAAGGTATAAATGATTCATTAGTTACATCATCATCAGGATGGAACCGGTTCTAGATGGCTGCTTAAGTGTTTCTTCCATTGGTTGTATGATCTAGAACACTACCTTGCGAGCTGTTCCCTGGCAGATGTCTGTAACCTCAGTTTTTACTAAACTGTAGAACCAATCTAACAAAACAAAGGATCAACTTGACACATCTCTAGTTCAACAGAGAAGAGGGCCATGAGATATTATTGGACACTGAAAGAACTTGTTGTGTGAGCAAAACCTGTAAGATCAGATCAAATAGGTTTACCATAGACACTTACCTGCAGAGGAAGTGGCATACCCAGGATGCAAAGTGGGGGAACTTGGGGCAAGGTTATTTGGGACTCCGAATACTGTGGGGAAAAAAAAAATAGAAATAGACTAAAAAAATTGGAAAATAATTCTCTACTATGTTCTTATCAATAGAGAAAATCGAGAAAGGGACAGCTCTTCTTGCAACCCTTTCCCAACCGTATACAAACAGAGTATTCACCTGAACCTGTGGACTGGGCATTTAACATGGATGCTCCATAGCCCATATTATTATGATAACCACCCATCGATGATCCTGCTGGTAGGGTGGAGGTCCACATGTATGATGGAAGAGCGGAATCCAGTATAGTTGTGTCATATGTGCCAGCCACTGAAAGAGGAAGATGGGCCATTACATGAAGAATGAAACCAATGAACAAATTTCAGTTGTAAAACGGCAGAGGGGGGCGCCCAAAAGCCTTTATAGGCTAGCGGCCAACGCTTTCAGTAGATCCTCACCCGATTGAGAGCTTTCTGTTACAATCTTTGTTTCAATGGTTGGTTTCTTGGGAATGGGGAGGGTGTTGGTGGGGGATCTGCTGGGGCTGACACTGGTGGAACGCCCTTTTAGTAATTTTTTTACATCATCAAGTTCGGTCCCTGAAAAAAAAAAAAGAAACAAACAAGAAAATAAACATCATGCTTATGACGCACCAAAGAAAAGAAAAAATAATTCTCTATTCTACAATGAGAGATCTGTGATACTGGTGAAGTGATAGTAATCATATCTGTATTGTGACTTGGTTTATTAGGAAGTCAAAACAGAAAGATTTATCTCCTTCTGTACTCAAGATATAACAATATGGTAGAATAGTGAACAGGGTGAGCTCTGATTTTAGACGAAATAAGTAAAAGATTACGTTACTTACATCTTGTGGAGGGTGAAGCGCTCTGAAGGCGAGTACGGATTTCAGTCTCTGCAATTAAAATGTGACACATTGTACATAAAAACCTAGAGTTTACATGTTTACATATATTATATGCTCGGACTACATAATAATACCTGTTCCCTTGGTAATTGCATTATGTTATTAGATTACTCCCACTCTAGAATGTCTTTCGGTTTATAGACTTTCGATTTATGGAATACATGTAATGCTATTGGCTTTCTATAAACCGAAATAGAGTCCCCATTCATAAGAAATTCTTATGAATGGGGACTCTATTTCGGTTTATAGAAAGCCCATAGCATTACATACAATGTAATCGCCAAACCCCAGACTCCAACACGAACATACAGTGGAATGCCTATGTGTTCGGGTCCGGGGTCCAAAAACCGTAATGTTCGGTACGAACCCGAACAGTGCGGTTCGTGTTAGCTCAACACTACCCCCTATATGATAAGTTTTGTTGCTCTGGGGCTTGTGATACACAGAAGGCCAGTGGGACACTTGGGGCATGCTGAATGAACACCCTAGGGTAGCTCTAATTCTCCGGACCACTTCGGATCTGTTTGGTGAGCCGAATATGAGGATTGAGGGCATTAAGGATGGCTACTATGATTGATCCTTAAAAGCAAATAACCTCCAGGAAGACATGATTATCCGGATTTTTCCCTACAATTATTTAGTTAAAATAATAAAGAGAAGCATAAGAAATTCTTTTTTATCAATGTCGTTAATAAATGATCAGTTTTCTGAATGGCTGCTGGATAAAACTCCCTACCTAGTCAATGGTTTTTATTCCAGAGTTTTTAGTAAATCTAACGCTATAAACATAGAAAGAAAAGCATGAACAAAACAATATGTCTGACTGGCTGGGCATAGAAGGAGATCCATCCCATCTGACGCCTGGGGTGCAAAGCTAATATATAGGTCTGTATGGAAGGGTTGAACCATTGAGAAACACTCACCTCTGCTTTGAGTACGCCCCCTGGTGGTAGAAGATGCTAAATGCAAAAAAATAAATAAAAAAATAAAAATTATAGGTTACTGGAAAGAGACACAAAGTGGAGCAGATTCATTTACACATATGTTTATTTGCAAAGAACCTGGTTCCAAGGGGGGACTGGAAAATGTTGGCCCATGGTGCCACTTCACCAGCCTAACTGATATCATCAGAGATAGATAAACATAGACATGCAAGACAGATCGGCTGACAGATAAAGTCCAGAGATTGACAGGCAGACCTGATAATTGGAAAGACAGAACGAAAGGGAAAGCCCCAGCCCATTGAGTGAGATTAGGGAGCAGCTTGGGGGACAATTGCTCTCCTGCTGAGAGAGAGAGAGAGAGCGAGAGATAGAAAAAAGGAGAGAGAGAGAGAGAGAGCGAGAGAGAGAAAAAAGGAGAGAGAGAGAGAGAGAGAGAGAGAGAGAGAGAGAGAGAGAGCGAGAGATAGAAAAAAGGAGAGAGAGAGAGAGAGAGAGAGAGAGAGAGAGAGAGAGAGAGCGAGAGATAGAAAAAAGGAGAGAGAGAGAGAGAGAGAGAGAGAGAGAGAGAGAGAAAAAAGGAGAGAGAGAGAGAGCGAGAGATAGAAAAAAGGAGAGAGAGAGAGAGAGAGAGAGAGAGAGAGAGAGAGAGAGAGAGAAAAAAGGAGAGAGAGAGAGAGAGAGAGAGAGAGAGAAAAAAGGAGAGAGAGAGAGAGAGAGCGAGAGATAGAAAAAAGGAGAGAGAGAGAGAGAGAGAGAGAGAGAGAAAAAAGGAGAGAGAGAGAGAGAGAGCGAGAGATAGAAAAAAGGAGAGAGAGAGAGAGAGAGCGAGAGAGAGATAGAAAAAAGGAGAGAGAGAGAGAGCGAGAGAGAGAAAAAAGGAGAGAGAGAGAGAGAGAGCGAGAGAGACAGAGAGAGAGAGAAAGAGAGAGCGAAAAAGAGAGAGAGAGAGAGAAAGAGAGAGCGAAAAAGAGAGAGAGAGATAAAGAGAGAGCGAAAAAGAGTGAGAGAGATAAAGAGAGAGCGAAAAAGAGAGAGAGAGAGAGAGAGAAAGAGAGAGAGAGATAAAGAGAGAGCGAAAAAGAGAGAGAGAGAGAAAGAGAGAGCGAAAAAGAGAGAGAGAGAGAGAGAGAAAGAGAGAGCGAAAAAGAGAGAGAGAGAGAGAGAGAAAGAGACAGAAAAAAGGAGAGAGAGAGAGAAAGAGAGAGAGAGAGAAAGAGAGAGCGAAAAAGAGAGAGAGAGGGAGCGAAAAAGAGAGAGAGAGAGAGAGAGAGAAAAAGAGACAGAAAAAAGGAGAGAGAGAGAGAAAGAGAGAGAGAGATAAAGAGAGAGCGAAAAAGAGAGAGAGAGAGAAAGAGAGAGCGAAAAAGAGAGAGAGAGGGAGCGAAAAAGAGAGAGAGAGAGAGAAAAAGAGACAGAAAAAAGGAGAGAGAGAGAGAAAGAGCGAAAGATAGAGAGAGAGAAAGAGAGAGCATAAAATCATACCCATTTCTTTCCTAGTGTATTCTGGTGAGGAATTACCACTGGAACTTCCTAAAAGGAAATAAAACGTGTGTTACATTGTGTTCCTCTGTATATTTGCAAACATTTGTTTTATTAGTGTTTTTTTATATTATATTCCTTTCCTGTAGTCAGTGTCTTATCATGGCTTCCATATGCTTTATATGGTTTTCCTTGGTATGATCTCATTAAATGATCACATCTTCTTGTAGGAGGAAGGAAGTCCGAGAGACCCATCCCGTTCTGTCTGCTCCCATTTAGATGGAGACTAGCACTCACACCTTTTCCACGGACAGCAAAGGTTGCTATTATCTTCATAGGGAATTTATACTCTTCCCAGACGTATAAGGGACTCAGACAACTAACATTATTTAGAACACGAATGTAGAGAATAAATCATTTTGCAAAATATGATCTGTACATTGTGTTTGTAGAACGCGTTAGGGTAAGGGAAAAATGTGTTTTATATTTTAAGCCACACCTGTGGCTTGATATGCAAATGAACTAAATTTCAATGTGACATTTGTATTGTCAACAGGAGATGCCACTGATACATTTAGACTATAGAATTCTCTCATTTTCGGCATTTTCTTTCCAATTCTGCTAATACAATGGATACAATATTTCTGAATTCTCGGTATAAGCAATGTCTCCTTTAATCCAGGACTAACTGAAGTTGATTGTTGTAAACACAGTATCTGGGGTGAGTCTTTGATAGGAGCCCCGATCCTGCATATTGAATATATATGAATTAGTCACAATCCATTCCTACCTTCATATCCCCCTTGACGGGAGCTGGAGACGTAGGCTTTCCTTTCGAAAGTAGAGTTTGGGGAAACGGAGAGTGTGGAGCTTGGAGACTGAGCGTATCTGGATCCAGATGTACCAAGGTTCACTCTTGTGCTGCTGCCTGAGGCTGAATTGCAACCACAAATGATGGGTTAGTACTATTCCACGTGGATCTCTCATAACATAATCAGGAAGGCACGTTACAGGATGGGACAGGTAAGGCTAACGAAAGGGTTGTGAGGATAAGACTGTTATTCAAATAGGAATAGACACAATTATCTGCAAGCCTGCCGACTCCAGTGAAGACTCTCGTAGCCTGGCTTGGGCTCGCTCCATCTCTGTACGGGCAGGAAAACTAGGTAAAAGCAAGGCACCCTTTGGTCAGGCTTCTTTGTATAAAGCAATGACCTATGTAGGATAAGCTCCAGCCATTTCTAAGTCATCCCTGCCTCTTACTGCCTTGGACCATTCCAGTTTCTGTGAATGACACACAAGTCGGACATTTGTGCTAAATGTCCCATTCCAGCACTTCTAGCTGCGCTGTAGCTTTTGGCACCAACCCACCCCACCTATAAAGCAACACTGTCGGAAGAATTACCACCAAATCTAATGGGGGCAAAGGCGGTCTCTTCTGCCAGTGTCGGATGTATAAAAAAAGACGTAATAACTATTATGAATAAAAAATGGCGTTTGCGCCTTCCTGGTCCCTCCCCGCTGCTTTTTATAAATAACTCCACTTTCTCTCCCACATTTGGTATTCCCTATGTTCATATTATCTATTGCCCTTTTAAAAGGAGGCACTTAAGACACACCATCATTTAACGGATAAACCCCAAAATATTGGGAGATTCTATAAAAACTCGACAGACTCACCAGTTTGTGCTCATCTAGGGGAATCCAACACAGGGTCATTTAACTCTTTGCTCATATCATGGGGCAATGGACATATTGAGGGAAGGATGGAGCAATGGACATATTGAGGGAAGTATGGGGTAATGGACATATTGAGGGAAGGATGGAGCAATGGACATATTAAGGGAAGTATGGGGTAATGGACATATTGAGGGAAGGATGGGGCAATGGACATATTAAGGGAAGTATGGGGTAATGGACATATTGAGGGAAGGATGGGGCAATGGACATATTAAGGGAAGTATGGGGTAATGGACATATTGAGGGAAGGATGGGGCAATGGACATATTAAGGGAAGTATGGGGTAATGGACATATTGAGGGAAGGATGGGGCAATGGACATATTGAGGGAAGGATGGGGTAATGGACATATTGAGGGAAGGATATGCATGGTGCAGCCTTAGGCACTGAATTAAGGACATCCACCTCGGCCCCCTCGGACACCTACCTGACGTGACGTAACTGTTTGTGCTTTGTATCACGCTCTTTTTTTCCATTCCACTCCCTCCAGTCTGGTATGAAATTTTGGAAGCACTACTGTTTGCTCCTTCTGTTCAGACACAAAAGGGAGACAGAGAGTTCACTAACTAATACAGAAAATCCAACACCTTTAAACACTTTGAAGCCAAAATCATTGAGCCTTTTAATCCTTTGCAAGGCCACAATGCACTCCTGGGGCTTCAAAGCAGACACTTATCCAAGCTCACTTGGGGTATCCCCACCCACATTTCACCAGAAAGCCTTGTAAATTAAATTTGTTTTTATGTTTTTCAGGGGTTGAATTGGGTTCGGTAGACTCGCTGTTTTGGGGCATCTGTAATGGGCATCCAGCCCTGCTCAAACATAAAGCAATCCTATGGTAAAAATTATTTAATCCGTCGAGGACACAATGATGTTCCATGCTGTTATACATTTAGGAATCCGGTGGTGTTGCTGTAATGCCTCAATATCTTTCAAGTTATTCAATTTTGTAAAACCTTTTTCATTATATATATATTTTTATAGTAAATTATATGATATGATCAAAATAATGGTATTGAAGAAAGTTCTTCTTATCCCCCCCCCCCCCTCAAAAAATAAATACATCATTTGAGTGGCTTTAATAAATGAGAAAAAGGAAAATTACAGCTAAACACAAACACCGCAGAAAGACAGCCTGTGTCTTGAAATGTCCAACATTCCAAAAACAGTGGTGTTCTCAAGGGATTAATCAATAACTGGCAAGGTGGAATGAAGATTCAAGGATTAGAAATTGTGACAAAATACCAAGATGCCACAAGAAATCTGATTTTTGTTTCACAGAAAATATGATCACTTACTTGGTGGTAATGATACGAGTCTTGATGAAGATGTTACTGTTTCCGTGTAAGCTGAAAATGTAATTATTGGAAACAAAGCACAGGGTTAGGAAACAAATAAAGATAGCCTCCGAAAAAACACATTTTAAGATTTTTATGCTAAACATGTAGAAATGTGAATTTCCAACGCAGCTTTAATCAGTCACAACTTCAAAATTAATTTCAAATCTAATCTCTCGAAGGTGCCATTGAATCCATTTCTTGCTACTGGTTCAAAACTGGGAAAATGTTTGTTTTTTTTTTCATTTTTTTTTTTAATACTTTCCCAATTAAAACCTAAAATTAATACACGTATATGTCAAAACTGATATTAAAACAAAAAATAAGTAGGCCAACATCTTATTATATGAGCATATAGTTTTTTCTGACTGTTTTTTTCCATTTTGTTGTGAGGTCCCATCACTGCTGTTTTCCTATCCCACCAGGGGCTTCTCTCCAACTCTATATTTTCATTTTTTTTTTTACTATTCTTGTTTTATCATTACTCGCCCAGCCGTCTTCCCGATCTCCCTCTTACTCCCTGTGCCCACATTACCCACCAATCTGTATTTATTTTCACTTTTTAATTACTTGCTATTGAGATTTCGAATTTTCAGCTGTTTGCAGACTTTAAACTTTGAAAAGTGGAATAAAAAGTGATTTACAAAAAAACGAGTATCTTACTTCTTCCACTGATTTCGCCACCGTCGCGGTAACTTTTCTTTGTTATACTATCCATTCCATAGTCACCTGAAAAAAAAATTGCAGTGTACATTAATAATGGAATAAAACTTTACAGGCAAAATAAATGCTACATTCCATAAAGAAGTATATAAGGCTGATTGTTTAATTTGTTTGTGTATTTTTCTTTTAAGACCATAAAATGATTTGGGCTATTGTAAACATCCCTTCCTCTCCCAGTCAGTACTTTACTAACAGTATTACCTGGGTATTCTCCTACAAAGCCGGTATTGTCTTGAGGCCAATGTTACGTCTATGGAGGCAGTAGCATGGCTGGTGTTTTTATTTATTTGATTTTTTAAAAAACATTTTTCCAACTGGACGACGTAGGGCCTAAGTTTGAAATTGCCTTGTTTTAGATCTAGAATATAAACTCAGGGTGATCTCCATCCCTTATGCCTATACCATCAACAATTTTATATTATTAATATAATAATTAATCAACGGTTCTGTCTGTTTAAAATAACAATACACAGTGATTCTGGGAATCCTCGCTGGTCCCATCTTTTTTAAATCATTTATCTAAAAAAAAAAATCACCTTTGCACTCAAAAATACAGGGATCATCAGGGAGTCTTGGTGACATTTGTAACATTTAATCAGGGTTGTGTGTGTGTGTTTGGGGGGGGGGGGGGGGGAATCAACTATTTTGTAATCTGCAAAAGACCAGAGAAACAAGTTTTTTTTTTGATGCATAACAAGTATTAATGTGTAAAAAGGTTATTGTGGGGCAAAGTTAAAAAAAAATGGGGGCAAAACGCAAGAACAGCCTATTGGTTCCCCTCACTTTTAAAACATTGTTCTTTGCACTTAACCCTTTAAGTAGATTCTCTGTAGCTACGGGGACCTCGGCACTTGGGGTTCAGGAGAGAGTAGACATCTTATCTCATTACTTGGTAACAATGCAACAAATACATTAATCCAGAGGATTCCATTCCTTTCCCTGCTATTCTCTCTTCCATGAATATAGTCCTTAGTGTACGATTATATTGCCCAAAGGTATAAGGCTTCCCATATATTAACACAAGAAATTGAGGACACAATCTGCTCTTTGCAGACTAGTATCACACATCCATATTGTGCTCTGATAATAAAAAAGCAGCTTTATTTTGTTTTGCTACGGCTGGCTTCCAAAATTTGTGTTATTTGGCTAAAATTCATAGCAATGTTCATCTTTGGAGAGTCTTGCT
This sequence comes from Pelodytes ibericus, assembly GCA_036172795.1. Taxonomy (NCBI): domain Eukaryota; kingdom Metazoa; phylum Chordata; class Amphibia; order Anura; family Pelodytidae; genus Pelodytes; species Pelodytes ibericus. The sequence continues at coordinate 69,898,277 of CM069867.1, forward strand.
TGTTAGAGCACAATTGAGTGAAGCCTGCAATGAGATGGGTAATCCGACAGGGGGCGCTGTAGCTTATAAAAGAGATACACACTGGCACCTAGCATTTTTTTTTGCGTGTTTTTTAAATTTGGAAGAGAATGTTGATCAGGTAACTGCGCATAACATGATCATTTTAATCAGTGTAGAAAGAGCTGGAACCTTTTTAGCATGAATACCCATTTAATGACATTAAATAAAATATTTAGAGGTTCACTGGAACCTGAAAAAAGTAGACGCATATTAAATCTGACACTTTAATACATTGTACACTTATTTATTCCAAGTGTCTTTTTCCTTTTACATTCTGCAAATCTTAACGTGAAAGTTAACCTTGTGCGGGCTTTCACCTACGGATTGGACCTCCTTCCATGAAATGGGAGTCCACAGAATTTCCTGGGAGCCAATCGGAGGGCTCCTAGAGGAATGCAGGGAATACCTATTTCACGTGTCATCAAGTGACATCATATAACATCTTGCCCCACAAACCACAGTGTTGTAAAAAAAAAAAAAGTTCCCTTTGCCCTGATTTTTCTGTAAGTTTTATTGCTGTGGAGTCTGTGATACAGTTATACAAACCAAAAATTCTGAGCTAAAATAGAGGAAAGAGGGACAGGGAGATATGGGTGCAAATTATGGACCGTCCCTCCTAAATAGGGGCATTTGGGAGGTTTGAAAAAAGGCATGTAACCTTCTACAAGTTACAGAGCGTGGTTATGGGGCAAATCCTCACACTGGTACCCAGCATTAAACATTAATGTTTTGTGCATTGAGGAGGCAAGTGGGCTGAAAACTGGTTTCTTTCTTGTATTTTAGTCAAGCCGGGGCAGAGCAGGATCTGGTGTCTATAATATAAATCTTGTGGGCTGCATTTCTTTAAGATGAGAACACAGTGTAATAAATTACTAAGATCCTTACTAATCACAGGCTTAATCCCCAAGCACAATGTCCTTCAGGGGGCTTTATTCATTCCTGTTTGTCTAACGTGCCTCCATTTTCTGAGCGTTCTGACTAAGAGTGATGGGAGTTTAGTCCACAATAGAAGGGGAGATCTTACATTTTAAACCAGTCCCATAGATTACTACAGGAAAGGACTATGAATATTTAATTTTGTATACTATGAAGTCTATTCATTAAAAGCGGACTGAGAAGATCAGGAGGAGACTGAAAATGACGGAGAATGTTCCCAAATCAGATATTAATTACTTGTCTGTTAAAGGAACACTAAACTTTCTGTTTCACTTGTGTCTCTCTCTCTGCTGGTGCAGAGAGAGAGAGAGACCCTCATTTTGACAGGGGGTCAACAGAGAGGACCTTCAATTGGCCCTTCTGGTCAGCTCTGCCTCAGCTTTGAGGTAGTCTTCAAAGAAAGCAAATGTTCAAAAAAAACTTATTTCCCTTAAATTTGTAGTGTAGAGACTCCTATATGATAGGTATACTATAAGTGCTTCATTTGTAACTTAAATCTTCAATGCAAAACAGGAACATGATAACTTATACTATTGTGTAACACAAATGAACCAGTTATTAGATCCGACCTGTGCTCAAGCAGGTAGGGCAATTAGTTGTATGCTCTGTAGTACTGGAACTGCTAGTGACTATTCAAGTATCTGTGCTGTGTTTGTGCTGAGCTGCATCAGAAACAGGATTGTACGTTTCATATTTGTACTCACAAATCCAAACTTTAATAACATGCATTCACTAGGGGTGACACAAGCTGAAACACTGCTCAATATCACCTTGAGCTATGGCACATTGCTCTACATGTCAAAACAGATTCATTCTCATTAGAAATAGATTTTTTGCCTCTGTGGATTAAACTATAAATTCAACAAAGCTGAACATCTCATAGTGGTCCCTCATCTTTTAGAATTGTACCCCAGTCTTACCATGTCTGCCGTCCCTGATTGTCTTCACTAACCATTCATTTGGTTGGGTCTGTACATGTTACTGATAAGCTGACCTGCTATCCGGGACAATACCTAGCTCTCACCATCCCCAATACTCACTACTTTATAAAGTGGGGGATAATTAATAATATCACTGTCGAACAAATATCTTTTTAAAGCAGTGTTGACCTACATTTTATTGTGGAAGGCACATTCCAAGTAGAAGCTTAGTTAGAAGAGCCGCATATAATTCTAAGAGGAAATGCAACAGAACCTATGGATTTTTTTTAGCTTATATTGGGGGGGCGGGGGGGGGGGGGGGGCACACAAAACCCCTTGAGAGCCACATCCTGGGGCAGGTTGCTAGATGGACATCAACCTTTTAGAGTAAAGTCTAAATATCCCTTCAAATGGCAAACTGCGATCACTACAGCCACACTAAACAATAAACACATCTTGCTGACGCATTTCGGGGTGGAAGGAGCTTGCTCGTGCAAGCCTAGAATTACACAAAGCTCCCTGTGTGTTTCATTAAACTCTGAGAAATCTGATCTGCATTCTAGCACATCTCAACCCAGCCCTGGAGCAAAGAGTAATAATATTTCATGGTCGCAGGCTACAGGATTTTGTTCAGTTCTGCAGAAAGCGCATTTTATGTCCTAGCTGACATTAATCACATTTAAAGCAGATTCTATTTTTTGGGGGGAGGGGTAGATTTTTATACAAATGTTTTAATTGGATAAGCTTATAATAAAAGGATAAAATAAGTTGGCAAGGGAAAATATACACCCCTACCTTCACATGCGTTACCCTAGGGATAAGTAATTTTTTTTTTATGCAGTAAAACACAATAGGGGTAATGCCAAAATTGGGGACAAATTCTATGTACTTTTTAAACCCCTATCAAGAGAGCTATTAGCTTTCGAGCATGGGCAGGATATAAAATGATGCTAGACCACTAGGGGTGACTGATGAGCAATTCTGGGGCAATGTAATAATATTGGAACAATCAGTAAGAACTTTCCATTGGCTCCCATGGTGGTTGATCCACTTGGCCCCCAAAATAGTTCTCCATATGTAAGCCTTAATATGGAAGTGGTATCATGAGATACCCCACTGATCCAAGGATGGCTGCTGAGCATGATGTGGATTGCAGTGCAAGGGAAACTGAAGAATAAGTGGTTGGTGACTGCTTGATGCAGCTAGACTACAACCTATTTGATGGTGAAGGAAGGTGAATGTGAAAAAATATTACCTTGCATAAAGAGTAGTAGATACCAGGAATAGCCACTGAGAGATAAAGGCCAACACTCTCTGGGCAGTTAAGACAGACAGAACGTTTCTCATCTGCCAGGATATTCTAGGTTTAGTTCTAGACTGCCTGAGATGTTATAGGCAGACAATGTGGCCAATCAGTTCTTATCTGTTACAGTCTGTGTATCCCAGCCTGACTCGTTAATATATTTTACATGGCTTTCTGTTTCCCATCATTTGCTTAATTACAATGGGAAAATCTAAGGAAATTAAGGTAAAATCCCTTTCCATAAATGTTTCTCCTAACGATACAAGAAGTGGGGTGAAGATGCCCTCCAAATGAATAATATAAATTATGGTATAAGACCCCGAGCTTATGCCAAACAAGCTGTAATGATAACACAAATCTCAAAATCAAGTGTTATGTAAAAATATCAGAGGTTTCTACAATGTAACAGTTTTAAGTCAAGATGCAAACAGAGGTCAAATTAAACTGCACTAACCAGTTGGTCATCAGAACAAAGTGCTTGACATATTTGCTACAACTTCTGCAACTGCTCATGGAACCTCCAGCCATACATAGATTATCCAACTGCTCATAGAACCTCCAGCCATACATAGATTATCCAACTGCTCATAGAACCACCAGCCATACATAGATTATCTAACTGCTCATAGAACCTCCAGCCATACATAGATTATCCAACTGCTCATAGAACCTCCAGCCATACATAGATTATCCAACTGCTCATAGAACCTCCAGCCATACATAGATTATCCAACTGCTCATAGAACCACCAGCCATACATAGATTATCTAACTGCTCATAGAACCTCCAGCCATACATAGATTATCCAACTGCTCATAGAACCTCCAGCCATACATAGATTATCCAACTGCTCATAGAACCACCAGCCATACATAGATTATCCAACTGCTCATAGAACCTCCAGCCATACATAGATTATCCAACTGCTCATAGAACCTCCAGCCATAGATAGATTATCCAACTGCTCATAGAACCTCCAGCCATACATAGATTATCCAACTACTCAAAAACCACCAGCCATACATAGATTATCCAACTGCTCATAGAACCTCCAGCCATACGTAGATTATCCAACTGCTCATAGAACCTCCAGCCATACATAAATTATCCAACTGCTCATAGAACCTCCAGCCATACATAGATTATCCAACTGCTCATAGAACCTTCAGCCATACATAGATTATCCAACTACTCAAAAACCACCAGCCATACATAGATTATCCAACTGCTCATAGAACCTCCAGCCATACGTAGATTATCCAACTGCTCATAGAACCTCCAGCCATACGTAGATTATCCAACTGCTCATAGAACCTCCAGCCATACGTAGATTAATCAACTGCTCATAGAACCTTCAGCCATACATAAATTATCCAACTGCTCATCAAAGCTTCAACCACTCATAGAACCTCCAACTACTCATCAAACCTCCAACTACCCATTGAACAACCTAAATTCTACCAAATGATAATCCAACAAATCATAGAACCTCCAGCTATAAATAGATTTTCCAACCACTTATATATTCTCCCACTGCTCATAGAACCTCCAACCTCTCATAGAACCTCTAGTTGCTCATAGAACCTCCAACCTCTCATAGAACCTCTAGTTGCTCATAGAACCTCCAACCTCTCATAGAACCTCCAGTTGCTCATAGAACCTCCAGTTGCTCATAGAACCTCCAGTTGCTCATAGAACCTCCAGCCTCTCATATCATTTCCTACTGCTCCAACCTCTCATAGAACCTCCAGTTGCTCATAGAACTTCCAACTGCTCATAGAACTTCCAACTTCTATTCATGAAAGAGAGAAATGCAGGGAATTGAGAAGGGAATTTCAAACTTAAGGTTAAAGAAGGCCAGTTGGAAAAACGTTCCTGTTCTTCTAAGTTTGAAATTCCCTTCTCAATTTCCTGTAGATCTCTCTTTCACCAATAAAGCATCAGGGTGAAACATTGGCAATGATCAATACCCATTTTAGATCTAGTTATACATATATTTTTAAATGACTCTTCGTACTGATTCTACTTACAGAAAGATTTGGGTGAAAAGATTAAAATGTCGTCAAGTGTATTTTTTGTACATTAATGTAAAATAAAATGTTCTATTTATTTTATTTTTTGGAGTATTTACATGCTGGATATTGTAACATTTTACACTCAGGTGATGAGATTTTTTTCTTGGAACTGTTATGAATCTCTTTACTGTGTCTGTATTTCACACTTACTCAGAGCAGAGGAGTAACGATAGCAAGCAACACTGAAATACAGCATTGTGTGAGCAGTAATGATAACAAGCAACACTGAAATACAGCATCGTGTGAGCAGTAATGATAACAAGCAACACTGAAATACAGCATCGTGTGAGCAGTAATGATAACAAGCAACACTGAAATACAGCATCGTGTGAGCAGTAATGATAACAAGCAACACTGAAACACAGCATCTTGGGAGCAGTAATAATAACAAGCAACACTGAAATACAGCATTGTGTGAGCAGTAATGATAACAAGCCACACTGAAATACAGCATCGTGTGACCAGTAATGATAACAAGCAACACTGAAATACAGCATCGTGTGAGCAGTAATGATAACAAGCAACACTGAAACACAGCATCGTGTGAGCAGTAATGATAACAAGCAACACTGAAACACAGCATCCTGTGAGCAGTCATGATAACAAGCAACACTGAAACACAGCATCCTGTGAGCAGTAATGATAACAAGCAACACTGAAACGCAGCATCTTGGGAGCAGTAATGATAACAAGCAACACTGAAACACAGCATCCTGTGAGCAGTAATGATAACAAGCAACACTGAAACACAGCATCTTGGGAGCAGTAATGATAACAAGCAACACTGAAACACAGCATCTTGGGAGCAGTAATAATAACCAGCAACACTGAAATACAGCATTGTGTGAGCAGTAATGATAACAAGCAACACTGAAATACAGCATCTTGTGAGCAGTAATGATAACAAGCAACACTGAAACACAGCATCTTGGGAGCAGTCATGATAACAAGCAACAGTGAAACACAGCATCTTGGGAGCAGTAATGATAACAAGCAACACTGAAACACAGCATCTTGGGAGCAGTAATGATAACAAGCAACACTGAAACACAGCATCTTGGGAGCAGTAATGATAACAAGCAACACTGAAACACAGCATCGTGCGAGCAGTAATGATAACAAGCAACACTGAAATACAGCATCGTGTGAGCAGTAATGATAACAAGCAACACCGAAAACAGCACCTTGGGAGCAGTAATGATAACAAGCAACACCGAAAACAGCACCTTGGGAGCAGTATGTCTGGATGAGCCTCATCAGGCCCCATGATGCACAGTAAATACAATGCTCAGGTGATACAGTCCCTTTAATCATTCATTGTCTTGTTCTCTATGGACCACTTTCTGCAAAATAACAGCGATGAAATTATATTGAGCTATGGCTCAATCAGAAAGGCACCATCCTTACAGACTTTTTGAAAGAAGCTAAAGACCAAGGAGCAGAGAGCGCTAGCTAAGGCTCTGCACCGGCTGTTGCAATGTTATGGTTACTGGGAGGATGGAGATTGAGGGGATGAAGTACCGATGTCCTAAAATGGAAAATGTAACCAAGTGCATGTAAAATCTATATAAACCCATTGCAACGAGGTCCAGAGGATTTCATTTGTTTCCATTCCAGATTTAACCTGTTGGCTCCTGGAGCACTGTGCAAAGAATTTTTTGGCCCCCAAATTTTAAAATGGGTAAACTCGTTAATCAATTAAAAAAAAAAATACTCAATATACTGGAATATTTTTGGTGCAAATTGTTAAATATTGAGCAAACCCCCTAAAAATGCCATAGTTCTCCATGGAAAACACAGAGCAGCAATTATGGTTTAAATATAGGGACTCAAATTATAATCGGCAGGTGTAGTCCGTACAAGATATTTTGCGGAGCCAACAAATAAATGATAATGATCACCTAACCTACGGGTATGTAATAAATCACTTTCTATCAGTCCAGAAAAGCAGATGTTCTTTACAAATCACGCATTTAGTGACCCCCTCCCACCTCACTAGAAAGGGGGCTATGAGCTGCTTGTAACATAATTCCAGAGAAATGTTGTGTATATAAAAAAACACACACACACACAAGCACACCACAACAAGCCAGTGCTTTAAATATTAAGATGGTGATATGACTTCCAACTACATTATCAGAAAGTAAACAGAGAGTCCAGTAGTCCAATAATAATGAGTCACTTGGCTTTGTAACCAAAAAAAAATCAACATTACAAAAAAAAATAACAACTGGATATTACAACAAAAAAAATCAAAAAATACACTTTCCAAAAATAAAACAAAAAATGAACCAAACTTTTGGAAATAAAAATATAAAAAACTTCTAAAACAAGAGCAATATTACAGTCAAGAATTAATCTAAACAATCCAATAGTAAGAATTATAATTTCAGCAATATATTTTGTAGTTCCTTACATCATTGATACATCTTGTTTTTACTAATTAATCTGTTCCAGTTGAACAGCATCCCTAAAAAGGGCTACAGAATACAAGCATCCGGGGGTAACTGAATCAAAACTAATGTTAAAGTTGCACATAGTATTGGTATATTAGGAAAATACTTTACTTTTTATCAATATTGCCTAATTAAATTACCAAGCAATAAACATCATTCCAGTATCCCTGGAATCCTGCGCAGCCATAATATTTAGGTGTACATACCTTGTGTGATTCAATAGAAGAACAGACACTGCTGGAAACAAGTGAGTCCAAATTATGTCTCCTTCTCCCAAACTTTTCCTTTTTATAAATGTTTTTCCACCTACACCTATTTACACGTCCTATGAGGTGTGTTGATGCTGACTGATTCTCCAAGAATGTTCACTTTTTCTTTTATTTAATCACTGTATCCCCAGCTTCCCCGGCAGTTCCTTCATTTTCAGGCAAGTCCTGACAAAGGTGTGGCATGGTTTTAAGTTTTTTCGCCCCACCCAATATTCTGAAGAAGAAGAGAGAAAAAAAAATATCTGCCTTCAGGTTGTTAACTCTGAGTAGGGTTGCACCTGTCTGGGTAGAGCGATTACAAATAGTTTGTATAGAAAAGAAAGGGTATACACTGAGGAAATGGGATTTATGGAATAAATATTCAAACCACCTTAATGCTGACCTTAAACAATACACTGTAACCTTATCTCATGCTACTGGCTGTATTTCCAATAGAATTTTGGACTCGGAAATGTGTAGATACGTTGATGATTTCATTTTCTTTTGCCCTTTATGTAAGTTTTGGACCATGCACCCCAAATATGATCAAAATAGTTTTTTTTAGCAGAATCATTAGTTACTTGTCACAGTGACAAAATAATAACAAAGATACAAAAATTAGCAGCGGAAGTTGGTTGTCATGACGATGTGCTCTCATGTACAAAGTATGCATCGTGGAATGGGACCTGCATGGTGGGCTGGGCCTGTGGATTTCGGAATAGTAAGGTTTGGGGTGTTCCGTGAACTCCCTCGTTGGAACAAGTCATAGCAAATCGAATTTTCATCATTTCAATATTGATATACATCACAACAGACTTCATTGTGCTGATTGGCTGGTGCTTTCCGGCTGTAGAGAGTTTTTTTTTTAAAATTAAATAGTGTTTCATGAAATTTAGTGAAGGAAGGAGGAAACTTTCAAATTCCTCATTCTGTTTGCTCCTTGGTAACCCTCTTTGCTAAAAACAAACAGGATGTCTATGTTTAAACTCCGATGAAAAATTTTTATTCGTGAGATAATTGCCATGAATTAAGAAGGAAAATTCGAAAGAAGAACCAAAATTTAGATTTCTTTCTAACTTTGCCATTTGGGCCTTAAGTGGGCAATTCCCTTCTCAATCGCCTGGAATTCATTCTTTTATGAATAAAGCCCTTTTTTGTTTAATTTAATAAAAGCACAAGACTGGGAGTCAAGAATTAAGATGGAACCTTGACTTTCGAATACATTCATGAAGTGGGTTCACAGGTTAAAGGACAAGATGACTGCCCACTGATAGAGCTGTACAAGCAAAGAGGGCTCAATAATGTACTTTACTTATTCTTTAATTAAAGCATTTCTATTTAAAATGCCTACACTTGATGCCATCTTTCAATTAGAACTTATTTTTTTGTCTTTCACGAGAGAAGTTGGAGAAATTCTTCAACTTATCTATTTTTCCAACACATATTAAAACCTCATTTGGTTTACTCTATACTTAAACCATGGATAACTATTTCGTGAAAAAGATTCCCCAGAGACTTCACATACAGAGAATTAAATATACTTTATAATACAATATATCAGATAAAGAACTAGCACACTAAAACAACTAGACTGGGGTGCAGCCAAAATTTTCATTTTCATTGACGAATCCATTTTGGAGAAAATGTGTCCATTGTTTTTGTTTTGGAATTCGCCCACGCTGATTGACCTTAAGTTAGGGTTACTCATAGACCCCCAAAGTGATCTCTAATCGGCACAACTTCTCATGCCGACATTTCCGCAGGAATATTTTATTACTTTTTATACAATTTTATTTATTTTCATTTTATTTTATTTCGCCCATTTTTTCACAGTAGCCATTGTCCTCCCATGGACTTTTATGGCTATTTCTCTAATATCCAAGGTCCTTCCGCAATGGACCCAAAATATCCTGAAGTCCCCCCCATTAAAATAAACGTTGGAGGCTTCCATTTCGGATGATGGAATGTCGGCACATGACATTGGCCGATTTTCGTGCCAATTAGAGATCACTTTGGATTTAAAGGCTACTCAGATCAGCAAAGTGATCCGATTGGTTCTGAAACTCGACCTCTGACAGAATGGACGAATGAACGTATAACAGTTTCGTTCATTGCGCAGACGTTCATTCATTTTATACACTCAGCTTAACATTTGTTGTCGTACGAATGGATGGAAGAGATAATTTTTGTCTGAAAACTTATGCCCAAGTCTATAAACAATTTAATTTCCAGCCCATATTTTTACATTAACTGCATTTACAGTTCTGTGAAGCTTGTGTCGACAAGTAAAACTTTATGCATGATATAGTTTTTTTTTTTTTATATTTTTTTAATGGTTGATGAATCTAGGATTTTCAGGTCATGCTTTTATTTTATTAATTAAGTTGTACATTGCGTAACTCCTGCAGATTTACTTTATTATACTCTTGTGGGGGATGAAAGACGGAAATGGTTTTTACCTCCTGCAAACCCTGAGGATAATTTAGTTTTTCTATATTTTTTTTATAACAAGAAATTGACGTAAAAAAAAAAGGCTGAACTTAGTAAGATCCCGGAACCTTGAGTTAACCTTAAATGGAAAAAAGGAAACTGTATATTAGCACAGTTGCTAAACACAATTACAGGATATTGATACAGAGCATTTTACAAACTTTATATTAAGATAAATATGTGCATTTTAATAAATGCTATCAACATTATTTAAAGGAACAGAAATGGAGATTTCAAGTGAAAAACATTTTGTTTGCCACAGATTTGTAGCAAATAAAGTGACAGTAATTGTTTGGAAAATGAAAAATCAAAAACATGATATTAAGAAAAATACACACAGACAGAATTCATTCATTATTTAAAGTCCACAATATTTTTCTTACCCTTCTACCAGTTTAAGGAGGCTGTGATAGGACAATGTTGCCCTCACTGGTCCACATGACCCGGTCGGTGACCTCACACTGCCGCAACATTCTAAAATACGCTGGCTGTGAAAGGGGAGGAGCTTGGGATGTTTTTGTAGATTTAAACTGCGAATGAAGGCCTTCTGTCTTTTTTAATTCACAGTTATTGAAAGGTTTTAAATTTGAAACATTAGACTCCAGTTAAAGGTCAAAATGGTTTAATGAAGTTACTGGAGCATGCCACACAGTGAATGGCATATTTTTGGTTTAGTAAATTCGGGATAAGTTTGGCATTCAATCGAGATGTATTGGGGCATTCAATGTGCCTTAGGTGTTGTTCTGACATCCTGCACATGTGTTTTTGGGCTTCCCTATGCATCTCTATTTGAGCCATAGTTTCCACCATTGTATCGCCTCCATAGACAAATTCTTTGAACAACCTGCCGGTTAAATACTTTCTGAGTGGCAACCCCAAATGGAGCCTTTTTTTAGCTTTCCTTTTTTTTTAGGCTTTTTAGCCTTTTTTTTTTAGCTTTTTAGCCTTTTTTTTAGCTGGGAATACCGATTTTTAGCTGCAGGAGATAAGCAAAAAAGCATCAGAATATACGTTACTAAAGACAGAGAGAGAGAGTAAAAAGGAAATAATTGATAAATGTAAAGATCTTGCAAGGATCACATTTTTGGTTTTGTCTCTTTGTGAACTTATTGGTGTGCGTCTTTTATAACTTAATGATGTAACTTTGGCTGCATTATTATTTGGATTACAAACTAAATGGTACAGATAAAACCCTAATCGGGACAGGTACTAAAAAAAAAAAAAAAAAAAAAGCAAATAGATTTCATGTGCAAAACTATTTTTGCTCTTTGCTCCTTTTACAATGTATTTAATCAATACAGACATGCACAAACTGGGAATAAAAACAGCCAAGTGTGCAAATATATTCTCTGCCTTTTTTTTATTAGCACTTGCTAAAAGCTGGTGTCATTTTCACAGGCAGAATAAGAATTGTTTTTCACAAAGAAGTCACAAAAGTCTTTAGCGTACCGCAACACGGAAAAATGCACACACGAGAAAAAACTGAGGAGCAAAACTGAAAAAAAAAGTGCAAAATGTTTCACATATGTCACAAATTGCTCCTTACTCATGTTTTGCATAATTTTTTCCCCAGCCGCACTTGGTTAGTACATGACCCTCTAACAGTGAAAAATATAAGCTATCTGGGTGTTATTGTATTTCATGAAATTGGCAATAGAGCTACTTCTCATTTTTTTTTTTTCTTCTTGTCTTGCTGTATTACTGAGATTAGCCAATGAGATGCTGACATTGGCTCCACCAATTTTATCTTTTTAGGAGACATGCTTCATATTTTTTTGATCACATTGGTGTTGTTTTTCAAACTGCAACAATTGATTGATCTGGTATTGTTACAGCATATTAACGATGCAGTGAAACGCGTGGACCTACTTTAAGCTCAGATGTGGAACAGAACTTTAAATGCTAACTCAAATAGTTTACGGGAGGACCATGGTTTCCTGACACTTGGTCACTGAGATGATCCTATGACAATATTTGTACGATAACATAGCTTCATTTAAAGAAGGACAAAAGTTTTTTTTTTTTATGTGGCCATTTCTCCCTGTTTTATATAATTTTTCAGTGGTACTGCTGTAAAGAACCATTAAAAAAGACTATATTCTTTTTTTAAACAGCTTCCGCTTTACTTAGACGGTCTGGCTTCCGCCGTTCCCTCTGAATGGTGCGTCCGTGTGAATCATGTAAGATGGGAGGAATGTATGTGTGAATGGAAATAAAAAATGCGAATGCTCATAGAAACAACTAGGAAGTATGCTAATGTAGTAGTAGGAGCAGGCAGAAAGTGAGACAGACATAAGATGTCAGCACTGTAGTAGAAGAAGGAGCACGGAACATCCTGAAGACTTATAGACAAGTTGTTTGGTCCAGCAAAGACTAGGATAAAAATGGGATAAAATATATTGCAAATATTTATTTTAATGGTTTAATATTTATGTTAAGCAGCAGGTAGGGAATATGCATTTACTGTAGGTACAGTATGGATAGTCCACAGTGATGAATCATCTGGATTGCTATTCATCATATTTCATTACTTATGGTTACCTAAGGCTGTACTGAGAATACTGTGAAACTGTGCTGTGTTTTTCTGACAAATCCCGTGATTCACCTCTGGAATTATTTAACCTGCGTGTGAGAAGAGTGCCAAAGAAAAACAGGCTGATAAAGGGCTGTATCTCTAGTGTCCAACGGAGGCCCCCCAGCTGCTGCTGAACTACATATCCCATAACTCCACACTAACGCTCCAGAGCGGCAGAGGATTATGGTAGTTGTAGTCTAGAAAGAGCTTGGAGGGCCGCAGTCGGATGGTTAAGCGCTAGGGGAATAAAAGGGGATCAATAGATTATAGACTGTGCAACCCAACAACCAGGCAAGCACGGCGAGTTATATTTAGTCTAACTGCTTGTAGACTGGACGCTCATGAAATATTACAGCTTTGACCATCCTAGAAGGTAGAACTGGGTCAGTATCAATGGGATACACCAGACAAAGTTGGCAGACGTGAGGAATTCACTCACAGCTAATTTTTCTTCTGCAGCAAGTGTTCCTTGCTTGTAAGAAGATCCCTTTGGTGGCAACACCATTCTTTTGGCTATTGTGCCTTTCTCTTGGCTGCTGCAAGTTTCACTTGGTAAGTCATCCTCTCAGCTGTTGCGCCTTTCTCTTGGTTCCTGAAAGCTCCCCTTGGTTGCAGAAGCTTCCTCTTGGTTCGATGGGTTCACCTTGGTATTACTGAAACAAAACAAAATAAGAAGCTATAAAAACAAATACATAGTCCCGAGGCTACTTCCCCATAACATTTATTAAAGGGGAAAAGGAATCAAAAGAAGGCAAAACCCCCTAATTAAATGATTTTGAATTGTGCCACATAGTGAGAAAATACCTTCTAGACTCCAAAAAGGCAATGAGATGTCTCCTTGGATCAACAAGCTCTGAATATTAATGTTCACTATCATTTATTAACCTGTACACACTGCTTTTATAAAAAAAAACAATATGCAGAATTTTCGAAGGCATCTATTGCATTTGATAGCACTACCTCTCTTGGCAGTGAGTTCCATTACTTTATTGTCCTTACTGTAAAGAATCCCTTCCTTTGTTGTTGATGAAATCTTTGCTCATCCAGTCTCAGGGGGTGACCTCTTGTTCTTTGTACATTTCTATTAACGAAAAGGTGACTGGAGAGCTCTTTATATTGGACCTGCACATATTTATATAATATTATCATATCCCCCTCTAATATGCTGTATTGCTAGCATATACAAATGTAATTTTCTATGAATAGTCTCTCTTCATAACTAAAATCTTCCATTCTCCTTATTCATTTTGTACCCTTCCTTTGCACTTTCTCATTTTCCATAATATTATTGGCCTGTGCCGCTGCTGACTGGCATTGTGCACTGTTGCTAAGTCTGTTGACAACAATTACTCCTAAATCCTTATCACTAATAGTTTTTCTCTGGGAGATACCAGTTAAAGTCTAAGTTGCATTATTATTACTTTTTCCCCCAAAATGCATAACGTTACATTTGTCTATGTTGAACTTCTGTTGCCACTTCTGCCCAGTTCCCTAATTTGTGTAAACCCTCCTACAATAAAAGAAACATCAAGTCTGTACTCCCCCCCCCCCCCCCATCAGGGTAGCCCCGAAAAGCATGGCAAGTTTTAACCAATCATAGGCCTTGTCAGAGTAGTAAGCTGGTGTTACTGTAGGTGCAAGGACCTATATCCAGGCCTATCCTGGACCTACAGTGAAAAAGACAAGTGGGAGCCACATTTCAAACCATATTATCTCTAAACTACCTGTCCTTATTGCCAATCAATATTCTATCTAAACATCCATCCCGCTCCCGGCCTTGCTCATGTTTTTGTCCCTTGTTATCGAACTCTGAAAACTTTGTGCCATATTGTTATTAAAAGGCTGTAATTTCCTCATAGAAAATTACAAAACGTTTACTGATACGTGACCAGTGACTAACAGAAAGTATGCATTTAAAAAAAAAAAAATCCCAGATAAAAATCAAAAGTATCTTGTGTGATTCTTGACATATTTTATCCTATAGTTTGCCATTGTTGCACCTGCTCCTCCTTGGGCGTTCTTCTGGTTTTCCAGTAGAGACTTGCAATAAAAACTCCAAAAAAAAAAATGACACATTCCACAAATATATAGTATCACAATCATATGCTTTGGTTCTATCCATATCTACCATTGATAAGGCATTAATCAGTGCCTCCGAGCTGCAAGCCTGCAGCCTGTACCTTTATTCAGCACCCTCAGCCGTTCCATTCCTTACCATCACCACAAATGAATTTATTAATGACTCATGACTGAAAGCAGCATTTACGTGCTGCAAATAAAGATAGATAAGTGATGGATCTAGAAAATAAACACACACATCGAATTGGTATCTAATTGTTCTTCAAAATAAAATCCTTCTTACCTCCAAAATGGCTCTCTATATCAAAAGCTATTTATTTTAAGTACTGCTTTATTAATGTAGCTGTGTAACTCCAGGCTTTTGTTTGTTTTTTGAAAGTCATCATTTGTATCTACTTGCGAGGTCTGTTGTAAAATCCTTGTTATAGAAACAGACCCGGAGAGGACAGTTATTTTTCATTGGCCCTAAAGATATATATATATATAAAGTGTTATCATAGCCCCTCGAAGCTGCAGTTTATCTTGTGTAAATAAATGTAAAGTTTGTATCTTTTAGATTTGCTTTACGAGAGCCATCCATTTCCCCTATTAACTTTGTTATCTGCTTCTCTACTTTGTGTTTTTTTTTTTATTGCGAATGGATACCCCAAATACCTTAGAATAACACAGTGTGCCTTGTACCACAACTTGCACAGTGCTTAATGATATGTATTGAATCAAAGTAATTCAGGTTGAAAAAAAGACCTAAGACCATCAAGAAAGTAAATCCCCCACGATGGAGAAATATCCCTGTGCCCCCTGCAGCTAGCAAATTAAAGTGAGGAGTGTTACCTTGCCACTGTGAACTTTTAAAAGTGCGTCAGCCAATGGCAAATGGCCAAAATTGCAGGTGCAACAATAGGATAATCCAAAAGGAAGGAATTGCTGGCACTCCAGTTCATATGCTGAATATACGTGATTTAATCATGAGCAACAATACAACAGGAAAACGGACAAAAACACTTGACGCGTTTCGCGTCTACTGACTCTTAATCACGTATATTCACCATACGAACTGGAGTGCCAGGGATTCTTTTCCTTTTTCATTGTCCTATTGTAAATTCATCACAATCAACCATTCTCTTATCCTTGTTCTTGCTTTCCATTCAAAAATTAAAAAAAAACAAAAAACATTAATTAAGCCATTTTGAATTTTGCCCCCTAGGTGGGGAAATACCTTCTTCACTCTAAAAAGGCAATCAGATTTCTAAATGGATCAGCAAACTCTAAATAATAATGTTGATTCAATGATTCCTAGACCTGCTTATCTAAAAATAATTATCCAGACCCTTTTTGAAGGCATCTATTGTATGTGATAGCACCACCTCTCTTGGCAGTGAATTCCATATCTTTATAATCCTTACTGTAAATAATCGCTTCCTCTGTGGTTTAATGCATATATTAAGACTGACGTCATGACACAGAGACTTTATTATTTAATGATAATAGGACTTTTTACATACATTTATCCAGGAATATTTTAGAAATGTACCTAATTTAAATTAATGACATAGGATTAATAAGATGATCTTGGTAATGGTATCCCTGTAATTAGCACAATAACAGTTATCAGTGCATTTCCTGAAGGCAGGTACATGTGTAGTCAGACATGTTTTATGTGTCATTTGTAGTAGGGTGACCACATTTTATATTATATAAATTAATAGGAAGCCTCGGGAACCATGTAGATTTCAGATTTAGTAATATATTTACAATATACATACAGTCATATTCAGGCAGGGGCAGTTTCAGAGAACTGACCCCTCTATTAGCAGACTAGAGCAGTTTTAGAAAATGAACCCCTCTGTTAGCAGACAAGATAACGTTCAGAGAATGAATCCCTCTATTATCAGACAGGAGCAGATTCAGATTAATAAACTCTTTGTTAGCAGACATGTGCAGTTTTCGACAATTAACCTTTCTGTTGGCAGACAGGGGTAGTTTCAGAGAATGAATCCCTTTATTAACAGACATGAGCAGTTTCAGAGAATTAACCATTTATTACCATCCATTACACACACAGATAGTCACTTAGAAAGTCTCTCACACACAAACACAAAGAGAGAAAGAGAGAGAGTGAGAGAGAGAAAAAGAGAGTGCGAGAAACAGTGTGAGGGAGTGAGTGTGAGAGAGAGTGAACGTGTGTGTGTGTGTGACAGAGTGTTTTGCAATATGACGCAGATGATTCCCTTACAATGTTAACAATTGATTTTGTTTACAAAGAGTTTGAAAGAGATTCCCAAGGACTCCCTGCAGTAATTTTTATGCAAAGAAACCTGTGCTATGAGCAGGATAAACATTACCACATGCATCAAACTTACTTAAAAGGGACTCTGTCAACCTAAACATTGCTTATACAGTGAATGTAGAGAATAAAAAGGTTGAAAAATGATCTACACATTGCATTACCAAAATAGCATGCAAATTGATAAAAAAAAAAAGAGTAATATATGTTTTAAATGTGTCTGTGGATTCTCCTGTTTATGACATCACCTTGGGACTTGACATGCAAATTCAACATGTTCCACTGAAACTGAGTTAATTTGCATAGCAGGCCACATGTGATGTTATAGACAGGTGCTACCTTTACTTCCAAAAAAAAAAAAAAACACCGGCCATGCTGTAACCTACACTTGTATTGGTTCAAGCCAATCAGTTACAGACCTGCCGGTATAATACAGGCTAAATGGGAACAATATAAACTAGAGACACCACAGACACATTTAAAACACATGTATCTCCTGATTTAGGCAATTGTTTACAATAACGCTATGTACAGACCGTTTTTTGTTTTCTACATTCACAGTGTAATTAATGCGTAGGTTGGCTAAATAAAGAGATGTCCCAACATTGAGCATCACGGCCCCCCCAGCTTGTCAGTGAATTAATTCACATCATGTTCCTGTGTATGCTCACTGCCCTTCCACATATAATGCCCTGTGAATGAAAGAAGAGGCAGGCAGGTCAGTGGGCGGGGCATTATTGCCCACGGAACTTACCCCCAGCTTCCTTCAAGCTTTTACTGCATCCTTTAAAGACATTGTTCAGCCCGGGCTGTTGTAAGGGTTAATTGTCGGAATAATCATCCCATTGGCAAACTTGATTGCAAAACCTGCAAACTTCAAAGCTTGTGAACAGAAAGGAGGGAGTTGACCTGTTTGCCCATCTGTGCAATAACAATGGTGGGAGAGAATCAAGTTATATCAAAGGGCGAGGCATGAAAAGGGTACAGTATTCTGAAACCTTTTGCGAGTCTCCAACATTGGTGCACACTACACATACCTCCCAACTCTTGCCCCCAGCACATTGGATGCCAGTGTGGCGGAGCTTGGGAGGCAGAGGCTCAGCACTATCGTATGCGCAGTAGGCGATGTCACTTCCCCGCACGCACATAATGCTGCAGTAAACCAAATAAAGGAGGG
Organism: Pelodytes ibericus; assembly: GCA_036172795.1. Taxonomy (NCBI): domain Eukaryota; kingdom Metazoa; phylum Chordata; class Amphibia; order Anura; family Pelodytidae; genus Pelodytes; species Pelodytes ibericus. The sequence continues at coordinate 69,916,880 of CM069867.1, forward strand.
TCCTGAAGAGTGAGAGTCCGGACAGCACTGGCCTGAAGTGTAATATACAAGTAAAGCCAGCATGACAGCATTAGCATCATTCATTATCATATATGTCCCTAGCTCTTGATTGGTCAATATAGGTTTTCCCTCTAATTCGCAGACTTGGCCATTCCCTCGAGGTTATATTAAAACCCGCGCCTCCGACTCTTGTGTTCTTGTTCGTACACTTTGCCTATCCCTGGTGCAATTTTAATACATTTTTAAAATACATTTGAAATATTTAAATAATATATGTATAAAATCACGGGGGAAAAGAGAGTCCACCGTCATTAAATTCTATGGTTTTTACAGATCAGGACATCATCGATTCCTTAGCAGGTCTTCAAATTAGGTAAATACAACCTCAGATGACATTATTACACCGTGCCATGATTTATTTAAAAAAAAAATAATGTCTTGTGTTGTAAACTAAGTACCCCTTATGATTCAGTATTTTGTAGAACCACCTCTAGCAACAATAACTTGAATTCATCATTTCTGTATAACTCTGGCTCACCATTCTTTACATTGTAGTTTAATTTGTTCATACACAGCTCTCTTAAGGTCCAGCCACGGCATTTAAATAGGGTTGAGGTCTGGACTTTGACTGCGGCCATTGCAACACCTTGATTCTTTCCTTTTGTAGATTTGCTTGGGATCACTGATCCAATTTCGCCTAGGCTTCAGCTGTCGGTCTCACATTTGACTCTACAATACTGTGGTATACAGAGGAGTTCATGGTCGACGACTGCAAGACTACCTGGGTCTGTGGCTGCAAATCATCACCCCCTCCACCTCCGTGCTTGCCAGATGGTATGATGTGTTTGGTTTTCACCAAATGTGGTGCATTATGGCCAAACATCTCCACTTTGGTCTCGTCTGTCCAAAGGACATTGCTCAAGAAGTGGTTTGTTCAGATGCAACTTTTGCAAACGTAAGCCCTGCTGCCTTATATATATATATATATTTTTTTTTATAGAGGAGAGGCTTTCTCCTATTATATATATAGATGTATGTTTAAGTGGTCCACACCATTACTTTTCACCTTTTGTGTATGCCCTTCTGGTCCACGGTGGGCCCTGGTCTCCATGATATCACTTTTGTCTTCCCTGATATATTAGACTGAGTATACTTTTTTTGCCAGCACAAGGTTGGGTCCAGTGACTTCACTCTTAGTATGATGATCATCAAGGGCCGGGAGACTCCCTCTTACATAATGATGGCGAAGCTAAGATTGTGGTTACCCAGCCGGCGCTCACAGCCTGGCGGGTATATGAATAATGGTGCGCCCTTAGCGGATAAGTCTTACTAAGTCTCTGGGAGGGAAGAACAGCAAGGCGCTGGTATTCCGGGCGCCCCATTCCTTTTCACTCTGCCTGCAGCGGCCTCTGGAATCATTTTATTTGCAAGATGCATCATGCCAAAGCATTATGATGAATTAATCAGATTAGCACAATCCCCAGACTTGTAACTGCAGGTAAAACTTTTTTTTTTTATTACTTTTGGTAAAACTCCAGTGCCAGCATCAGTACCGCTGCCAAGTTTCTTAATAGATTTCCTGGCAGCAGATTTTTTTTTTTTTTTTAACACCGTCCTGTAAAAGTCCTTTTCCCGGTAAACCTTTCTCATATGGTCACTTTGTTATGCAGAAAAAATAGCATGCAGGGTTAACGCTTTAGATGCCAGAGAGGTGAAAAATGTCTGCTGTTAGATTAGCTTCATTTCCAGCATTGATTACATGGTACATTGCTTTTAGCATAAAATGCCCTGTTTGCATTACAGACACATAGGAGGGAAACACATGAAAGCAGGGACTCTATCTGTGACAGTTCTTGTATACAGTGGTGTATCTTGCTTTTGTGCAAAATTCGGGAACCCTCTACCCACGTTGCACACCTACGACATGCCCCATCACCCACGTTGCACACCCACTACATGCCCCATCACTCCATTACATGCCCCATCACTCCATTACATGCCCCATCACCCCATTACATGCCCCATCACCCACATTGCACACACATTAAATGCCCAATTACCCCATTACATGCCCCCATCACCCAGATTGTACACACACTAAATGCCCCATCACCCTCACTGTACACCACGTACATTACATGTCCCATCACCCACATTGTATACACACTAAATGCCCCATCACCCTTATTACATGCCACCACCACCCTCATTACATACCGCCACCATGTACATATCATGCCCCCCATCGCCCCAATTAATTGGAAGGCGCTAAAGCTTGCTGAACGGTGGGGGAGGGAGCAAAAATGTTTGAAGCACCAGATGTGTGCTTTAACACCCTCTGGCAAAGTGCCGCACTCTGGCAAAGTGCCGCCCTAGGCGAGTGCCTTGTTTGCCTTGTGGAAGATGCACTACTGCTTGTATATTCAATCATTACAATGAAACAACATGCCACCAATACACTTTGACTTCTGATATTTCTACCATAAAGCCCTATGGGAAGGTACATCCCATATTCCTTTCAGTGACCTTGGAGTAGGTCATGGACTTTGAAGCTTATGTATAAACCATTAACACATGGAGATAGCCCCAGTATTAGATACTATCTCTGTGCGCACATATGTATAAAACAGGCACCATTCCAGGGTTGCTCAATGTGCCAGGGGCAGAACAACCAAGAGGGGATGTTTTTGCAAACCTATGGCCAAATGTTTGCACAGTATTCATTCTCCGGTATCTTGAACAAATGGGACAGTTGCAAGTTAGGATACAACCTGCATGGAAAATACGGTCTCTATAATTCCTGAGGTTAGTGCTGAACCTAGCCACTAGGGGGTTAAGAGTGGCGAATAGGCCATTTTTAATACAGCTCATAGCTATGACTAAGAGATGATGGGTTTATTGTCTCTTGCTGACATCAAATTAATAATGAGTAATACTTAGACCATCGTTAATGAGTACCCTGTGCTGGCACTGGAGTGTTTACATGTCTAAAACATAGAGATGCCACTTTGTCTTATACTTTGTCTTACTCAACACTGGCCTCAACCAAACTCATCTCCCGTCTGCCAATAAAATACCGGTTGTATGGCACCCTTACAAGAACATAAATCTGAAGTTTTTTTTGGCTGATTATATTTGGCCAAGGGTTGGATTGGCCTTCCACAATTTAAAGGGTTGAATGGGCCCTCTATAGTTTAAAGGGTTGGATTGGCCCTCTAGAGTTTAAAGGGTTGGATTGGCCCTCTAGAGTTTAAAGGGTTGGATTGGCCCTCTAGAGTTTAAAGGGTTGGATTGGCCCTCTAGAGTATAAAGGGTTGGATTGGCCCTCTAGAGTTTAAAGGGTTGGATTGGCCCTCTAGAGTTTAAAGGGTTGGATTGGCCCTCTATAGTTTAAAGGGTTGGATTGGCCCTCTAGAGTTTAAAGGGTTGGATTGGCCCTCTATAGTTTAAAGGGTTGGATTGGCCCTCTAGAGTTTAAAGGGTTGGATTGGCCCTCTAGAGTTTAAAGGGTTGAATGGGCCCTCTACAGTTTAAAGGGTTGGATTGGCCCTCTACAGTTTAAAGGGTTGGATTGGCCCTCTAGAGTTTAAAGGGTTGGATTGGCCCTCTAGAGTTTAAAGGGTTGGATTGGCCCTCTACAGTTTAAAGGGTTGGATTAGCCCTCTACAGTTTAAAGGGTTGGATTGGCCCTCTACAGTTTAAAGGGTTGAATGGGCCCTCTACAGTTTAAAGGGTTGGATTGGCCCTCTAGAGTTTAAAGGGTTGGATTGGCCCTCTAGAGTTTAAAGGGTTGGATTGGCCCTCTAGAGTTTAAAGGGTTGGATTGGCCCTCTACAGTTTAAAGGGTTGGATTGGCCCTCTACAGTTTAAAGGGTTGGATTGGCCCTCTAGAGTTTAAAGGGTTGGATTGGCCCTCTAGAGTTTAAAGGGTTGGATTGGCCCTCTACAGTTTAAAGGGTTGGATTAGCCCTCTACAGTTTAAAGGGTTGGATTGGCCCTCTACAGTTTAAAGGGTTGGATTGGCCCTCTACAGTTTAAAGGGTTGAATGGGCCCTCTACAGTTTAAAGGGTTGGATTGGCCCTCTAGAGTTTAAAGGGTTGGATTGGCCCTCTAGAGTTTAAAGGGTTGGATTGGCCCTCTAGAGTTTAAAGGGTTGGATTGGCCCTCTACAGTTTAAAGGGTTGGATTGGCCCTCTACAGTTTAAAGGGTTGAATGGGCCCTCTATAGTTTAAAGGGTTGGATTGGCCCTCTACAGTTTAAAGGGTTGGATTGGCCCTCTAGAGTTTAAAGGGTTGGATTGGCCCTCTAGAGTTTAAAGGGTTGGATTGGCCCTCTAGAGTTTAAAGGGTTGAATGGGCCCTCTACAGTTTAAAGGGTTGGATTAGCCCTCTACAGTTTAAAGGGTTGGATTGGCCCTCTACAGTTTAAAGGGTTGGATTGGCCCTCTACAGTTTAAAGGGTTGAATGGGCCCTCTACAGTTTAAAGGGTTGGATTGGCCCTCTAGAGTTTAAAGGGTTGGATTGGCCCTCTAGAGTTTAAAGGGTTGGATTGGCCCTCTAGAGTTTAAAGGGTTGGATTGGCCCTCTACAGTTTAAAGGGTTGGATTGGCCCTCTACAGTTTAAAGGGTTGAATGGGCCCTCTATAGTTTAAAGGGTTGGATTGGCCCTCTACAGTTTAAAGGGTTGGATTGGCCCTCTAGAGTTTAAAGGGTTGGATTGGCCCTCTAGAGTTTAAAGGGTTGGATTGGCCCTCTAGAGTTTAAAGGGTTGAATGGGCCCTCTACAGTTTAAAGGGTTGGATTGGCCCTCTACAGTTTAAAGGGTTGGATTGGCCCTCTACAGTTTAAAGGGTTGAATGGGCCCTCTACAGTTTAAAGGGTTGAATGGGCCCTCTACAGTTTAAAGGGTTGAATGGGCCCTCTACAGTTTAAAGGGTTGGATTGGCCCTCTACAGTTTAAAGGGTTGAATGGGCCCTCTACAGTTTAAAGGGTTGGATTGGCCCTCTACAGTTTAAAGGGTTGGATTGGCCCTCTATAGTTTAAAGGGTTGGATTGGCCCTCTAGAGTTTAAAGGGTTGGATTGGCCCTCTAGAGTTTAAAGGGTTGGATTGGCCCTCTAGAGTTTAAAGGGTTGGATTGGCCCTCTAGAGTTTAAAGGGTTGGATGGGCCCTCTAGAGTTTAAAGGGTTGGATTGGCCCTCTAGAGTTTAAAGGGTTGGATTGGCCCTCTACAGTTTAAAGGGTTGGATTGGCCCTCTACAGTTTAAAGGGTTGGATTGGCCCTCTACAGTTTAAAGGGTTGGATTGGCCCTCTAGAGTTTAAAGGGTTGGATTGGCCCTCTAGAGTTTAAAGGGTTGGATTGGTCCTCTACAGTTTAAAGGGTTGGATTAGCCCTCTACAGTTTAAAGGGTTGGATTGGCCCTCTACAGTTTAAAGGGTTGAATGGGCCCTCTACAGTTTAAAGGGTTGGATTGGCCCTCTAGAGTTTAAAGGGTTGGATTGGCCCTCTAGAGTTTAAAGGGTTGGATTGGCCCTCTAGAGTTTAAAGGGTTGGATTGGCCCTCTACAGTTTAAAGGGTTGGATTGGCCCTCTACAGTTTAAAGGGTTGGATTGGCCCTCTACAGTTTAAAGGGTTGGATTGGCCCTCTAGAGTTTAAAGGGTTGGATTGGCCCTCTAGAGTTTAAAGGGTTGGATTGGCCCTCTACAGTTTAAAGGGTTGGATTAGCCCTCTACAGTTTAAAGGGTTGGATTGGCCCTCTACAGTTTAAAGGGTTGAATGGGCCCTCTACAGTTTAAAGGGTTGGATTGGCCCTCTAGAGTTTAAAGGGTTGGATTGGCCCTCTAGAGTTTAAAGGGTTGGATTGGCCCTCTAGAGTTTAAAGGGTTGGATTGGCCCTCTACAGTTTAAAGGGTTGGATTGGCCCTCTACAGTTTAAAGGGTTGAATGGGCCCTCTATAGTTTAAAGGGTTGGATTGGCCCTCTACAGTTTAAAGGGTTGGATTGGCCCTCTAGAGTTTAAAGGGTTGGATTGGCCCTTTAGAGTTTAAAGGGTTGGATTGGCCCTCTACAGTTTAAAGGGTTGAATGGGCCCTCTAGAGTTTAAAGGGTTGGATTGGCCCTCTACAGTTTAAAGGGTTGGATTGGCCCTCTACAGTTTAAAGGGTTGGATTGGCCCTCTACAGTTTAAAGGGTTGAATGGGCCCTCTAGAGTTTAAAGGGTTGGATTGGCCCTCTATAGTTTAAAGGGTTGGATTGGCCCTCTAGAGTTTAAAGGGTTGGATTGGCCCTCTAGAGTTGAAAGGGTTGGATTGGCCCTCTACAGTTTAAAGGGTTGGATTGGCCCTCTAGAGTTTAAAGGGTTGGATTGGCCCTCTAGAGTTTAAAGGGTTGGATTGGCCCTCTACAGTTTAAAGGGTTGGATTAGCCCTCTACAGTTTAAAGGGTTGGATTAGCCCTCTACAGTTTAAAGGGTTGGATTAGCCCTCTACAGTTTAAAGAGTTCGCCAACAGATAAACACAACATACGCCAACAGATAAACACAGAACATCTCAACAGATAACCACAACACATATCAACAGATAAACACTAAACATGTCAACAGATAAACACTAAACATGTCAACAGATAAACACTAAACATGTCAACAGATAAACACATTTCATCAGATAACACAACACATGTTAACAGATGAACAATAAATATGTCAACAGATAAAACACAACACACGTCAACAGATAAACACAACACATGTCAACAGATAGACACAACACATGCCAACAGATAAACACAAGTAAACAGCTAAAACACAGAACATGGTTACTGCAAACATTTTTTGGTGAGAAGTCCGCTGTAAGCCATTGTGTTCCTTTAAGCATGGCAGGGCAGAGAGAACGAGTGGTATGATATTGAGAGCTCTCAAATGGCTCAAGGGAGGACACCCAGCCAGCATGGACTGAGAACGTGGCTTCAGTAATGTTGCATTGGGCAATCACTTTGGCAGATGCAGCCATACGAGTATGTGAATGACTGGCCTCTTTTTTCCCATTAATTTGCCACTGCCAGTTTGCCCATTAATATGCCACTGTTTTTCCATAAATTTGCCACAGCCAGTCTGCCCATTAATATGCCACTGTTTACCCAGTAATATGCCACAGCCTAATTTCCCACTGTTTGCCCGTTGATATGACACAGACATTTGTCCATTAATATGGCACCGTTTTCACATTAATTTGTGACATCCAGTATGCCAATTAATATGCCACTCTTTGCCCATTAATATGCCACAGCCAGTTTGTCCATTATTATGCCCCTTTCCCCCCCATTAATTTGCATTGCTAGTTTGTCCACTAATATATGCCACTGTTTTCCCATTAATTTGCCACAGACAGTTCATCCATTTATATGCCACTGTTTGCCCATTAATATGCCATAGTTGCCCATTAATATGCCACTCTTATCCTATAGGCCAGCATGGATGAGAACGTGGCTTCAGTAATGTTGCGCTGGGCAATCACTTTGGCAGATGCAGCCATCTGTGTATGTGAATGCCTGGCCTCTTTTTTCCCATTAATTTGCCACTGCCAGTTTGTCCATTAATATGCCACCATTTCCCCATTAATTTGACCCTTTTTCCATTCATTTGCCACAGCCATTTTGCCCATTAATATGACACGCTATGCCCATTAATATGCCACAGCCAGTTCGTCCATTAATATGTCACTGTTTTTCCATTAATTTGACCCCTTTTCCATTCATTTGCTACAGCCAGTGTAACCATTAATATGCCACTGTTTTTCCATTAATTTGCCACAGGCATATTTAATGGGCCCCTGCATGTGGCGTATTTAATGGGCCCTGCATGTGGCATATATAATGGGCCCCTGCATGTGGCATATATAATGGGCCCCTGCATGTGGCATATTTAATGGGCCATGCATGTGACATATTTATTGGGCCCCTGCATGTAGCACATTTATTGGGCCCCTGCATGTGGCATATTTAGTGGGCCCCTTGTATGTGGCATATTTAGTGGGCCCCTGCATGTGACATATTTATTGGGCCCCTTGTATGTGGGTTATATATTGGGCTCTTGTCACAGCCAGTTTACCAATTAATATGCCTCTGTTTACCCACTAATATGCTACAGACAATTTGTCCATTAAAATGCTTCTTTTTCCCATTAATTTGTCACTGCCGATTTGTCCATTAATATTGTACAGTTTTCCCATTAATTTGCCACAGCCAGTATGTCCATGAATATGCCACTTTTTGCCCATTAATTTGTCACAGTCAGTTTGTCCATTAATATGGCACCATTTTCCCATTAATGTGCCCCAGCCAGTTTGTCCATTAATTAGGCACCATTTTCCCATTAATGTGCCCCAGCCAGTTTGTCCATTAATATGGCACCGTATTCCCATACATTTTACAAATACAGGATCCACCCCGGGTGCCTATGTTCTAGGTACGCCCCGGTGCCTAATCTTTCAATTAAACAGAACCCTTTCTTTTCTGACAGTGGTGCTTTAATGCCTGACTATGGCAGTTCATGTTTAGTGAATGGGCCCCCTCTGAAGCTCAATTCTTTTGCTATTATTATACGAGAAGATTGTTGATTTTTACCCTTCCCTTGTACGCAGTTATCGTGTTGACAAACTATTAGAAAGTCCTAAAAGGCAGCATTGTTTTTCAGCTGCAAAAAATGTTTTGAAGAAAAAGTAGTGTTTGATAGCTGAATTATCGAATGGTTATATACAAGTCAAGACATTTAGGAGAGGTTGTTTGAACGCCTCCTGCCAGCATAAACACAGCCCAGGGCAAAACACTGGAGCTATAGGGTGACAGCAGCAGCTGGTGAGACATTAAAAAAAAACACTCCACCCTCAGCCTCCGGCAATAGATAAAATGCAGCGTGTGCACTATACACTATACATCAAGATCACGTGCTGGTTAGTCAAAACCATTAAGGGTCCTTAAGATCAGCGAGTGAGTTATTGTTATAGGCAAAAAAGTGACTTAATTTGTAAAACTTGCTTCGTTGCATAGCTCTACCAGGGGGCGGCCATGTTGTTTAGAACCTGATCCAAGATGACGGATGATCTGACTCAAGATTCTAAACAATATGTCCACCCCCGTGTTAGGGCTATTTGGAAAAAAGAAGGCTCAACAAGGAATTTAATTTGTATCATTTCCTACTTGTAATGGAATTGCACAACGGTTATATTAAAATCAATGTGTACTCAAGTGAAAAAGTCAGTGCTATGTGCAATGTTATAATCAACCCAATAGGAAGCTCAGAAAATGTGCCTTGACCTAGCTTTAAAAAAGCTGGAGACTCCCCCTCCTATGATGATTTAAAAAAAAGAAAATGGGAGGAAAACTATTGGTTGGGATAGGGTTTTGCACAAAAACATCTATTTGGTATCTAAAGAGCTGAATTTCATACAAATGGGGAATCATATTACCCCACGTGATCCATTATTATAGTATTATACACGTAAAGCGATACAGGCAAGTTAAAACTTAACTATGCATAGCACACAACGCTCTCACCATCCCTAAAAGGATCATACTACTGTGAAGAGAGAGAGCGAGATAAGAGAGAGTTAAATGTCCGTGGGGCTCAGAGAATGAACTACTTGATAAAGACAGTGAGCCACTTAATGGGCTTTATTCCTGGAAGAGGGAAATCCAAACTCAAGGCCTTTCAGTCGAGTGGTTGAATTGTTCCAACTCGGCTACATTGGTGTAAAGTTTGAATTTCCTTTCTCAGTTCCATGCAATGCGCTCTTAGGTCTCCATACTGAGAACGGTCTTCCACGCTGTATTTCAGAATTGATTCTCTCTTGCTTACATCTCGATGGTGCGGGGCTGCCCCCTTTTTATTAAAAAAACACCTACCGTGCTGCTGCCTCCACAGACTTATCTCCGTATACTCAACATATATCTCATCCTCCAGTCTTATATTCGAGGTCATCTTATAATCTGACCTCATATCGAGGTCAGACTATAAGACTTGGATCCAGGTCCCCCGCAGAGCTGCAGGGGACCTGGATCCCCCTCGCTAACAGCCGGTGGATGTCTGCGCGATGAGCGCAGACATCCTCCGCTGCCCGGCACGTCCGTCGGGACTTCTATGATGAAGCCGGGTCCTTCCAGCTTCATTATAAAAGTCCTGACGGAAGTGCCGGGCAGCAGCGGAGGATGTCTGCGCGAATCGTGCAGACATCCTCCGGCTGCCCCCACTGGCCTCCAGGAGATTTGGGCAGCCAGTGGATGTGTCGGACAACATGGAGGATGTCTGTCTCCCGGCTGCCCCCACTAGCCACCAGGGAAGGAGAAACAAGGTGAGGGGGAGGGAGGGAAAGAGAAACGAGGGAGGGGGGGAGAGAGACAAGGGGAGGGGGAGAGAAACAAGGGGAGGGAGGGAGAGAGACAAGGGGAGGGGGGGAGAGAGACAAGGTGAGAGGGAGGGGGAGAGAGAGAGAGAAAAGGAGGGGGAGAGGTGGAGAGAGAGAGAGGAGTTTGGGGGAGGGAGAGACAACATGGGAGGGAGGGGGAGAGAGATAACACTGGGGGGGAGAGAGAGAGAGAGAGAGAGAGAGAGAGAGAGAGAGAGAGAGAGAGACAAAGCTGGGGGGAGGGGAGAGAGAGGCAGCATTGGCACATAAAAGGAAATAAAAACAAAAAATGCATTTGTTTAATATCATAATTTTTTATTAAATATTAAAAAGCAATTTACATGTGAATATATACAAGTTAAACTTTTTTCCTATAGGGTAGTCTTATATTCAGGCTTTTAGTTTTTTTCCTAAAGGAATATCCAAAGTTTGGGGGGTCGCCTTATAATCAGGGTGGTCTTATATTCGAGCAAATACGGTATGTTAGATGAACTAAACACCGAGCTTGTGTCACTAAACATCGAGCTTGTGTCATTGATAACCTCTTCACGGGGAAGCTCCTGAGCCAACCTAGCATTACGCTCAATCCTCTCACCCTACACACCGTAACTTGCCAACATGGGCCATGTTAACTGCGACACAAGATCCACATGATGCACAAAGAACCTGCACAGTGCAGCTCGGCAAGTATGTTAGATAAACTGGAACCTCTAAAATGTAGCCTGATAAAGAACCTGCACAGTGCAGCTCGGCAAGTATGTTAGATAAACTGGAGCCTATAAAATGTAGCCTGACAAAGAACCTGCACAGTGCAGCTCGGCAAGTATGTTAGATAAACTGGAGCCTCTAAAATGTAGCCTGACAAAGAACCTGCACAGTGCAGCTCCGCAAGTATGTTAGATAAACTGGAGCCTCTAAAATGTAGCCTGACAAAGAACCTGCACAGTGCAGCTCGGCAAGTATGTTAGATAAACTGGAGCCTATAAAATGTAGCCTTAGGTGTAAAATGAGGCCGAGGAATCCACCTCCTATTATGATTTTTAAAAAATGTAAAAAGTAGTTGGAATACGATTGGTTAGGATAGGGTTTTGCACAAAAACATCTGTTTGGTATTTAAAGAGCAGAAGTAAATTCACGTGGGGATTCATATTACTCCACGTGACTCATTGTCATACCATCATTCACGCAAAGCGATACAGGCAGGTAAAAACTTAACTACGCTTAGCACACGCCGGTCTAAGGATCATACTGCAACTTGGAGAATCTTTCCAGCTCGGCTACTTTGGCCTTACGATTAAAATTCCCTTCTCCGCTGCCTGCAGTATCCTCTTCATGAATAAAGCCGTATGTGTGGACAGTGCTTCTTTCGGGGCAGACAAATATTAATGCGCGTTTACTATAAACTCAAAGCTGAGAACTGACAAGCGAACTGCAAACCCCAGGCATGAATAGTGGATTTGCTTGACTGATGTCTGCATTTCAGACTTTAGCTTCTTGGAAACCATTAAAGCACCGTTTATATGGTCTTTGCTCATGAAAGAGGGACTGTAAGGCATGGTAAAATTAAAGCCAAAATAACAGTTTGAAGTTGGCTACTTTGGCCTTAAGTTTGCTGTCTGGTGCTCAAAATGCATCTTCCAAATGTTAATGCATATTAATGTGCTTTCAAAGTACTTTAAAATGCATGTCTTAAATTTTGCACTGCTTAAAATATAATGCATATAAAATTGTGAAATTACGGCAAGAGCAAGGTTCCACACAATGTATTCTATTCCAGCAGCACAGGAAGTGTCTATATAACCAGTGCTGCCGCACCTGCAGTAAACATGCAGAGTAATCACTAGGGAGGGCTTGAGTCAAATATTAAAAATGTGATTTATGCAGCAGCGGTGTCCAAACAAAGTCTCAGCTACATATAAGCCATTTCGACACGTGGGCTCTCTCACTCCAGCCGGGACCTTCAGTAACGCCTCTTCTTCTTGGCGACACACGTGACTTCTTCTGGGTACTCATCATGTCCGCCTCCAACACCTTACCAACCATTTCACGCTACAAAATGGAAGTGTGCTGAGCCTTCCCTTGCAGAGCCGCTCAAACGTCAGCTATAAAAGCTCCCCACTAAAATGATTGCACAAGTCATATGTGACCAGAAGGAAATCAATGACTTAATCCAGTAATGGATCAAACAGAACCACGTTCACTGGGCATTTGCTTTCCTTCTGGTCGCATATGACATCTACATACTGCAAGGCGGCCTGTCAAGGTTGTATGTGATTAGATGGAAATCAATATCTCATTAGCGTGGATCCGTGGGATCAGATCCGTATTTAGTAAACTAGTTTCCATGCTGTGCGGCCAGGAGCAGGGACTGTGATTGTTCATGGGGGACATGTACTGTACTATGTGACACACAATTTAATGATGTTTTATGGATCCTCACAGGCCTGTGGATACATGGAATAGTCTTCCAGTAGAAGTGGTAGAGGTTAATACAGTGACGGAGTTTAAGCATGCGTGGGATAGGTATAAGGCTATCCTAGATATAAGATAAGGCCAGGGACTAATGAAAGTATTACATTACTGAGAGGGTAGTGGATGTATGGAATAGTCTTCCAGTAGAAGTGGTAGAGGTTAATACAGTGAAGGAGTTTAAGCATGCGTGGGATAGGTATAAGGCTATCCTAGATATAATATAAGGCCAGGGACTAATGAAAGTATTACATTACTGAGAGGGTAGTGGATGTATGGAATAGTCTTCCAGCGGAAGTAGTAGAGGTTAATACAGTGAAGGAGTTTAAGCATGCATGGGATAGGTATAAGGCTATCCTAGATATAAGATAAGGCCAGGGACTAATGAAAGTATTACATTACTGAGAGGGTAGTGGATGCATGGAATAGTCTTCCAGTAGAAGTGGTAGAGGTAAATACAGTGAAGGAGTTTAAGCATGCGTGGGATAGGTATAAGGCTATCCTAGATATAAGATAAGGCCAGGGACTAATGAAAGTATTACATTACTGAGAGGGTAGTGGATGTATGGAATAGTCTTCCAGTAGAAGTGGTAGAGGTTAATACAGTGAAGGAGTATGGGCATGCATGGGATAGGTATAAGGTTATCCTAGATATAATATAAGGCCAGGGACTAATGAAAGTATTACTTTACTGAGAGGCTAGTGGATGTATGGAATAGTCTTCCAGTAGAAGTGGTAGAGGTTAATACAGTGAAGGAGTTTAAGCATGCATGGGATAGGTATAAGGCTATCCTAGATATAAGATAAGGCCAGGGACTAATAAAAGTATTACTTTACTGAGAGGGTAGTGGATGTATGGAATAGCCTTCCAGTAGAAGTGGTAGAGGTTAATACAGTGAGGGAGTTTAAGCATGCATGGGATAGGTATAAGGCTATCCTAGATATAAGATAAGGCCAGGGACTAATGAAAGTATTACTTTACTGAGAGGTTAGTGGATGTATGGAATAGTCTTCCAGTAGAAGTGGTAGAGGTTAATACAGTGAAGGAGTTTAAGCATGCATGGGATAGGTATAAGGCTATCCTAGATATAAGATAAGGCCAGGGACTAATGAAAGTATTACTTTACTGAGAGGGTAGTGGATGCATGGAATAGTCTTCCAGTAGAAGTGGTAGAGGTTAATACAGTGAAGGAGTTTAAGCATGCGTGGGATAGGTATAAGGCTATCCTAGATATAAGATAAGGCCAGGGACTAATGAAAGTATTACTTTACTGAGAGGGTAGTGGATGCATGGAATAGTCTTCCAGTAGAAGTGGTAGAGGTTAATACAGTGAAGGAGTTTAAGCATGCATGGGATAGGTATAAGGCTATCCTAGATATAAGATAAGGCCAGGGACTAATGAAAGTATTACATTACTGAGAGGGTAGTGGATGTATGGAATAGTCTTCCAGTAGAAGTGGTAGAGGTTAATACAGTGAAGCAGTTTAAGCATGCATGGGATAGGTATAAGGTTATCCTAGATATAATATAAGGCCAGGGACTAATGAAAGTATTACTTTACTGAGAGGCTAGTGGATGTATGGAATAGTCTTCCAGTAGAAGTGGTAGAGGTTAATACAGTGAAGGAGTTTAAGCATGCATGGGATAGGTATAAGGCTATCCTAGATATAAGATAAGGCCAGGGACTAATAAAAGTATTACTTTACTGAGAGGGTAGTGGATGTATGGAATAGCCTTCCAGTAGAAGTGGTAGAGGTTAATACAGTGAGGGAGTTTAAGCATGCATGGGATAGGTATAAGGCTATCCTAGATATAAGATAAGGCCAGGGACTAATGAAAGTATTACTTTTCTGAGAGGGTAGTGGATGCATGGAATAGCCTTCCAGTAGAAGTAGTAGAGTTTAATACAGTGAAGGAGTTTAAGCATGCATGGGATAGGTATAAGGCTATCCTAGATATAAGATAAGGCCAGGGACTAATGAACGTATTACTTTACTGAGAGGGTAGTGGATGCATGGAATAGTCTTCCAGTAGAAGTGGTAGAGGTTAATACAGTGAAGGAGTTTAAGCATGCATGGGATAGGTATAAGGCTATCCTAGATATAAGATAAGGCCAGGGACTAATGAAAGTATTACTTTACTGAGAGGGTAGTGGATGCATGGAATAGTCTTCCAGTAGAAGTGGTAGAGGTTAATACAGTGAAGGAGTTTAAGCATGCGTGGGATAGGTATAAGGCTATCCTAGATATAAGATAAGGCCAGGGACTAATGAAAGTATTACTTTACTGAGAGGGTAGTGGATGCATGGAATAGTCTTCCAGTAGAAGTGGTAGAGGTTAATACAGTGAAGGAGTTTAAGCATGCATGGGATAGGTATAAGGCTATCCTAGATATAAGATAAGGCCAGGGACTAATGAAAGTATTACATTACTGAGAGGGTAGTGGATGTATGGAATAGTCTTCCAGTAGAAGTGGTAGAGGTTAATACAGTGAAGGAGTTTAAGCATGCGTGGGATAGGTATAAGGCTATCCTAGATATAAGATAAGGCCAGGGACTAATGAAAGTATTAAATTACAGAGAGGGTAGTGGATGCATGGAATAGTCTTCCAGCAGAAGTGGTAGAGGTTAATACAGTGAAGGAGTTTAAGCATGCATGGCATAGGTATAAGGCTATCCTAGATATAAGATAAGGCCAGGGACTAATGAAAGTATTACATTACTGAGAGGGTAGTGGATGTATGGAATAGTCTTCCAGTAGAAGTGGTAGAGGTTAATACAGTGAAGGAGTTTAAGCATGCATGGGATAGGTATAAGGCTATCCTAGATATAAGATAAGGCCAGGGACTAATGAAAGTATTACTTTACTGAGAGGGTAGTGGATGCATGGAATAGTCTTACAGTAGAAGTGGTAGAGGTTAATACAGTGAAGGAGTTTAAGCATGCGTGGGATAGGTATAAGGCTATCCTAGATATAAGATAAGGCCAGGGACCAATTAAAGTATTACTTTACTGAGAGGGTAGTGGATGCATGGAATAGTCTTCCAGTAGAAGTGGTAGAGGTTAGTACAGTGAAGGAGTTTAAGCATGCGTGGGATAGGTATAAGGCTATCCTAGATATAAGATAAGGCCAGGGACTAATGAAAGTATTACATTACTGAGAGGGTAGTGGATGCATGGAATAGTCTTCCAGTAGAAGTGGTAGAGGTTAATACAGTGAAGGAGTTTAAGCATGCATGGGATAGGTATAAGGATATCCTAGATATAAGATAAGGCCAGGGACTAATGAAAGTATTACATTACTGAGAGGGTAGTGGGTGTATGGAATAGTCTTCCAGTAGAAGTGGTAGAGGTTAATACAGTGCAGGAGTTTAAGCATGCATGGGATAGGTATAAGGCTATCCTAGATATAAGATAAGGCCAGGGACTAATGAAAGTATTACATTACTGAGAGGGTAGTGGGTGCATGGAATTGTCTTCCAGTAGAAGTGGGATAGGCATAAGTTATATGTAGGAAAAATGCTAATTGAAAGAATGAGAATGTTGCACTTTATTTACTAAACATATAAGGCTTTATACCAGGTCAGTACTGCACGGGTTTTACTCCAGGCTGTTGCTCTCCATTCATGTAACTCATTATACCACCTGTATCACACTGATGTCCAGCCAATCACAGATCGCCTTCCATTCCCTATAGCAGTGAGCGCGGATACAAGCTGTCCAGGGATTGGTCTGTTTCCCACAGCGATTGCACATAATGACTCTTCCAGCTGGTGAGATTGCGTAACAAGTTCAGAAGCCTGATTTGCCAGCAGCAGCCAATCACGCGTCGAGGGCGGACCTGTCACTAAGCCTAGCGCCGGGCGGGGCGACGCGTAGGCGGGAAGCGTTTACTGACTCTTGCAGGCGATTGGCTGCTAGTGTCGAGCTGGGCGGGGCCACTCGAAGCGGGAAGAACAGAGTAAATGTCGCCGCTCCGGTGCCATGTTAGATAACTTACCGCCTGAGGTGCGTCATGAAATGGGTCTTTTAACGTTATAATGGCATCAAGCTTGCCGCCCCCACCAGAGAGGGGATCGTTATATATTATGTTTATATGGAAACCGGGGAGGTATTTTATACAGAGCGGTTCTGTTCCTAAGTGGCGCAGTCACCATGGTAACCAATGAAATGGCCCTTGCTGACTGCTCCACTTTCACACGTTTGCCCCAGACTTCCTGCTAACACCTGCTCCTTGATGTCTGGGGGAAACTTAAAGTGACAGTAACAAACGAGAAAATAAATGTCTTCAGTGAATGTTGTGAAGACGTGATGGAGATATATCTGTGTCCAGAGCCGCACGGTATCACCCCTCACTGTGTAAATCTAATGGAATAGTCCAGGCTCCTCCCCCATCTTCTGCCCCGCCCCTTTAGAATGCTGTCGGAGTCAGTCCTAATATACACCCAACATTCTAAAGGGGAGGAGCCAGAGGATTCCATAGATCTATATAGTGCTGGGTGGCAGTGTGTCCCTGCAGACACAAGTATAGGAGTATGGTGGGTTCTCAGTAAGGGTCTGGGGACCATGTACCCCTATTA
Organism: Pelodytes ibericus; assembly: GCA_036172795.1. Taxonomy (NCBI): domain Eukaryota; kingdom Metazoa; phylum Chordata; class Amphibia; order Anura; family Pelodytidae; genus Pelodytes; species Pelodytes ibericus. The sequence goes on from CM069867.1 coordinate 69,934,336, forward strand.
CTTTACAGCAAATAGATCCTTCCAGCAGCAATGGGTGAGGTTAAAGGGACTGGATCACCAAAAATGATCTATATGTTGTGTGGGCAAAACTGCAAGAAAATGCCCAAATAAGTAGAAAAATGTGTTTTAAACATTTCCGCGGAGTCTCCATGACATCACCTGTGACCTGATATGCAGTTTACACATTTCCCATTGAAAAGCGGTTAATTTGCATACCGTGCCACAGGTGATGTCATAAGTAGGAGACTCCGCAGACATATTTAAAACACATTTGCTGGCAGTTTTGCTAACACAATGTATAGATCATTTTAGATAATTTTCTATTCATTTTTTTTTTGTATCCTGTAAATTCACAGTAAACAATGTTTAAGTGATCCAGTCCCTTTAAGCATGCATTTGCTAGGCCGAATGGTTCTTATGTGCTGACACACTATGTTTCTAAATAATATTTGAAATACATGCAATGCCATAATCATGTCCTCCAAACGCCAAAACATTACAGTATGATAATAATCGTGCACGCCAAAAATAATATACTTCAAATCACACAAAAGAATTGCTTTGAAAAAAAACGAAAACGCTTTGGCTGACTGTGAAGACACAAATATTACAACAAAAAAACGATACTACGTACCGAAAAAAATACAAATTCCTCGAGCCCTATTAGAAGTTTAAACATATGTAAAAGTCGTCCGCTTTTAAAGATCCACAGCTTATTCATTTTATGACCAGCAAGTGACCATCATTTAATTTCTGCTCGATTAGTTCTTGCTTTATTCTCATTCATTTGATGTTTTTGCTGGAATGCTTTGATTTGAAATGTATCCGGTGTTTGTTTGTTTGTTTCTCTGCCGCCTTCACTCATTTTGCTTTCTTTAAAATGTCAGAATGTTTGTTTGTTTTTGTTTTGCAGGATTAAAGGTTACAAAAGCCAGTCGGATCTTTTACAGCCATGTTTAAATTCTGTGGATTGTGCATGTAACATGGAAACGCCTGGTTCACAGTCTGCATCACACTGCCCGTCTAGGAGTGATGTGAGTTCCCCGGACCCCCGAAACAATCCAGTAACCAAAGAGGTACATTCCATATTAAAACAGGAGAAAATGTCCTTAATATCCTTTCTTTAGCTCACCTCAGGTGTGTTATTTCTGTGTATCAAATACACCACTGGGGGCTGGCACCCAAAAACACTATATTGGTAGGGCCCAGTCACACTTGTTTAGTTACATATTTTATTAAATAGTGTCACATAACAAAAATAAAAGAAATCAACAATACAAAATAAAAAATATTTTTTTTATTTTTTGCTGTTTGTGTTTAATCAAAGTAAAACTAATATAGTGAAATAGTGTCCAATCTGTCACTTGGTATTTATGTTGTTGGGTAAAATCAGCCCTAAGAAACGTAACAAAGAATAACACAAATGTCCAGGAGGGGGTTTCACAATGTCCTGTAATCTGGTCCTGGGAATAAATAATAAAGCATTTACATACATCAGGGATGAGTCAGTTTGATTCCATACACCACTGAATGGTGGGGATGCTTTCTCTCAGTCTTGTTGGCCTGTGGCATCAATTTGACAAGACCCCCGGGCCGGCTTTCATTTTGAAATACTGACCTAGAAAGGACAACTTTGTAGAAATGTGTCATATGATGAACTTCGTTTCCTTACACATCTATTTACTCCCTTTAGGCTGTGTCGACACTGGCCAGATCTACTAAATGATCTCTGTAGAAGTACTGTCTAAACGAGACAACGAAACAAGAGTTAAAATGATCCCATTTAATGTATAACGGAGTCTTCTAATTGCAAGCTTTCAGGAGCAGGTTGCTAGCTCCCTTTCTCAGGCTTTAGTGAAGCTAAAATAATATTTTCTAATTACAGATCACAAAAAATTAGTATTTTTTTTTATTTATAAAGCTTGCAATTAAATTCTCAGACTATAAATGGTATTTTAGCTCTGTATTTCTATTTTAGCTCCTATCTTTCACAGGCTAGCCTGGTTCAGTCTTTTAATAAAGTGGCAGGAAATTGATGCTAGCCAGCTTATCAATAGATTAATATTAAACATGAAAAGACAGTATTGTGTATTTTTAACAAAGTATAACCTATGTCAGCAAACAGATGCCAAATCATTCCTCCGCCGTATTATATTGGCAGCCTTAAACTGTTAATACGTTCAGATGCATTGATATTGAAAAGGAAAATGACACCCAATTAATAATCTAATAAAGACGTTAAGATATAAAATGGAATAACAAAAACATGAAATAACAAAAACATGGTTATAATGATAGGAAAGTCCAATTTAGAGGCCATTTTTAAAAGGCCAAATGATGTTATTTTGTATCCGTTCAGAGGTGTTATTTTTTGTGTGTTGGTTCGTTTCTTTTTGTTTTTTTGTTTCTGTTGGTTTACAAATCAGGAGAAATGCACTTCCTTCCTGTGAACCTTATGACTATACGTTATTTTTCAGCCCATGAGCGCCACGCTCCGGGAGCGACTCAGGAAGACGCGGAGGTCTTTCGCTTCGAGCTCTGTGGTAAAACGACTTAAAATAGACGGCGAGGACAGCGTGGCATCTGTAAGAGTGACGGCGGTTGTGGCACAAGGGGGATGTGCGGGGCTGGAGGAGAATGCAGCGGATACGGTGATGGGTAGAAGTCCTCTCACTGCTGGAGATGTACTGAATTCACATGTTAAGACTTCGTTAGATTCTCCCCGGCAAGTGATGGACAATAATGGGAACTACCAGGACATGATACAGGAACGAAGGAGACTCTTAAAGCAAGTGGAGAAAAAGCAAGAGATCGTCAGGAGACTGAACATGGTCAAACTGTACAGGTCTAAGGTAATAATGCATATTAGGTCTTTCTAATGAGTACTCACACAACCAGTACCAGAGCTTATTTTATGTTTCCAGGGACACATATGTGTTCCACATGCTGCAGAAAGACCATGCAAAGGGGAGCCCGGCAGTATGTAGGATGGATATACACACAGACACAATCCAATTAATTAATCAGGGTGGAGATCTCATAGGACCTACCATGATTAATTATTTGGATTGTGTCTGTGCGTATATCCATCCTACATACTGCCGGGCTGCACTTTGCATGGTCTTTCTGCAGCATGTGGAACAGATATGTGTCCCTGGAAACATGGCCGATGTTGGCAACTATTCATGCTGTATTGTCAATCTTTTGCAACATTCCCTCCCCTGATATCTGTCCCCCTTCCTCTCCACCACTGTTTAAATCTCAATGTCTTTCAGTTCAGTTGGTCATGGTCATTTTTCGCAGGTATCTTCCCTTTGTGTCCTGCTTTTTTTTTTTTTTTAGTATCCTTTTAGCCTTCATTTTTATAAATGTTTCATCTACACATTGCAGTTCAATCTGTATATCCTTAGAGATCTGCTGATTCTGGATCACTCACAGGCCCTTTTACAAAATAAAATGCTGTTTATTGAATTAAAGATTAATACGGTAGTTTAGTTCTCTTACAGGTGATTTTATTTTCTGTTTTTTAATTTAAAAAAAAAAAATATATAAATATTTTGTCAGTGTTGTGTGTGGCCTTAAACCTCCTCCAAATATTCTTTACACATTTGTCACGAGCTTGCCGTATTCCGCACACAGATGGGGCTATTCACTAAAATTCGACTTTGGAGGCCGCCTTTCATTTTGACAGTCAAATCTGGCACCTGAGTTTGAATTAACAAAAAAAACGTCTCAAATCTTCACCATTTTAAGTAATGGGAGGTGAAATAATCTAAGCTTTATTGGAGACAAAGAGGGTCATGTACCAAACAAGTACGGGGGGGGGGGAGTAGGTAAAACATGAGTAAGGAGCAATTTGCGACTATTTGTTACATTCTGCGCTTGTTTTCCCTGATTTGCGCCTCTTCCGTTTATTTTTATTTAGCGTGCATTTTTCCGGTTGTGCTAATAAATTGCGGTTATATTTGCGCACGCTAAAGAGTTTTGCGAATATTTTGTGAAAATCATTCTTATTTGCACGTGAAAATTACACCAGCTTTTAGCGAGCGCTATCAAAAGAGGTAGAAAAATATTCGCAAAACTGCCTGTTTTTATTCGCAATTTGCTCGTATGTACTATCTGAGTGTTAAATGTTTAGTACATTGCAATAGGAGCAAAGAGCAAAAATAATTTTGCACATGAAATATATTTGCTTTTTTTTAGTACATGCCCCTCTAAGTCAAACTCAGGTGGCGAATTTGACTCAGTCTCAAAATTGACCTCCAAAGTGGAATTTTAGCTCATAGACCCTAGAGAGAGTGCCAGTGTTCGGAGCCTAGCTTATACTCCTCCCGTAATTCTTCACAAACCCCACTCTTTCTTTCCTCGCACTGTTGAATAAATTATTTTGCTTTTATAGTACATCTGGATTATTAAAATACCTTTTTGTTGTGTTCTCTCTGCTCTAGAACAATTTGGCAGAACTACAGTCTTTGATAGAAAAATGGAGAAAAAGTAGCCAGCAAATGCTCTATGAACTGCAGACGGCATTATCATCCGAGAATTCAAACATTAGCCTCACCCAGCTAATAGATAACTGTGGGTTGGATAGGAAATTACTGCGCTACAACAGCGCCGAAGAGGATTTTGAAATTCCCTGACACGATGAACAAGAAGGATTACAGCTCAGTCCATAAATGCCAGTAATATAAGCTTAATAAATAGTTATAGTTTGCAATGGAATCTTGTATGGTGGGTGCAGATTTTAGATCTGTCAAAAAAAAATATGTACATGTTTAAATAATCCTACTTCTGTTGTAACGTTCGATTGTCTATGCATTAAATATAGAATATTTGAATAGCATCGAAAATATATGTATATAACTACAAATCTTGAGTATATTTAAAGGGACTGGATCACCCAAACATTGTTTTTACTGTGCATGAAAAGGATAAAAAAAATGATTGCAAATGATCTATACATTGTGTTAGAAGAATTGCACGCAAATGCCTAAATTAGGAGAAAAATGTGTCTGTGGAGTCTTCTGCTTATGACATCACCTGTGGCACGGTATGCAAATGAGCTGCTTTTCAATGGGAAATGTGTCATTTGCATACCGTGTCACAGGTGATGTCATAAGCAGGAGACTCTACAGACACATGTAAAACACATTGTTCTCCTACCTTAGCAAACTAAACAAATCTCTAACACAATGTATAGATCATTTTCCATATTGTATGCTCTACATGTCCCTTTATAGAAATGCGTAGCAATGTAAGGTATTTAACTCTTACTTCTACTATGGAAATTAAAATGTGGTTTCTGTGATATAGATCAAGATGGTCGTGTTTTTTTTTCAATACCTCCTGTTTAAAAAGCTGTGCCAAATCACAAAAAAAAAACAAATATTTTCATGTTGGTGTAATATTGTATATTTGTCAAAGTCCAGGAAATGGATATTCAAAAAATGAAAAAATTCTGCTTATTTCGTGGCTACACTTTTTTTTTTTGTTTTACTCTTTTCAGAGTGGACCTTTTCATACGAGGAAAAATTAAGTTGAACTGAAATCATCCCAAAAAACTTTTTGGGGATGAGTAAAATCAAGATGTGGTGTTTTTGTTTAACCTTTTTTTTTTGCTGTGGTATTGAAACATTCAGATCAATAAAATGGGTTTTGAATTTTGTTTCTACTTTTAAGTCTTCACAGATTATTTATCTGCTTATTATTTAAGCAGATAAAATTCATAACTTCAGCCTGAGGTGTATTTGCGTTTCTAAGTATGTTACAATGTATCAGGCAACAAATGCTACCTTCCTTTTAATTGCAAATGTACCAACTGCTGGAGTTGTGAATTTTGACACATTCAGAGGTCACTGGGAGAACGTCTCTCACTCTCTCCATACAGCACCGCCGGGAGTTCTTCTAATTGAAACCGTTCAAGTAGAAACAAACACTGCAGTAAAATGTAATACATTTTGCTAAGTTACGTTACAGATAGAAAAATCAGAGAGGAGTTTACTCCGAATAAACTGGCTGTGGCTGTATAATATTTACACAGCCATATGCCTTTAAAACATAACATATGAACCTAACTTCTTTAACAATAAGTGTTTATCCCTAACCTTTCCTTGTATGTCTTCCTCACCAATTGCCCATAGCAAGAATATAAAACGGTCAAGTCCATACAGAGCTCCTAGTCTTCGAAGTCAGTAGTATGCTTCACAGGAATGTGCTGCCGGGCTCGGTGCACACGTACAGTTTTAAAGGCAAAAATAGTTCACAGATATTGTAACAGAAAACATTAAGAATTTATTACATTGTTTACAAATAGAAAAAGTCCCTGAGTAATGTTATTTTTTTTTTGCTCTGCCAAGGAGAAAAATGTAAGGAGGAACCCAACTCCTCTCCACAACAACATTGGTTAGACAAAAAAGACATCAAGACAAAATGATTAAAAAAATAGAAAAAGTATTTTTATTCGGAAAGTTCTTCTGTGTGAAACGCGTCAAGCATAAGCCTGTCAACATGACTGCACATCTCAAGGTTTATTTGTGTTCTTTTTTGGATCCGTTTTTTCTGTTTATTTTTGTTTAATACATTTTTTTAACCATTTTGTCTGGAGTGCCGCTGGATGTCTTTTTTGCCTAACTGTGTTAGTATTGCACAGCCATTCTTCACCCCCGATGAAGCCAAGGATCTATACCGGGAACGGGGGACTAATAAAAGTACTCAAAAAAAAATTGGGCAGACTAGATGGACCGAATGGTTCTTATCTGCCGACACATTCTATGTTTCTATACTTCTCCAAGCATTTTATGCTGCTTCCTAGCCTTTTTCTTTAATTTGCTCCTGTTTTAGCACACTACTGTGTGCAATAAGTTCGGTTTAATTGAAAGATGGCATCTTATGTAGGAATTTTATATAGAACCATCTGTACTCCATAAAGCTCTACTAGGAGGAAGACATTTTGTTTAGAATCTTTGTTTATCTGAAACTAGGTGAGTGAAGATCTGACGCAAGATTCTAAACATGTCTGCCCCTGAGAGAACTATATAAAGTAATGATTCTAACCAACATGTCTGCCCCCTGAGATAACTATATGGAGTAAAGATTCTAACCAACATGTCTGCCCCCTGAGAGAACTATATGGAGTAAAGATTCTAACCAACATGTCTGCCCCCAGAGAGAATGATATGGAGTAAAGATTCTAACCAACATGTCTGCCCCCTGAGAGAATGATATGGAGTAAAGATTCAAACCAACATGTCTGCCCCCTGAGAGAACTATATGGAGTAAAGATTCAAACCAACATGTCTGCCCCCTGAGAGAACTATATGGAGTAAAGATTCTAACCAACATGTCTGCCCCCTGAGAGAGTGATATGGAGTAAAGATTCTAACCAACATGTCTGCCCCCGAGAGAACTATATGGAGTAAAGATTCTAACCAACATGTCTGCCCCCTGAGAGAATGATATGGAGTAAAGATTCTAACCAACATGTCTGCCCCCCTGAGAGAACGATATGGGGTAAAGATTCTAAACAACATGTCTGCCCCCTGAGAGAACTATATGGAGTAAAGATTCTAACCAACATGTCTGGCACCTGAGAGAACTATATGGAGTAAAGATTCTAACCATCATGTCTGCCCCCTGAGAGAACTATATGGAGTAAAGATTCTAACCAACATGTCTGCCCCTGAGAGAACGATAAGGAGTAAAGATTCTAAACAACATGTCTGCCCCCTGAGAGAACTATATGGAGTAAAGATTCTAACCAACATGTCTGCCCCCTGAGAGAACTATATGGAGTAAAGATTCTAACCAACATGTCTGCCTCCTGAGAGAACTATATGGAGTAAAGATTCTAAACATGTCTGCCCCCTGAGATAACTATATGGAGTAAAGATTCTAACCAACATGTCTGCCCCCTGAGAGAACTATATGGAGTAAAGATTCTAACCAACATGTCTGCCTCCTGAGAGAACTATATGGAGTAAAGATTCTAACCAACATGTCTGCCCCCTGAGAGAACTATATGGAGTAAAGATTCTAACCAACATGTCTGCCCCCTGAGAGAACTATATGGAGTAAAGATTCTAATCAGCATGTCTGCCCCCTGAGCGAACTATATGGAGTAAAGATTCTAACCAACATGTCTGCCCCCTGAGAGAACGATATGGAGTAAAGAGGGCCTAATAAGGCACTTAATTTGGATTCTTTCATTAAAGAATTTCTTTATAAATCATCTACACTTGATACAATCTTTCAATTAAACATAAGTTCATATATGGAGACCGACCCTTACATTGTGACTTTAATACATTTATTTTCTACTTATTCTGAAATGTGACAGTTCTGTTTCGATCCAGATCTGTACTGACTCATTAATCGCTTAAAACGATACACAGCAAAAATGTCCAGGTTTCTATACCTAAAAAAACGAAAAACTAAACCGATCTGAATGACAAATTCATCATTATTTTTAAGAGAGAAGCCTAGGAGCAAATAGTTTCTCTGTTAGTCTTGTAAAAAAAAAAAAGAAATATCATGTTTAAACCAGAGTTATTGCATTTTATCTTCAGGCAAATAAATGTTTCTAAAATCTGACAACATTTTTCTTTTTGCTTTTTATGAACTAATATTTTACATTTTTTGTAAGACCTTGTGATTTTTTAAAATTGGTTTTGTTGTTATACATTTTCACTGAAACACGCTGAGCGGCTCTGGCTCAACCGCCATGTCTCAGTTGCATTAATAATTTTTCCAATAAATAGTTTCCATGTTTTTATGGTCTAATTTATTTACCCCAATTTATTATCTGTAATTGAGTCAACACTGGTCTGATATTTTTTTTTTGTATACACTTTATTCAGCTTGGCATGGGCACTACTAGACGGAATAGATAATGCAACAATTACATCACATTTATTAAGATAATGTAAACCAATAAATAAATACAGTTATTTAAAATTGAATGTACATGAAACACACATAAAATTAATACTCAGTAAGCTTCATCAGAGCATCCTGGGAATATGTCAGCTTCTGGAGTAGAAACTGTACGTGAGTGCTATGTACATTACTTTTTTTTATAACTGTTTTATTGGTTTACACTATCTTATTACATGTGATAGAATTTTTGACAGCCCTATGTTATCTCTTGTTTCTGATTAGAATCATTCGCACCAAGTTGATTATATTATCTACCTTTGTTTTTCTGTCTTCCTTTCAAATGATCTTTTTTTATTTTTATTTCCACAGGAACAGACTTACACTGAGTTTTTTTATTTGGTCTTACATTACACCCCAACTTCATCCTCCAGTCTCCCACGTCTCTGGGCTCCTCAGGTAGGGGTAATTAAGCCTAGGCACAGACTGGCACCAAGTCTTGCAATAGACCGGTACATGCCCAAGTCTAGCCATTGTCTGGCACCTGTCCAAGCCTAGCCATAGACTGGCACCTGCCCTGACCTGAGCCATGTAAAAGGTGTGTGAGCCCTGTAAAAGGGGTGATGTGAGCCCCTTAAATGGGATACTCTGAGTCCCTTACTTGGGATGCCCTGTCAAAGAGTCCATTACGTGGGAGGCCCTGTCAAAGTGTCCATTAAGTAGGATGCCCTGTCATAGAGTCCCTTAAATGGGATGTCCTGTTATAGTGCTGCCCTGTCATAGTTCTTCCATGTCCTAACCCTGTTAAAGGCTTTCTCTCTGTTCTTTGTCCTTCTGTTCTGATCCAGGTCTGGTTTTCTTGCTTATTTTTGTTCACTTCCATTCCAGGCTTTCATTGTTTCTCTTTGCCTAGTTTCTCTGCTCTGTATGTGTCTCCACCCCTGCATTGGTAGCTCCTTATCCTGGGGTCCCATACCACCTGGATCTCGTGTGTTACACTATCCCTTTAATCCCTTCCAGCCTGTGAAACATGGGGTAAGTGTTCCCATTTAAGGAAAGCTAATGTATAAAACCACTTTTTGTATGAAGTCTTTAGTCTATTTACCAGAAAGACATTCCTAATTTCAAGCATGTGGATTATATATTCAACGCACTGCTTCCGCATACACTCAGATCTTAGAAAACTGAAAGCATGTGGTATTTACACCTCCTATTTTAGGATAGGGATGAAGACATATGGACGGGTAAACCCAGATTTATCATAATGCTGACATTTGGTTTTATTGTAAAATATTCACAATTGGCTGATTTTACCAGCAGGAGCCCTGGTTCTCTGAACTCACAAAACCCTGTAACCAAGTGTCACCCCTATAAAAAGCCCTTTCCAAATACTTCAGTCTGCCAAAAGGTGTTACTAGCTGGCATGGGAGCGCCCTTATTCAGTGGATAATGGAATATGTCTCATTATTTATATATATATATATATATATAGTTTTTTTTACTTTGGGGTTGCAGTCATGATTACAATAGAATTATGTCTATTACTTTAGAATATAGTTAATGTTGGACAGTGATACATAAATGGTCCTATATCCCACACAGCAATAGCTATTTTTTTGCCATAGTGAATTTTTGTATAAGGTATATTGGTTATTTATTAGATTTTCTTTTTCTTGCTTTTTTTTTTTTTTTAATAATAATAAAATGTAGTTTAAAAAATAAAATTGAACTAGAAAGCACAAAAAAATATAATTTAATTTACTGCTCTTTACATCCAAAGCCAAAGAAGTCATTGTTTCTATATAATAGAAACATAGAATGTGTCGGCAGATAAGAACCATTCAGCCCATTTAGTCTGCCCAATTTTCTAAATACTCTTATTAGTCCCCAGTTCCCTATCTTACATCTAGGATAGCCTCCTACGCATGATTAAAATCCTTGACTGTGTTTACCTCTACCACTTCTGCTGCAAGGCTATTCCATACATCCACTACCCTCTCAGTAATGTAATACTTTCATTAGTCCCTTGCCTTATCTTATATCTAGGATAGCCTTATACCTATCCCACGCATGCTTAAACTCCTTCACTGTATTAACCTCTACCACTTCTACTGGAAGACTATTCCATACATCCACTACCCTCTCAGTAAAGTAATACTTTCATTAGTCCCTGGCCTTATCTTATATCTAGGATAGCCTTATACCTATCCCACACATGCTTAAACTCCTTCACTGTATTAACCTCTACCACTTCTACTGGAAGACTATTCCATGCATCCACTACCCTCTCAGTAATGTAATACTTTCATTAGTCCCTGGCCTTATCTTATATCTAGGATAGCCTTATACCTATCCCATGCATGCATAAACTCCTTCACTGTATTAACCTCTACCACTTCTACTGGAAGACTATTCCATGCATCCACTACCCTCTCAGTAATGTAATACTTTCATTAGTCCCTGACCTTATCTTATATCTAGCATAGCCTTATACCTATCCCACGCATGCTTAAACACCTTCACTGTATTAACCTCTACCACTTCTGCTGGAAGACTATTCCATACATCCACTCCCCTCTCAGTAAAGTAATACTTTCATTAGTCCCTGGCCTTATCTTATATCTAGGATAGCCTTATACCTATCCCATGCATGCTTAAACTCCTTCACTGTATTAACCTCTACCACTTCTACTGGAAGACTATTCCATGCATCCACTAACCTCTCAGTAATGTAATACTTTCATTAGTCCCTGGCCTTATCTTATATCTAGGATAGTCTTATACCTATCCCATGCATGCTTAAACTCCTTCACTGTATTAACCTCTACCACTTCTGCTGAAAGGCTATTCCATACATCCACTACCCTCTCAGTAAAGTAATACTTTCATTAGTCCCTGACCTTATCTTATATCTAGGATAGCCTTATACCTATCCCATGCATGCTTAAACTCCTTCACTGTGTTTACCTCTACCACTTCTACTGGAAGACTATTCCATACATCCACTACCCTCTCAGTAAAGTAATACTTCCTGATATTACATATTTAAATTGTTGCCCCTCTAATTTTAGACTGTGTCCTCTAGTTGTGGTAGTTTTTCTTCTTTTAAATTTACTCTGTTCCTTTACTGGAAGAGAGTATATTTTGGGAATAATATTATAATGGGAATTCAGTTTCGACATGCAGGTATTGGCGGTCTCTTCTCCCAGTATGGTAGCTGTAATCTATTCTTACTGTATTTTTCAGGAATTTCTATACAAGTTTTTTTCTTTAATTTGCACACAAACTATTTTCTGTTGCATGTTTTTTTTCTCTTTAGGGCCCATTCCTTATTTATAAATCATTTCAAAATCAGGTGCTTATCAACATGTCCTCATTTCAAACTGTGGTAGTCACTCATCTTAAATTTTTCTTACATTCCTTAAAATATATGCATTCTTAGTAGTTTATGTAAAAAGACCTAAACAGCATTACTGTTAATCTAGGGCAGAGGTATCAAAATTTGTCAGTACGAGGGCCACATTGTATATTTTACACATTTCCGTGGGCCAAAGGAAAAACATTAGTAAAACTCAACTTTTTACATATATAATAAAAAGGTTATTTAAAAAAAAAATCAATTCTTGTGTTTATTTCCTTCCTCTGCACCCACATTACACCCAGGACTTACTGGCTTAGATTGCATTTATAATTTACCCCAGCACCTAGTTTTGCACTCACAGAACTTCCCCCAGCACCCAGGTTTGCACTCATGACTTGACCCAGCAACTAGATTTGCACTCATTACTTTGCCCTAGCACCTAGATATGCACTCAGGACTTGCCCCAGCACCCACTTGCACTTTAAGCACTTACCCCAGTAACCAGCACTCAGGACTTGATCTGGCACTCTGCCCGCCAACAAAAAGTGATGGAGAAAGCAGTCGCTGGCACAGACTGCATCCCCTCGCACCACATGTCTCCTCTACACATGGGGGGGGGGAGGGGGGGGAGACGTTTGGAGACCCCTGATCCAGGAAATAAAACATGATTTATTATTTACTATGATATAACTGTAAAGTTAAGGCAAATATTAATAAAAAAATATACTTAAAATACGTATCTAGATTGTAAGCTCTGTAAACAGGGCTCTCATAAATCAGCCTTGGTCCTCTAACTCAGTATGTATGCCAGCAGTGGCGTCCCGAGGGGGGGGCGGGGGGGGCGGACCGCACCGGGTGACACCTCCAGCGGGGGTGACACCCGTGCTGCCGGCACCCCCCCGCATCGCGCTGGCGCTGGTTAACTTTTTTTCTGGCAGCCGCATCCCCTGGACGCGGCCGCCGGAAAAAAGTAAAAAAAAAAAAAAAAAAATCCACCGCAACCGGAAGTGACGTTACGTCACATCCGGTTACTGTGTTTCCCTCCTCCGTGCAAGAGGGAAGACTGCACGGAGGAGGCGTCCGGGAGCAGAGAGCAGCATTCAGGTAAGTGATGGGGGAAGGGGGGGAGGAGGCTCTGGCTGGCACAATATTACTGGGCTCTGGCTGCACAATATTACTGGGCTCTGGCTGCACAATATTACTGGGGTCTGGCTGGCACTATATTACTGGGGTCTGACTGGCACAATATTACTGGGCTCTGGCTGGCACTATATTACTGGGGTCTGACTGGCACAATATTACTGGGCTCTGGCTGCACAATATTACTGGGCTCTGGCTGGCACTATATTACTGGGCTCTGCATGGCACAATATTACTGGGTTCTGGCTGGCACTATATTACTGGGCTCTGGCTGGCACAATATTACTGGGCTCTGGCTGGCACTATATTACTGGGCTCTGGCTGGCACTATATTACTGGGGTCTGGCTGGCACTATATTACTGGGGTCTGGCTGGCACTATATTACTGGGGTCTGGCTGGCACAATATTACTGGGCTCTGGCTGGCACTATATTACTGGGCTCTGGCTGGCACTATATTACTGGGCATCTGGCTGCACAATATTACTGGGCATCTGGCTGCACAATATTACTGGGCATCTGGCTGGCACAATATTACAGGCATCTGGCTGGCACTATATTACTGGGGTCTGGCTGGCACTATATTACTGGGCTCTGGCTGGCACTATATTACTGGGCATCTGGCTGCACAAAATTACTGGGCATCTGGCTGGCACAATATTACAGGCATCTGGCTGCACAATATTACTGGGCTCTGGCTGCACAATATTACAGGCATCTGACTGGCACAATATTACTGGGCATCTGGCTGGCACAATATTACAGGCATCTGGCTGGCACTATATTACTGGGCATCTGGCTGGCACTATATTACTGGGGTCTGACTGGCACAATATTACTGGGTTCTGGCTGGCACTATATTACTGGGGTCTGGCTGGCACTATATTACTGGGGTCTGGCTGGCACTATATTACTGGGGTCTGGCTGGCACTATATTACTGGGGTCTGGCTGGCACAATATTACTGGGCTCTGGCTGGCACTATATTACTGGGCTCTGGCTGGCACTATATTACTGGGCATCTGGCTGCACAATATTACTGGGCATCTGGCTGCACAATATTACTGGGCATCTGGCTGGCACAATATTACAGGCATCTGGCTGGCACTATATTACTGGGGTCTGGCTGGCACTATATTACTGGGCTCTGGCTGGCACTATATTACTGGGCATCTGGCTGCACAATATTACTGGGCATCTGGCTGGCACAATATTACAGGCATCTGGCTGCACAATATTACTGGGCTCTGGCTGCACAATATTACAGGCATCTGACTGGCACAATATTACTGGGCATCTGGCTGGCACAATATTACAGGCATCTGGCTGGCACTATATTACTGGGCATCTGGCTGGCACTATATTACTGGGCTCTGACTGGCACTATATTACTGGGCATCTGGCTGGCACTATATTACTGGGCATCTGGCTGGCACTATTACTGGGCTCTGTGTGGCACAATATTACTGGTATCTGACTGGCACAATATTACTGGTATCTGACTGGAACAATATTACTGGGCATCTGGCTGGCACAATATTACAGGCATCTGGCTGGCACTATATTACTGGGCATCTGGCTGGCACTATATTACTGGGGTCTGACTGGCACAATATTACTGGGTTCTGGCTGGCACTATATTACTGGGGTCTGGCTGGCACTATATTACTGGGGTCTGGCTGGCACTATATTACTGGGGTCTGGCTGGCACTATATTACTGGGGTCTGGCTGGCACAATATTACTGGGCTCTGGCTGGCACTATATTACTGGGCTCTGGCTGGCACTATATTACTGGGCATCTGGCTGCACAATATTACTGGGCATCTGGCTGCACAATATTACTGGGCATCTGGCTGGCACAATATTACAGGCATCTGGCTGGCACTATATTACTGGGGTCTGGCTGGCACTATATTACTGGGCTCTGGCTGGCACTATATTACTGGGCATCTGGCTGCACAATATTACTGGGCATCTGGCTGGCACAATATTACAGGCATCTGGCTGCACAATATTACTGGGCTCTGGCTGCACAATATTACAGGCATCTGACTGGCACAATATTACTGGGCATCTGGCTGGCACAATATTACAGGCATCTGGCTGGCACTATATTACTGGGCATCTGGCTGGCACTATATTACTGGGCTCTGACTGGCACTATATTACTGGGCATCTGGCTGGCACTATATTACTGGGCATCTGGCTGGCACTATTACTGGGCTCTGTGTGGCACAATATTACTGGTATCTGACTGGCACAATATTACTGGTATCTGACTGGAACACTATTAATGGGCTCTGAATGGCACACTATTCCTGGTATCTATAATTGTAAAATTATAATTGTAAAATTTTCAAAACATTGAAAAAATTGTGGGTGTTTTCTACATTTTTATTATGGGGGGGGGGGGGGTGCCACACTCAGGGTCCGCCCCGGGTGCCAAATGCTCTAGGAACGCCCCTGTATGCCAGTGGTGTATCTTGGTTTTGTGCTGCCTAGGAAGACAAAATTCGGGCAACTCCACACCCACCTTGCACACCTATGACATGCCCCCATCACCCACATTGCACACCCACGACATTCCCCAACACCTGATTACATGCTCCATCACCCACATTGCATACACACTAAATGCCCCATCACCCCCATTACATGCCACCATCACCCCCATTACATGCCACCATCACCCCATTACATGCCACCATCACCCTCATTACATACCCCTACCATGTCCATTACATGCCCCCATCACCCCGATTAATTGGAAGGCGCTAAAGCTTGCTGAACGGTGGGGGAGGGAGCAAAAATGTTTGAAGCACCAGAAGTGTGCTCTAACACCCTCTGGCAAAGTGCCACCTTCTGGCAAAGTGCCGCCCTAGGCAAGTGCCTTGTTTGCCATGTGCAAGATACACTGCTGATGTATGCACTGTGCTAAGTAAATTGTTAGCGCTATATAAATAAATGTAATATGTCTCTGCCGTCCCGTCTTCATGCCGTCAACTTTTGGCACCAGATGGGCTAGTATGGAGAATAATATTTGCTTGTTACCACAAGGTGGCGTCATATGAGGTCTTTACAATATTAAAAGGGGTAATGAAATGTAAGGTCGGTTCACTGTGTCTCCAAATCTCTGACCCATCCAGTAACTGAATGTTGGATTATTGTTAGTTAAACTAAACCCAATAATGCTATCCCATGTGATTATAAGCAAATTTAAAGATCCCGAAAATTGTCTAGGGTTAGGATATGAAAGACAAGCTTTATCTGATAAGAATCCATTTCTCTTGCTTTGGGCAGATAACTCAGTTAGTAAACGACTTAATGTGCAAAATTTATCATGGTAGCCATCTTGTAAAACGGAAGCAAAATTGTAAAGAATGTCATTCCTTGGATGTTCCCATTGGTCCTTTATCTCTACATCTCGATAATTTACATATTAGGAGTAGTGTTGAGCGAACCCGAACCGCACTGTTCGGGTTCGTACCGAACTTTACGTTTTTTGGACCCTGGACCCGCATTACATGGCTATTGGCTTTCTATAAACCGAAATAGAGTCCCCATTCATACGAATAGGTCAATTGACCTATTCGTATGAATTGGGACACTCTTACCCACATTTTACTTCTTTTTGCAGCCCTCTAGCCCTTTCCAGGACTTTTTTAGAGGCATTTTAGTGGCCAAAAGTTCGGGTCCCCATTGACGTCAAGTTCGACCCCGAACCCGGACATTTTTTCCGAAGTTACAGGTGAACATACAGGTGTCCGCTCAACTCTAATTAGGAGGTGATAATTTACATATTAGGAGATGGGTAAATGCTGGCACTGTATACAATGGAGCTAATTTATTTGATGGAGAGATCTTCGCCACTCTATGCGCAAACCAGGGAAATTCTTAGCAAAGAACATCTTAATTACTTTCAACTAAAAATTTGTTTTTAAAAATGGGAAACTTAAGAAAGGAAATAAGCTGGATAAACGTTATGACCTTGATAATGGCTCCAATTTATCTTCCAAGATCAGAGGTTTATTGTATACAAGTTATACCGGCGCAAATCTTAGTGGGATTTTGAAATGGGAAAGGGAGCACAGAATTCTTACCCAGCGAATGGATCAATGAATTTAACCTGAGAAAAAAAAACACTATTTATAGAATTTTGTTGTTCGAGAATTATCTCAAAATTATACGCAGATGGGATGGTATCTCACATCGGATAGGTTAAGCAAGTTTTAAACCCAATAAGAGGGATTTGTGTTAGAGGCGTGAGAGGGAAATTGGAACTATAAGGCATATTTGGTGGGGATGTACCTGCCTATTACCTCTGACGGTCAAGCTAAAAAAAAGAACTTACGGGTTTAATACAGTCCCACCTTGAACTGACCCCCCCAACTCTTTCTGTTTCATTTGGATTTTCCCAAATTGGAAGAAGAAATGAAAATGTGAATTGTACACATATTAATGGCCACCAAACTTTGTTTGGCGAGAAACTGGAGATCTGGAGTGGACCGAAATTGTCGACACAGATTAACTATCAGAGATTCATGGAGAAGGCGGTGTATATGTTGGTCTTGAGAACTTGGGTTTATACAATGATATTTGGAGACCCTGGTCTCTGGTTACGGATCTGACTCCTCCCCACTAACGCCAACGCTCTCACGCCAGGACAGGTAGGAATGGTTGTATGAATGGAACTTGATCTTCTACGTCAATAAATACATCTAACAGAACTGCCCTTAAACACCTTGTCAGATTTAAAATAAATTTTACGTAATGGAAGGGGATAGACAACGGATGGGAACAGGAAAAAAGTGGAGAATAGGGAAGGATGGAGTGAGAAGGTACAAAGATAACCGCTAATAAGTCGGCCACCTTAACTCTCCTTCGCTTTCGTTCAACTCCCTTTCAGTTTTATAAATATTTGCATAACTTATTTTATCACTGAGGAATTGACACAATAAACATAACTGACGTGCACCTATCTTATCTGAGTGGCAAAAAGATAATAAATAATTAAACAAACCAGCTCAACATGCAAGCCAGCGGCCAATAGATACTGATCTCCTTCACAGCTCCCGATTGGCCCCCACAGTGAAGGCGTTTAAAATGGAAACCAAGGTTGGCCAGCTCAGGTAAAAAAAAAATATATAATTTATAAATCCATAAGATTAAAAAGGAGAATAATCCACAGCAAAAATACATACAGATTAGAACAGTCACACAGATAAACACCTAACGCGTTTCGTGCCTGTATGGCACTTAATCGTGGGTAATGTGCTAAGGGAATCACCTCCTATATAAGTGTGTCAAACGCAACAAGAAACAGGAGCAGTAATTAGATTTAAGATTAAGTAGCGAGGTTGTTGCTGTTCGTATAGAAAATGTTAAAAATAATCAGTGTTCAGCGCTGTAATGATTAGTAACAAATGTGTTTCATTTGATTCACTGTTTGAAACAAACAATCATTTTTTTCCATATTAATCTGTACATATAAATATAATCATTCACATCATGGGAAAAGGAGAAGAGTTTTAAGGGCTTTTTAAATTTTGCTTTTTTTTTTTTTTAAGACGCAAACGTTATAAAGAATGCTTAGCATGAGTTTTATCTTTTTGGTCCCTTTGGTTATATAGTTTTCCATTTATAATTGATCACTACCTGGTTCATTATCTGCCCCTAAGGTGGCGCAGATTCCCCATATCTGACGGGAATCTGATTTACACACAGGAGCACACGCGGTCATTGGTGCTATCTATGTTTGTTCGCCATCTTTAAACCCCCCCCCCCCCCCCCATTAGGCTCTATAATATTACTTTGATACGGTTTATGATCAATAAAGATCTGTAAAAAAAATAAAAAAGTGTAATAAATATCAACCCACTAAGCTTGTTTAAATGTCTTTTTTTATATTGAAACATTTAAGCATTTTATTTAAATTAAAATATTAATGCATGCAAAAAAGATTTAAAACCTTACTCTGCTGCCTCCTGGTGGCTGCGTTTGTCAGTGTATAATTATTAGTGCAGCTGTAGCAAACTAAGAGATATTCTCTACTTCTGTACAAAAACATATTCAATTGTGGACTTTATAGACGTTCATCCAGGAGACAGACGAGTCTGCAAAGTATTACATATGACTGAGCTGCTCATAACTACTGAAGCTCCTTAGCACTCGGCGTTTGTTAAAACTTGATGTACTATATCTTATATTTTACAGAGTTGCCAACAAAACTGCTTAAAATGACACTTTTCAGAGTAAGAATAATATGTGTTTTATCAAGCATACAACATGTACAGGTCATCAGCTTCCCTTCCTGTTGCATAATAATAAAGAGTCTGTGTCCCCTTAAACATTGCTTGTACTGTGAAGGAAGAGATAAAAAAAATTATGAAAAATTCTATATATATATATATATATTTATATATCGCACCAAATTCCTAAAATAATAAAAATATGTTTTATATTATAACATCACCTGTTGCTTGTTCACAGACCTAGTACCTAGTGTTCATTGTGCCCTTGTTAAGAAGCTGTATTGGCGCCCCCCCCCCCCCCTCACTAATTCAGCTTGCCCAGCACCTAGCTTGCACTCAAAGGACTTTCCCCCGTCACCCAGATTGCACTAGCAAAATTTGCCCTGGCTCCCAGATTGCACTCACTTGACTCACCTCAGCACCCAGATTGCACTCACATGACTTGCCCCGCTACCCAGATTGCACTCACATGACTTACCTCAGCACCCAGATTGCACTCATATGACTTACCTCAGCACCCAGATTGCACCCAGGGCTTACCCCAGCACCCACATTGCACTCCCAGAACCTTTTTGGAGTCTGAGCGTTGGGAGGACACGTGACACATAACACTCTGACAAGAGGTTAGTGAGGCTGGCTAAAAGGACGTGCACCTGGGCAGTGCATTGACGGCCTGCATGTTAAAGGTTTTTGTGTGTGCCCCCCTTTAGCTTGCACCCCTGGCTTGGGCCGGTTTCACCAAACCCCTTGGTAATTCCAATGGGAAATGTGTAATTTGCATATCAAGCCACAGCATGATGTCATAAGCAGGTGACACCACAAAGACATTAAATACATTTTGCATTTGCCTGCAATTCTGTCAACACAGTGTATAGATCATTTTTCTATTCTCCACATTCACAGTATAAGCAATAATTAACTTGACCGAGTGCCATTAATGTTTACTGTTGGTGGTGTCAGCATTACTCTGCAGTTACAATGTATCACATAGCTGTGCTATGTAATGATGTCATTACCAGAATCTGTCTGATGGAGTTAATATGGCTTCATAACATACTGAAGCAGGGGTGCGGCAGGGAAAAGTATGTTACTATCTGGAAGAGTTTAAAATGCCGCTAAAGAATGATTTTTAACTTTTGCTTTATCAATAAAAGTAAAGCTATACATTATTTGCCGCTGTTCAGAAGGAAACCCATTGTGTTTCTTTTTAGAAATTTACTCTGGGCTCTGCCTCTTATTCGAGGGGGGGAGAGGGGGGGGGGGGGGTTTGAAATATAGAACAAATTCACAACAAGATCCCATATGAAGCCTAACTGGCTTTTCAAATGTGAGATTCCAGAATGAAAATCTCCTAGTGCTTAGTTTCTGACCAACATAACCAGTGATACCTTCCAAATGATGCATGAGACAAATATATTTTAAAAACTATTGGTAAAAAATAATAATCATTATATTTACGACATAAAAAACGGTGACCCTTTCCCTGGCGAATCTGATCACAATGATCCCAGGGATGTGCGCCACAAGAGAAATACAGGACACTTGAACTGTAAACGCGTTAGGGATGTGTGCTGCTCATTTATTTTACACTGTGTTTGGTACACTCGTTTTATTTACAGTGTGCACTGTTTAAGATTTTCAATAAAGTCTTTTGACCAGGACTTAGTTGGAGCTGCCAGTAAAATGGGGGTGATGGAGGTGGGACCGATTGATTTCTGTGGTGACTGCTCCACTTTTAGACCCTGACCGTAAAGTCTTTTATAGTAGACATTTTGGTGATGTTTCACATACATGGATTGTCCTGGGTATCAAGTAGGAGGAGCCAGATCTAAACAGCAGGAACATTCCATTGGTTTCCATGGTGATTCTGGGGAAAAGTTCTAAAAGTGATGTAATCAGCAGGATCATTCCATTGGTTTCCATGGTGATTGCTCCACATTCTTTGCCCCAGTAACGTCTTTTAAAATGAACCCCCAATTGGGCAGCTACTGTCCTGGAAAGACTTTGTCTTTCCCAAATGCAGAGAGAGGAATGATACGAGCCATATCACAGAATGACCAGGCCAAATGATTCAATCAATACGCAGTAAGATAATGAAAAGTAGATGCAATCACTGCTCTGTGCTAATGTCATAGTGACTTTCTGTACATTTAATGCGAGTGACTGTGGGCATTGCTGCTAAGTCATGCAAACGGCAGGAAACTGACAACGCCAACCTCCAGGGCTTTGCTCATAAAAGAGAGAATTGCAGGGAATTGAGATGGGAATATTAAAATTAAGGCCAAAGTAGCCGAGTCGGAAAAATTCTCCCATTCAGCTGACACTTTTGTTTTTGAAATGCGACCGGCAGAGGGGGCTTCGCTGACGTGGCATTCAGAAATCAAGGTGACGCCCATCACTGGTTCTATTTTCATATCACTCTATCGGAAGATTATTTTAAAATAATAGTGATGGCAATGGCAGATTTTTATACAATTGTATATATGTGTGAGTGTGTATGTGTATGCCAAACACATGTGTATGGTGCAAGTGAAAGGTTGTATCCAGTTTAAAAGAATGAATGAAAGAACAGAAATAAAGTATATTTACCAGCTATCTTTGCTCTGTATAGCTCTATCAGGGGGTGGACATGTTGGTTAGAATCTTTGTTCTGTATAGCTCTATCAGGGGACGGACATGTTGTTTAGAATCTTTGCTCTGTATAGCTCTATCGGGGGCAGACATTTTGTTTAGAATCTTTGCTCTGTATAGTTCTATCAAGGGCTGCTCTGTCTGCCCCCCCCCCCCCCATAGAGCTATAAGGAGCAGAAAGACTCGATAAGAAGCTTTATTGTATTATTTCCTTAAAACATTTCTATTTTAAATGTCTACACTTGATGCAATCTTTCCATTAAACAGAATTGAATTGCATGCTGACAGTTGTACTTTGATGCTGGTCTCCTGAATGAGGGCTCTCTTTACCGCTGGGTAATCATTACACATTTATATAGATATATAGGTGAGTAATATATAAGGTTGGGTAGGAGGGTTCTGTCATTCTTGGGTTAATCATTACTTAGAGGAGGGAGGAGAGTATGAATATATAGACAGCCAGCTGAGCTCTCCTCTGCACGGTGGGCAGCATACCTCACACACCCTCCCCTCTCAACACATCTCCAGCTACCTGCCAACATGACTGGATCACAGAAGAGTTTGGGAAAAGGTAAAAAGCTTGAATGGAAAAGGGGGTATGATCCTTCCCTGTGCATTCCTTAACTAAATAATAAAGAGTTAATTAGGTCAAGGCATTGTCTGACCCGTCACCTCTTACAGATGACAACTCCCATTGTACCAAGCCATAAGTTGGCCTTTATTGAGACAGCTTACACTGTAATCAGCATCATTATATGAAGCACATTGTATATTGGAGGCTGGTGGGAGTGATAATTTGTTATAATAATAATTTGTTCTGTACAGTGTGTTCATATACAGTATACAGTATGTTTATATGCAGTGTACGGTTTGTTTGTATACAGAGTGTATATATACAGTGTGCTCATATACAGTAAAGAGTGTTTTTATACAGTGTACAGTATATTTATATACAGTGTATTTTTATACAGTGTACAGGGTATTTCTGTACAGTGTGTTTATTTACAATTTACAGTGTGTGTTTATATACATTGTGTTTATATACAGTGTGCAGTGTTTATATACAGTGAGTTTATATACAGTATGCAGTGTGTTTATTAGACATGTGCAAAATTAAATTTTCATTTCGTTTTCGTCCATTCGGACGAAAATGTTATTTATTTCGTCTAAAACAAATTTCGTTCATTACTGCATTCGTTTCAGACGAAATTCGTTCATTATTTTCGTTTCGTTTTATTCGTTCGTACAAATCAATTGACCTACACATTCCATAAACCGAAAGTCTATGAACCAAACTTCGTTCGGTTTATAGACTTTCGGCTTATGGAATACATGTAATACTATTGGCTTTCTATAAACCAAACTAGATTCCCCATTCATACGAATAGGTCAATTGACCTATTCGTATGAATGGGGACTCTATTTCGGTTTATAGAATAGCATTGTAATGCTATTGGTATTCTATAAACCGACTCTATTTCGGTTTATAGAATGCCAATAGCACGAATATATGAATGGACGAATGATTTTCGTTTATTAACCATTCGTTCATTCGTCTTTCGTTAGTTTAGCATTTTCGTTATTCGTTTTTCGGACGAATGGACGAAAATGCTATTTTCGGACGAAAAATGCATTAGTCCGAAAATGAATGCACATGTCTAGTGTTTATATACAATGTGCAGTGTGTTTATATATAGTATGCAGTGTGTTTATATACAGTGTGCAGTGTATTTATATACAGTGTGCAGTGTGTTTATATATAGTATGCAGTGTGTTTATATACAGTGTGCAGTGTTTATATACAATACGCAGTGTGTTTATATACAGTGTGCAGTGAGTTTATATATAGTATGCAGTGTGTTTATATACAGTGTGCAGTGTATTTATATACAGTGTGCAGTGTGTCTATATACAGTTTGCTGTGTGTTTATATACAGTGTGCAGTGTTTATATATACAGTGCACAGTGTGTTTATATACAGTGTGCAGTGTGTCTATATACAGTTCGCAGTGTGTCTATATACAGTTCGCAGTGTGTTTATATACAGTGCACAGTGTGTTTATATACAGTGCACAGTGTGTTTATATACAGTGTGCAGTGTGTCTATATACAGTTCGCAGTGTGTTTATATACAGTGTGCAGTGTGTTTATATTCAGTTCGCAGTGTGTTTATATACAGTGTGCAGTGTGTTTATATACAGTACGCAGTGTGTTTATATACAGTGCGCAGTGTGTTTACATACAGTGTGCAGTGTCTATATACAGTGCGCAGTGTGTTTATATACAGTGTGCAGTGTGTTTAAATACAGTGTGCAGTGTGTCTATATACAGTTCGCAGTGTGTTTATATACAGTGTGCAGTGTGTCTATATACAGTACGCAGTGTGTTTATATACATTGTACATTTTGTTTTCCAGGTTCCCCGGCTCCAGGGCCTGTTCCTGAAGGGATTATCCGTGTTTACAGCATGCGATTCTGCCCCTTTGCACAGAGGGCGCGATTGGTTTTATCTGCCAAGGGAATCAAGTAAGAATAAAAAACATTATAATAATAGATTGAAGCATGTGGGTGTTATTTACTATAACTAAGATAATATCAATTATCTGTAATAATGACCCAGTTTAACTTACAGCGTCCGAAATATATCTCTAGATAAATCCAGCGTCTTGTAAAGACATCGAAACAGATGATTAGTAAATCCTGAACTTTCACATCTCCATTAGGGTTGATTTAAGTCAACGCATGGTGACCGGACCACCGATAATAAATACCGTATAATCTAACACACGCGGGATTTGTATCAATGTGTATGTTTAGAAGCTGTATACGTTTTTCCACCACAGATACTGTGTTGATGACATCATTCCTTAAGATCTGCTATCGAAAATTAATTTATTGAATTGTCTGAAGGTAAATAGGGGAGAGGATGGTATCATATTAAACACAGGAGACAGAAAGAGTTAACATGCTACACTCTATTGGCTATATATATATGAGAATATATAAGAAAACATATGAGAGGGCGCAAAATAAAATAAATAATATCAAAAGTGTAATGACTAAAAAACAGTCATAAATATAATTCCAAGGGATAATATAACTATATATAACAGCCAATCATAGTATAATACACTATAACTATCTATAACAGCCAATCATAGTATAATACACTATAACTATCTATAACAGCCAATCATAGTATAAGACACTAAACGAACACTATAATAAATAAGAAAAAGGTGTGAGAGAGAAGCGTCCAGGACAAAACCTGCAACACTGTTACAATTACAATGATAATAATAATGTTAATAATGTTAATGATAATAATAATGATAATAATAATAATAATAATAATAATGTTAATGATAATAATAATAATGATAATAATAATAATTATGATAATAATAATAATAATAATAATAATAATAATAATAATAATAATGTTAATGATAATAATAATAATGATAATAATAATAATTATGATAATGATAATAATAATAATAATAATAATAATAATAATTATGATAATGATAATAATAATAATGTTAATGATAATAATAATAATAATAATAATAATGATAATAATAATAATAATAATAATAATAATAATAATAATGTTAATGATAATAATAATAATGATAATAATAATAATTATGATAATGATAATAATAATAATAATAATAATTATGATAATGATAATAATAATAATGTTAATGATAATAATAATAATAATAATAATAATGATAATAATAATAATAATAATAATAATGTTAATAATTATGATAATGATAATAATAATAATGTTAATGATAATAATAATAATAATAATAATGTTAATGATAATAATAATAATGATAATAATAATAATTATGATAATGATAATAATAATAATAATAATAATTATGATAATGATAATAATGATAATAATAATAATAATTATGATAATGATAATAATAATAATGTTAATGATAATAATAATAATAATAATAATAATAATAATAATGTTAATAATAATAATTATGATAATGATAATAATAATAATGTTAATGATAATAATAATAATAATGTTAATGATAATAATAATAATGATAATAATAATAATAATGATAATGATAATAATGATAATAATAATTATGAT
This sequence comes from Pelodytes ibericus, assembly GCA_036172795.1. NCBI lineage: Eukaryota > Metazoa > Chordata > Amphibia > Anura > Pelodytidae > Pelodytes > Pelodytes ibericus. Next base: position 69,960,727 of record CM069867.1, read on the forward strand.
AATTTAAATGATAATAATAATTATAATGCTAATAATAATGATAATAATAATAATGATTATAATCATAATAAATATCAGATATACTACGTAGATGGTAAAGCACTACAGCTCCGGATTGTAGAAAATCATCAAAGCTTGACGCGATCCAGTGCTGGATAACGGTGTGATCCTCGGGCAGTAAATACTGCGTTACGTGGATCCCTGGTATTGTTGGAGCTGCCGCTCCCGTCAAGATAGAAGCAGAAGCCTTCACAAACACTGCAGAAATCCAGATAGCAGGACCGGCGGATGGCCAAATCAACTCCATTTATATATAACTTACATTATTTGATTTATATATAACATTATTTGACACCTTCATGGATCTGACAAATGCCAAGTGGATTAATGATGAATACACGGTATTATTGTTACCTCTGCCAGTAATTACATTAATTAGAGTTTTTGATATCTCTACCACAACTAAATTTAATACCGTGAATTTATTTCTCAGGCATGAAGTCATCAACATCAACTTAAAGAACAAGCCTGAGTGGTTTGCTGAGAAGAGCCCGTTTGGTCTGGTACCGGCTCTGGAGACCAGTAATGGTGATGTAATCTACGAGTCCTCCATTGTCTGTGATTACCTGGACGAAGTCTTTCCTGGGAAGAAACTGACCCCATCAGACCCTCTGGAGAAAGCAAAGCAGAAGATGATATTGGAACATTACTCCAAGGTATGAATGAATTGTGTTCCCCTATCATACATACAGGTGACAGAGTCCCTTTAACTTCTCAGCAGAGAGCTGGCAATGGTCTAAGCTCATTATTTACAGAATGACAGTTATATTGTGATTAAAGGAAAGCTGAATGGCAAAAAAAGATGAATGCCTGGTGCGTTTCACATGTGCTCCTAAGACGTAAGCTGCCTGTGCGCACTAATTAATCCAAGTCAGTAATTGATTGTTGGATATTCTCTTCTATTTGTATTACTGTGAGCCATAACTAGCCAATAAATACACTGCAAACAACTGTTACAGCCAATAACACCTGTGACTAAGCAGGTATCACCTCTCCTGATTACAAGCAACGTCTGCATCAATTGTACTGTCAGATTATACAACCAAAAAACGGATGATGAATAAAATAAGCTAAACTAGTCCTTTATGTTCCGCTCAGGTCGTCTCAGTGTTCTACAGATTTCTTACCCCAAGGAAAGATCATCAGGAAACGACAGAATTAAAGGCCGAATTCTCAACCAAACTCCAGAAACTAGAAGAGGTAAGAGCAGCAACCAACTGGGTCCATTTTCAGCTTATGATTTTTATGCTCATAGAAATATGAAGGGCTTTATTCATGATAGAAGAGCACTCCAAGAAACTGAGAATGGAATTTCATACCTAAAGGGATAGTTTCAAACTCACTTTGGTGCACAATGCAGAATACTGCTTGTGTAGTGCACAGGCTTTTATCCCTGTGTGATTTGATGCAACCATTCTGCATAAATCACATTTTTAATATTTGACTCAAGCCCTCCCCAGTGATTACTCTGCATGTTTACTGCAGGTGTGGCAGCACTGATTATATAGACACTGAGGATATAAAGTTTTGTTTCATTCCGTCACGTCCTGTGGTGCTGGAATGCAATGTATTGTGTGGAATTTAAGTACCTTGCTCTTGTACACATAGGATCTCTTAATAGTGCAATATATTGTCTAATGACAAAACTAGAGAGACAGTAAATTCCATTCATTTGATTGAAACTGTTCTCATTGGTTCCTGCAGCAAAAAAAATACAAATAAAAAAGGGAAATTGACTTTTACTCAGCTAGTGTGGGCAGTTCTGGTTTCTTGCAAACTGCTGTAATTTCACAATTTCATCTAGCTGTAAGTATATTATATTTTAAGCAATGCAAAATGTAAAACAGGCATTTGAAAGTACTTTGAAAGCACATTAATATGCATTAACATTTGGAAGATGCAATATGGGCACCAGGCAGTCCCTTAAAGGCCAAAGTAGACACACCGGAAAATATCTGTAATTCAGCTTAATGGGCAACTTTTGCCTTAACTTTGAAGAGACCCAATTCTCTCTTTCATGAATGAAGCCCATAGCCTATACGACAGATCTACAACATTTACAAACGGTATTTAGACATTATTTCCAACTTTAGATTTGCTTTTATTCTCAGCATTTTTTGAGTTATGCATTAATTTTATTTAAATTCTTTCATGAAATAATTTATATTTAAAATACCTACACTTGATACAATCTTTCAATTTAAACATAACTTAATGCATTTGAAAGGGACCCAGTCACGGAAACATTGTATATGCTATGAATAAATAAAAAAAATATATATATCAAAAAATAATTATTAGTAGAGTCAAATTGCAAATGCATAGATTATGAGAAAACATATTTGGAATGTGTCCCTTGTTTCTGACATCCCTGTGGATGTAATGTTTAATTTGCATATCAAGCCACAAGGTGATGTCATAACTTGTCCAGCAACTAATGCTTGATTTTCACAGCTCACATTTATTGAATAGCCTCTTATAAAAGAAATACACTTCGGTTATAGTTTGCAATATGTGCAGTACCTTATAACAAACTGTTCTAAAATCCTTACCTTACCCAGATCATATAAACTTGTTACAAATCCAAGAGAAATATTAGTGAAATATATTTATTTTAATATTTAATTATAAGACTGTACTATCCCTGCTAAAAAATGTTAACACAAATTGGATTCTATTTGGATTGTATTTTGAGTTTTCAATAATTTTTTCAATTATTTATTTCTGTTTGTTTGGTGTCTACATATTGACATCTTAACTACTCAAGTCATATGTCTTTTCTTGTAAGGTTAGTGAAGGTAAATCCCCAGCCAGGATGACAATGTTATGTTTTTTTGTTTGTTAGTATTTAGTTAAAGGGAGCAGCTCGTACTTTGGAGGAGATTCTGTTTCCATGGTTGATTATATGATCTGGCCGTGGTTTGAACGCTTTATCTCTTTGGACTTGCAGGAGTAAGTAAAAGTATTTATACTAAATCTAATATGCTGAACAAAGATACAGATATCTTCACCCACATTTTATCAGGAAAGTTCAATATTTATATATATATATATATATATATATTACAAAAAAACTGCAGCATGTGTTTATTAAAATGGGAATATTTATGTCAGATTTGGAGCTGCTGTTGATCCACTCCGCTCCCAGTGTCAGACAGGAGCCCAAATTAAAAAAAGCTACATTTTTAAAGTGTTGACAAGACACAAGTGTCTATACATGCAGTGTGTGGATAAATATATTACTCAAGAACATCGTCAGCCACTTTTTTTTTTTTCTTTGCCAAATAGAGGACCCCATTGGAACAACTCTGATTAATTAATTGAGGTCTCTTGAATACATTTGGATTATATATTCTACAGACCAACACGTAAATGTTGTGTATCACTTCTAACAAATGGCCGCCATACAGCTGTATGCTTGAAAGCAGACGCTAGGGGGAGTTAAGAGAAAATAATGCTGCTTAAGGTACAAGTCACAAAATCTTTGTGTGTTAAAGGCCCATTCCATACAAAAAAAAACCTCCCTCCCTTGCTCTAAAATCAATTTTAAACAGATTTAAAAGTTAGTTCTAGACAGTGTACCTTCTAGGATTAAGGGTGCTCCTTGACAGCTGAGAGAGCCAGTCGTGTGACAGTCTTCCCATCATTGGTTTGTAGTTACCAAACTTTTTTTGGGGGGGTGTATCTTACGAGAAGACTTTTTCTGTAAATCTGCCCCCAACTTTTTCAGTAGAAGACGTAACCAGTACCAGGATATTCTATGGGTTTCCTTGTACAATGTTTAGAGCTTCCGTAGAGTCGTACGGTTATTTCCCAGCCCTCTGTTAGAATAATCATTTGTAATGTCCCGTAGAGACGCCATTTAAATTCTGGCACTTAACCATCTTAATACATCTTTACTTCACTATTTTTTCTCTCTCTCTCTTTTTGTAGAATCATCAGCCAAACTCTGCACGTCAGTAAATGGTACGAACTCATGTTAAAGGATCCCGCTGTCAAGGCTACTTACACTCCAAAAGATCTCCACCTGGGCTTCATCAAACTGTACTCAGAGGGCAGCTTTGACGCCGTGGATTACGGTCTTTAAGACCCCCGCAGCCTACAGATCTCTCCCCCTCACCCCACATTATACAATTTGTATTAAATCCACATTGATGGCGCTGGCTTTCTCCTGGCCACTTACCATCGCCAGTACTTTTGGTCCAATAAATGCGTTGAATTCTGACCTACTCGTCGATTGGTGTTTGAATTAAGGTTGAAGAATCACAAATGCTGGGAAATGCCTCAAATACTTAATACTGTCTAATAAGTGGTGAAAATGGTTAACTCTGCACAATATGTCACCCAACAGTGTTTAAATAAATATTACACGTACTTCTTACAGCATCACTGACACTGTCAATGATAATAAACTGCAATGGTGTAATACTCTATGAAAATGGAATGAATCATATATAATAGCTAAATAAACTGACAAAATAAATTCCATTATAGCTTGGAGCAGCATTTCTGGCAAAATAAAAATGAGTTTAATTGTTTTATGTAGGAAAAAAATGGGGATCTGCTGTTGGTGTAAATGTGGTGTGAAGACATTAGCAGCCCGACTTGCAGGTTTTATTACTATCACACCACAATTTGTTGGCTAAAAGTTTTTTTGTAATAGTTTTACTAAAATATTCATTGAATACTGGGTGAGGTTACAGTCTGATTTGTGGAACTCTACTAAGGCTGGCATTGGAAAGATGATATACAAATAGTCCTAATATTAGAAATGAAATTCTCTGGATTAGAGCAATATTTAGGTTTTGATGTCTGGTTCTAAATGAAGAGTTCAAGATGGGATAATCTCCTAACTGTCATCAACTTTCACCTTCGATACAAAAATGACAATAACTTTTCACCTATCAGCTACAACTGTGCACAACTTGCCAAACTGCTAGCACACCAGTAAAGTTTTTTTGATTCTTCCATCATTGGATCATTGCAAAACCAACTATTTATCTGCTGTAATACATGTAAATATAGAGATACATAGGTAGAAAAGTATAAGAAGAGCCATACATACATAATGCAGAAATAAGCATGTAAGCAGCCATATTTCTGGGAGGATACATGCAGGGCGGAGTTAGGATGTTGATTTTCCACTCCTATTGGCTGGCAAGCAATGCTACCAGGTTGAGTAAGCAGTGATTTGCTCAAGTGCACAATGCAGAGACCTCACTGTGCTTCAAGCATCATTTGTTTTATTTGGGGGGTGGGTAATGGAGGCAAGACAGTATAGCCCATGGAATGCACTATAGTGGACATAAGGTGTAGGTCTGGGCAGAATCACAGGTGTACCCTTCAGTATGATTGACAACCAGCACATTCAGCTTCCCATTGAAAATAACAAAAACGAGAATAATGTGATAATGCATAAGTTGTGGTTGGGTCTCTTACAGTTCTTGACACTTTGAGGAGCTGGGGTTCCCCATTCAGGAAAGCTCTGCTTAGGCCACAAGGCACAATCTCATAACAATAGAACTGACAAAGCAGGCCGTGCACAATGGTCTAATAAATAATATCTCAAAGAACACAGCCCTACCTCCTACTGAGATCTAATAACTCACTTATCCTAGCTAAATAAATAGTGAAGGAAAATCTTCAGTAGATCAAGCAGTAGATAACCTCCAATATCTTCAGCATATCAAAAACAGATATGAAATCTGTCCCTTTCAAAGAAGCTGTACCTATACTGAGCTTTTGCCAGGAGATGACATCACTTCCCATGGTAGGAGAAAGTACGTGAAGCATATTACCAGTTTGTTTCTGAGCTCTCAGCTAGGCAGGCAGAGACACAGAGAGGAGAAAGAAAGAGAGACATGTAGAGGGAGTGGGATAGTATGACCAAAAAAAGTGTTGAGAAGACAAATACAAAATGGGAATGAGAGGAGAGACAAACAATCAGGGTTAGGGGAAAGAGACACACATTGTGGGTTGGGAAGAGAAACATTAAATTAAATGGATTTGGGTAGGAAAGAGAAAAGCAATGGGGGATGGGAGACAGAGACAGTCATTGGGGGATGAGTAGAGGCAAAGACATGGGAGAGAAAGGGATGGAGACAAGCGATGGGGCATGTGGAAGAGAGAGACAAACCAGGGGTAGAGCCATTTGGGGACATAGACAGACCAACAATCTGTTTGGGGACAAATCGGGTAGTGGCAAGCTGTTTGGGGGCAAAGATGTCACTGGAAACTGGTGGAAAACAAAGGGGTTATGCATACAAATTCCCGCATTGAAAAGTAGACATGTGCATTTGTTTTTGGACAAATGCATATTCGGACAAAAATGGCATCCATTTCTATCCATTCATATGAATAATGAAAAAACAAATGAAAGCTGAATCAACGAATGCAAAATGAAAGAATTTCATTCCTCCATTCAGTCATGCGTTCACGTGGATGCCGGCATTTGCACAAACTGCGCAGCCATTCTGACCTTGTCTCAATTTCTACTCAATTTCAACTCAGTTTCACCTTAAGTTGATGTATTATGTGATGCTATTAGCAGTGCATTACAATTTACAATACATACAAGAACTTAAGCCAAAATTAAGGTGAAACTAAAACAAAATTGAGGCGGTTTGCTGAATGAATGAACTTTCCTTTTGTCCAAATAAAAATAACGAAACAAAAATAATAAACGAATTTCAGCCAAAACTAATGTATCAATGGACAAAATTCGGTTACACCAAACAATTTTTTTTTAATCCAAAGGAACGAAAACGAAACAATAATTTTGTTAAAAAAAAAAAAGATCAACCGCCGTTTGTTATGTAGAACATCCCGCCTTTTTAGAAACCATGATACTGTTCAATGCAGGAGAATAACCGCTCCCAAACAGTGTTTTTCAGCATCTGATTCTTTATACATTGACTGTGCCAGTGCAAAGAGTGTCGCCGGCACAACCCTGTAGCATGATACCGACGGAGGTGGCGCAAACTAGAAAAATTTGTCTGCAGTCTGAATTATACATTGGCGCAAACGCAGATAGTGCCAATGTTTGGTACTAGCTACATGTGCTCTGAGTTTATACATGATCCCCTATACATTTCCTATATATTTACATCTTTCAAATAATAAAATAGCATTTTAAGTTGGTTTTTTATCTCTTGACCAGATGTAAATATATGATGCTCGGTGTATTGCAGAGTAAATTAAATAGTGGATAGACGCACATAGACTGTAATTAAAAATAAATATTATTCAAGTAAAAATGATGTACTTTTATTTATTCAAAATAGTATTTGATGTGGGTCTTTTCATGATGAGAAAACTGCTGATCTGTCAATTTGTTACTGAATTTACTGTATTTGTAAGACTTTGAGGCTGAAAAATTCACTTTACTATAAAAATGTGTTTGGAACTTTGATTTTTATAATTTTTGCTCATGGGGCACATTAGATGCATATATATTCATATTAACCCCTTAAGGACAGACCCATTTAATACATTTTTGGCCATTCTGGACAATGGCTATTTTAACATTTCTGTGCTGTTTGTGTTTAGCTGTAATTTTCTTCTTTGTCATTTGCTGTACCCACACAAATTATATATTGTTTTTGTTTTTTATTGGGACAAGAAGGGATTTATTTAGATACCATCATTTTGATCATATCCTATTATATAATATATATATAAAAATATATATATATCTATGGTAACCCCCCCCCCCCCCCAATGTTCTGACTTTTATTTGAAAAATCTTTTACTCATTTACAAAAGCTAATAGACAAACCTGCTGAATAGATTCTACTATAGCTCATGAGTACAGGGATACCACCCATGCATAGGATTGTTGGGTTGTTTGGGGGCTAAAAGATAACATTTGGGTGATTTACTTGGTGATGTGAGGCTTGCATGCAGCTGCTCCAGAGTCCAGTGGCGGCGTGCTTTACACCACTCGATCCGATGCTTGGCATTGTACTTGGTGATGTGAGGCTTGCATGCAGCTGCTCCAGAGTCCAGTGGCGGCGTGCTTTACACCACTCGATCCGATGCTTGGCATTGTACTTGGTGATGTGAGGCTTGCATGCAGCTGCTCCAGAGTCCAGTGGCGGCGTGCTTTACACCACTCGATCCGATGCTTGGCATTGTACTTGGTGATGTGAGGCTTGCATGCAGCTGCTCCAGAGTCCAGTGGCGGCGTGCTTTACACCACTCGATCCGATGCTTGGCATTGTACTTGGTGATGTGAGGCTTGCATGCAGCTGCTCCAGAGTCCAGTGGCGGCGTGCTTTACACCACTCGATCCGATGCTTGGCATTGTACTTGGTGATGTGAGGCTTGCATGCAGCTGCTCCAGAGTCCACTGGCGGCGTGCTTTACACCACTCGATCCGATGCTTGGCATTGTACTTGGGGATGTGAGGTTTGCATGCAGCTGCTCCAGAGTCCAGTGGCGCCGTGCTTTACACCACTCGATCCGATGCTTGGCATTGTACTTGGTGATGTGAGGCTTGCATGCAGCTGCTCCAGAGTCCAGTGGCGGCGTGCTTTACACCACTCGATCCGATGCTTGGCATTGTACTTGGTGATGTGAGGCTTGCATGCAGCTGCTCCAGAGTCCAGTGGCGGCGTGCTTTACACCACTCGATCCGACGCTTGGCATTGTACTTGGTGATGTGAGGCTTGCATGCAGCTGCTCCAGAGTCCAGTGGCGGCATGCTTTACACCACCCGATCCAACGCTTGGAATAGTACTTGGTGATGTGAGACTTGCATGCAGCTGCTCCAGAGTCCAGTGGCGGCGTGCTTTACACCACTCGATCTGACGCTTGGCATTGTACTTGGTGATGTGAGGCTTGCATGCAGCTGCTCCAGAGTCCAGTGGTGGCATGCTTTACACCACTCGATCCGATGCTTGGCATTGTACTTGGTAATGTGAGGCTTGCATGAAGCTGCTCCAGAGTCCAGTGGTGGCATGCTTTACACCACTCGATCTGACACTTGGCATTGTACTTGGCAAAAGAATGGCATATTGAGGGGCAAAATACTGGCATAGTAAATGGGAAAAGAACGGCATATTGAGGGGCAAAATCCTGGCATATTAAATGGCAAAATACTGGCATGTTGAGGGGCAAAATACTGGCATATTGAATGGCAAAATAGTGGCATATTAAACGGCAAAAGAATGCCATAATGAGGGAAAAATGCTGACTATTTGAGTGGCAAAATATTACTGGCATATTGAATGGCAAAATATTACTGGCATATTGACCAACTGCTCCCAACTACCCGCCATATTACATTTGACCTGGATAACATGCTTGTTAGGGTAGGTGGTGGGAGTGGGAGATATTTTCGGGGGTGGGGGGGACGGGAAGGGGGCCCAGAAAATTTGTTCAGTAAGGGGCCCTGAAATTCCTGGTTTGGAACCTTTTTGTTGTGTTTGTGTTATATGTGTTTTATGTCCTGGTGTATCAGCCATGAGTTGGGTAATGAATTAATTCACTCATATTGTGGCCACTATTAATCAACTTTTCTCAGCATCACCAATGGAGTGCCTTTATTATATATTCTGTGTTATTAAATTGTGTGTACGTCCGTTGGACACACTGACGTTTTATTTATTATCACTTTTTTTGTCAGGTGTCTATTTTTTTCCTTGTGTAAGCTTGATCTGATGATCAGAAGTAAATATGTGACCCTCAGTGTCCTGCAGAATAAATCAAACAGTGGATAGACTCACATAGCAGGTAATTAATTCTAATGAAAAGTAAATATTATTACCGTTAACATTATTTACTTTTAATTATTAAAAGAAAACTAACATTTTATGTGTGTCACGTATGGGGAAAAAGCTGCTGATCATGTCCTGTTTAATCTACTGTATTTGCATGACTTGGAGGCTGACATATTTTACTTCTATTTATAAAGCATGGTGTGTGAAACTGTAATGTTTGTAATGTTTGCACATGATGCCCATTTAATTGCATATTAGTGTCTATTTCTGGGTAATCATTACTCAGAGGAGGGAGGAGACTGTGAATATATATACAGCCAGCTGAGCTCTCCTCTGCACGGTGGGCAGCATACCTCACACACCCTCCCCTCTCACCACATCTCCAGCTACCTGCCAACATGACTGGATCACAGAAGAGTTTGGGAAAAGGTAAAAAGCTTGAATGGAAAGGGAAAAGGGGGACAATTTTTATTTCACTAAATAGATAATGAGATAAAAAGACAATAGCTGAGAAATAAACAAGTAACATGGGATACATCCAAAGTTATTAAAAGAACTTAGTGGTGTACTAGCAAAACCGTTAACAGATTTATTTAACCAATCATTGTTAACGGGAGTAGTTCCAGAAGATTGGAAATTAGCTAATGTTGTGCCCATTCACAAGAAAGGTAGTAGGGAGGAGGCGGGCAACTATAGACCAGTAAGTCTTACTTCAGTAGTGGGGAAAATAATGGAAACCTTGTTAAAGAATAGGGATGTTGAACATCTAAAGTCGCTTGGATTTCAAGATCAGAGACAGCATGGGTTGACTTCAGGGAGATCATGCCAAACTAATCTTATTGATTTTTTTGATTGCTTGACTTAAATAATAGATCAGGGTAGTGCAGTAGACATTGCTTACCTAGATTTCAGTAAGGCTTTTGACACTGTCGCACATAGAAGGCTTATCAATAAACTGAAATCTTTGAGTTTGGATTTCAATATTGTTGAATGGATTAGACAATGGCTGAGTGACAGGCAACAGAGGATTGTAGTCAATGGGGTATATTCGATGCAAGGTCTTGTTACTAGTGGGGTACCTCAGGGATCTGTACTTGGACCCATTCTCTTTAATATTTTTAATAGCGATATTGCAGAAGGTCTTGTTGGCAAAGTATGTCTTTTTGCTGATGATACAAAGATTTGCAGCAGGGTTGATATTCATGGAGGGATAAGCCAAATGGCAAATGATTTAGCTCAACTAGAAAAATGGTCAGAGCAGTGGCAACTGACATTTAATGTGGACAAGTGCAAGATTATGCACCTTGGGCGTAAAAACCCAAAAGCAGAATATAGACTATTTGGTACAGTCCTAACCTCAACATCTGAGGAAAGGGATTTAGGAGTAATAATTTCAGAGGACTTGAAGGTAGGTAGGCAATGCAATAGAACAGCAGGAAATGCTAGCAGAATGCTTGGTTGCATAGGGAGAGGTATTAGCAGTAGGAAGAGGGAAGTGCTCATGCCATTGTACAGAGCACTGGTGAGACCTCACTTGGAGTATTGTACGCAGTACTGGAGACCGCATCTCCAGAAGGATATTGATACTTTGGAGAGAGTTCAGAGAAGGGCTACTAAACTGGTTCATGGGTTGAAGGATAAAACTTACCAGGAAAGGTTAAAGCATCTTAACATGTATAGCTTGGAGGAAAGACGTAACAGGGGGGATATGATAGAAGCATTTAAATACATAAAGGGAATCAACACCGTAACGGAGGAGAGGATATTTAAAAGAAGAAAAACTACCACAACTAGAGGACATAGTCTTAAATTAGAGGGGCAACGATTTAAAAGTAATATCAGGAAGTATTACTTTACTGAGAGGGTAGTGGATGTATGGAATAGCCTGCCAGCAGAAGTGGTAGAGGTAAACACAGTCATGGATTTTAAGCATGCGTGGGATAGACACAAGGCTATCCTAGCTATAAGACCGGGAACGGGGGACTAATAAAAGTACTCAAAAAAAAATTGGGCAGACTAGATGGACCGAATGGTTCTTATCTGCCGACACATTCTATTTTTAACAATTATAAATAATTTATGTGCGAAGAAGGAATTATTAAAAGTCTCTTATTCAGCTTTGTATTTTAGCCTGAGAAATGTAGCATGCTTACTCGCCAATCTTCCTTGCTTATTATATAAAAGAGAATAAATATAATATAGAAATATGTGAAGATTTAGATTTTTTATTCTGGGGATTTGAGTTTAGTGATAGAGTTGGGACATGTATTAAGTGTGGGAATTAATCACTTTACAGGGATTGAAACTAAGAGGTTAATTAGTAACAGTAGTGATTAATGCAACAATGAATTGGTAGATGTTTACATGTCACTTACTTTCATTGATATTACCGGTGTTCTGACATTTCCTCCCATGTGCACTCTCTCTCACATCACTGATTACACACCTCGGAGGAAATTCAGACTACCGGCCACCACCAATGTGCAAAGTCTGGGATGCCAACAAATCCACATCCCATAATGACAATTACACATCCCATAATGACATGTCACAGCGTTGGCGATGCTGTAGCTGTTATTTCTACCCCACAGTCTGGTTTTAAGTTATCAGTTATTTCTAGGGGAATACATATCCCCGATGATCAAAGCTAGCATGTCATGTGTTTATATACAGTGTGTCGTGTGTTTATCTACAGTGCAGTGTTTATATACAGTGCACAGTGTGTTTGTATAGAGTATGCAGTGTGTTTATATACATTGTGTTTATATACAGTGTGTAGTGTGTTTATATACAGTGTGTTTATATACAGTGTGTACTGTGTTAATATACAGTGTGTTTATATACAGTGTGTAGTGTGTTTCTATCCAGTGTGTGGTGTGTTTATATACATTGTTTTTATATACAGTGCACAGTGTGTTTATATATAGTGTGCAGTGTGTTTATGTACATTGTTTTTATATACAGTGTGTAGTCTGTTTATATATAGTGTGCAGTGTGTTTCTATACAGCATGCAGTGTGTTTCTATACAGCATGCAGTGTGTTTCTATACAGTGCACAGTGTGTTTATTTACAGTGTGATAATATAAAGTGTGTTTATATACAGAATGCAGTGTGTTTATATACAGTGCATAGTGTGTTTATTTACAGTGTGATTATATAAAGTGTGTTTATATACAGAATGCAGTGTGTTTATATACAGAATGCAGTGTGTTTATATACAGTGCACAGTGTGTTTATACATAGTGTGCCGTGTGTTTATGTACATTGTTTTTATATACAGTGTGTAGTGTGTTTATATAAAGTGTGCAGTGTGTTTATATACAGTGTGTTTATATACAGTGTGTACTGTGTTTATATACAGTGTGTTTATATACAGTGTGTAGTGTGTTTATATCAAGTGTGTAGTGTGTTTATATACATTGTTTTTATATACAGTGCACAGTGTGTTTATATATATAGTGTGCAGTGTGTTTATGTACATTGTTTTTATATACAGTGTGTAGTCTGTTTATATATAGTGTGCAGTGTGTTTATATACAGTATGCAGTGTGTTTATATACAGTGCACAGTGTGTTTATATATATAGTGTGCAGTGTGTTTATGTACATTGTTTTTATATACAGTGTGTAGTCTGTTTATATACAGTATGCAATGTGTTTATATACAGTGTGCAGTGTGTTTTTATAAAGTGTGAAGTGTGTTTCTGGACAGTGTGTTTATATATAGTGCGCAGTGTGTTTATATACAGTGTGCAGGGTGTTTATATACAGTGCGCAGTGTGTTTATATACAGTACGCAGTGTGTTTATATACAGTGTGTTTATATACAGTGTTCAGTGTGTTTATATACAGTGCGCAGGGTGTTTATATACAGTGCACAGTGGGTTTATATACAGTATGCAGTGTGTTTATATACAGTGTGCAGTGTGTTTATGTACAGTGCTCAGTGTGTTTAAATACAGTGTGCAGTGTGTTTATATACAGTATGCCGTGTGTTTATATACAGTATGCCGTGTGTTTATATACAGTGTGCAGTGTGTTTATGTACAGTGCTCAGTGTATTTATGTACAGTATGCAGTGTGTTGATATACAGTGCACAGTGTGTTTATATACAGTGTGCAGTGTGTTTATATACAATGCGCAGTGTGTTTATATAAACTGTGCAGTGTGTCTATATACAGTGTGCAGTGTGTTTATATACAGTGTGTCTATATACAGTTAGCAGTGTGTTATATACAATGTGCAGTGTGTTTATATATAGTATGCAGTGTGTTTACATACAGTGTGCAGTGTGTCTATATACAGTGTGCAGTGTGTTTATATACAGTGTGTCTATATACAGTTCGCAGTGTGTTATATACAGTGTGCAGTGTGTTTATAAATAGTATGCAGTGTTTATATACAGTATGCAGTGTGTTTATATACAGTATGCAGTGTGTTTACATACAGTGTGCAGTGTGTTTATATACAGTACGCAGTGTGTTTATATACAGTGTGCAGTGTGTTTATATACAGTGTGCAGTGTGTCTATATACAGTACGCAGTGAGTTTATATACATTGTACATTTTGTTTTCCAGGTTCCCCGGCTCCAGGGCCTGTTCCTGAAGGGATTATCCGTGTTTACAGCATGCGATTCTGCCCCTTTGCACAGAGGGCGCGATTGGTTTTATCTGCCAAGGGTATCAAGTAAGAATAAAAAAACAATATAATAATAGAGTGAAGCATGCAGGTGTTATTTACTGTAACTAAGATAATATCAATTATCTGTAATAATGACCCAGTTTAACTTACAGCGTCCGAAATACATCTCTAGATAAGTCCAGCGTCTTGTAAAGACATCAAAACAGATGATTAGTAAATCCTGAACTTTCACATCTCCATTAGGGTTGATTTAAATCCCCCAGTAACGCATGGTGACCAGCCCACCTTAAATAAATATACTCTAACACACACAGGATTTGTATCAATGTGTATGTTTAGAAGCTGTATACATGTTTCCACTGGGCTGGTGCATGGGGTCCAAGCCCTGGGGTAAACTAACCATGGCATATAAATAGACAATATAACAGTGGGATATTAATGGGCTAATTGGCTGTGGCCTATTAATGGGCAAACTAACATTGGTATATAAATGGGAAAACTGTATGTGGCATATCAATGGGCAAATTGGCTGTGGCATATCAATAGGCAAACTAACATTAATGGTCAGAGTCATCACTACTTGCGGGGAGATCAGGGCAGCGCTAATTGAGTTCTGAGATGGGGTCAGTAGGGGTCATGGAAAAGGGACATGGGAAGAGACAAATACATGGACGGTAGGAGGTATAGGAGATAGATATGGGGGAGAGACAGACATGTTAAAGGCACAGAGGAAACAGACAGATATGGGGATCATGGAACAAAGAGACAAATAGAGGGTATGGGGTGAGTGGGGGGAGAAAGATACATGGGTGTAATGAGGAGTGAGAGAGACATGCAGGAGATATACATGGGGATATAGGATGAGAAACAGAGATATGCAGAACAGGAGACCACCATGGGGAGCATGGGGAACAGAAAGATAGACATGGAAAAAGAGATGGGGTATGATGGGAGAGACAGACATGGGGTATGATGGGATGGGAGAGACAGACATGGGGTATGATGGGATGGGAGAGACAGACATGGGGTATGAGTGGAGAGAGAGAGAGAGAGAGAGAGAGAGAGAGAGAGAGACATTGGGTATGAGTGGAGAAAGAAAGACAGACAGACATTGGGTATGAGTGGAGAGAGAGAGACATTGGGTATGAGTGGAGAGAGACAGACATTGGGTATGAGTGGAGAGAGACAGACATTGGGTATGAGTGGAGAGAGACAGACATTGGGTATGAGTGGAGAGAGAGAGACATTGGGTATGAGTGGAGAGAGAGAGATATTGGGCATGAGTGGAGAGAGACAGACATTGGGTATGAGTGGAGAGAGAGAGATATTGGGTATGAGTGGAGAGAGACAGACATTGGGTATGAGTGGAGAGAGACAGACATTGGGTATGAGTGGAGAGAGACAGACATTGGGTATGAGTGGAGAGAGAGAGACATTGGGTATGAGTGGAGAGAGAGAGACATTGGGTATGAGTGGAGAGAGAGAGATATTGGGTATGAGTGGAGAGAGACAGACATTGGGTATGAGTGGAGAGAGAGACACATTGGGTATGAGTGGAGAGAGACAGACATTGGGTATGAGTGGAGACAGACAGACATTGGGTATGAGTGGAGAGAGACAGACATTGGGTATGAGTGGAGAGAGACAGACATTGGGTATGAGTGGAGAGAGACAGACATTGGATATGAGTGGAGAGGGACAGACATTGGGTATGAGTGGAGAGAGACAGACATTGGATATGAGTGGAGAGGGACAGACATTGGGTATGAGTGGAGAGAGACAGACATTGGGTATGAGTGGAGAGAGACAGACATTGGGTATGAGTGGAGAGAGACAGATATTGGGTATGAGTGGAGAGAGAGAGAGAGACATTGGGTATGAGTGGAGAGAGACAGATATTGGGTATGAGTGGAGAGAGACAGACAGACATTGGGTATGAGTGGAGAGAGAGAGACATTGGGTATGAGTGGAGAGAGAGAGACATTGGGTATGAGTGGAGAGAGAGAGACAGACATTGGGTATGAGTGGAGAGAGACAGACATTGGGTATGAGTGGAGAGAGACAGATATTGGGTATGAGTGGAGAGAGAGAGACAGACATTGGGTATGAGTGGAGAGAGACAGATATTGGGTATGAGTGGAGAGGGAGAGACAGACATTGGGTATGAGTGGAGAGAGACAGACATTGGGTATGAGTGGAGAGAGACAGACATTGGGTATGAGTGGAGAGAGACAGACATTGGGTATGAGTGGAGAGAGAGAGATATTGGGTATGAGTGGAGAGAGACAGACATTGGGTATGAGTGGAGAGAGACAGACATTGGGTATGAGTGGAGAGAGACAGACATTGGGTATGAGTGGAGAGAGAGAGACATTGGGTATGAGTGGAGAGAGACAGACATTGGGTATGAGTGGAGAGAGAGAGACATTGGGTATGAGTGGAGAGAGAGAGACATTGGGTATGAGTGGAGAGAGACAGACAGACATTGGGTATGAGTGGAGAGAGAGAGACATTGGGTATGAGTGGAGAGAGACAGATATTGGGTATGAGTGGAGAGAGACAGACATTGGGTATGAGTGGAGAGAGAGAGACATTGGGTATGAGTGGAGAGAGACAGACAGACATTGGGTATGAGTGGAGAGAGACAGACATTGGGTATGAGTGGAGAGAGACAGATATTGGGTATGAGTGGAGAGAGAGAGACATTGGGTATGAGTGGAGAGAGAGAGACATTGGGTATGAGTGGAGAGAGAGAGACATTGGGTATGAGTGGAGAGAGAGAGACATTGGGTATGAGTGGAGAGAGAGAGACATTGGGTATGAGTGGAGAGAGAGAGACATTGGGTATGAGTGGAGAGAGAGAGACATTGGGTATGAGTGGAGAGAGACAGACATTGGGTATGAGTGGAGAAAGTCAGACATTGGGTATGAGTGGAGAGAGAGAGAGAGAGAGAGAGAGAGACAGATATTGGGTATGAGTGGAGAGAGACAGACATTGGGTATGAGTGGAGAGAGACAGACATTGGGTATGAGTGGAGAAAGTCAGACATTGGGTATGAGTGGAGAGAGACAGATATTGGGTATGAGTGGAGAGAGACAGATATTGGGTATGAGTGGAGAGAGACAGATATTGGGTATGAGTGGAGAGAGACAGATATTGGGTATGAGTGGAGAGAGACAGACATTGGGTATGAGTGGAGAGAGACAGACATTGGGTATGAGTGGAGAGAGACAGATATTGGGTATGAGTGGAGAGAGACAGATATTGGGTATGAGTGGAGAGAGACAGATATTGGGTATGAGTGGAGAGAGACAGATATTGGGTATGAGTGGAGAGAGACAGATATTGGGTATGAGTGGAGAGAGAGAGACATTGGGTATGAGTGGAGAGAGACACATTGGGTATGAGTGGAGAGAGACAGATATTGGGTATGAGTGGAGAGAGACAGATATTGGGTATGAGTGGAGAGAGACAGATATTGGGTATGAGTGGAGAGAGACAGATATTGGGTATGAGTGGAGAGAGACAGATATTGGGTATGAGTGGAGAGAGACAGACATTGGGTATGAGTGGAGAGAGACAGACATTGGGTATGAGTGGAGAGAGACAGACATTGGGTATGAGTGGAGAGAGACAGACATTGGGTATGAGTGGAGAGAGAGAGAGAGACAGACATTGGGTATGAGTGGAGAGAGACAGACATTGGGTATGAGTGGAGAGAGACAGACATTGGGTATGAGTGGAGAGAGACAGACATTGGATATGAGTGGAGAGAGACAGACATTGGGTATGAGTGGAGAGAGACAGATATTGGGTATGAGTGGAGAGAGACAGATATTGGGTATGAGTGGAGAGAGACAGACATTGGGTATGAGTGGAGAGAGACAGATATTGGGTATGATTGGAGAGGGAGAGACATTGGGTATGAGTGGAGAGAGACAGATATTGGGTATGAGTGGAGAGAGACAGACATTGGGTATGAGTGGAGAGAGACAGACATTGGGTATGAGTGGAGAGAGAGAGAGAGACAGATATTGGGTATGAGTGGAGAGAGACAGACATTGGGTATGAGTGGAGAGAGAGAGAGAGAGAGACAGACATTGGGTATGAGTGGAGAGAGACAGACATTGGGTATGAGTGGAGAGAGACAGACATTGGGTATGAGTGGAGAGAGACAGACATTGGGTATGAGTGGAGAGAGACAGACATTGGATATGAGTGGAGAGAGAGAGACATTGGGTATGAGTGGAGAGAGACAGACATTGGGTATGAGTGGAGAGAGACAGACATTGGGTATGAGTGGAGAGAGACAGACATTGGGTATGAGTGGAGAGAGAGAGACATTGGGTATGAGTGGAGAGAGAGAGATATTGGGTATGAGTGGAGAGAGACAGACATTGGGTATGAGTGGAGAGAGACAGACATTGGGTATGAGTGGAGAGAGACAGACATTGGGTATGAGTGGAGAGAGAGAGACATTGGGTATGAGTGGAGAGAGAGAGACATTGGGTATGAGTGGAGAGAGAGAGATATTGGGTATGAGTGGAGAGAGACAGACATTGGGTATGAGTGGAGAAAGTCAGACATTGGGTATGAGTGGAGAGAGACAGACATTGGGTATGAGTGGAGAGAGACAGACATTGGGTATGAGTGGAGAGAGACAGACATTGGATATGAGTGGAGAGGGACAGACATTGGGTATGAGTGGAGAGAGACAGACATTGGATATGAGTGGAGAGGGACAGACATTGGGTATGAGTGGAGAGAGACAGACATTGGGTATGAGTGGAGAGAGACAGACATTGGGTATGAGTGGAGAGAGACAGATATTGGGTATGAGTGGAGAGAGAGAGAGAGACATTGGGTATGAGTGGAGAGAGACAGATATTGGGTATGAGTGGAGAGAGACAGACAGACATTGGGTATGAGTGGAGAGAGAGAGACATTGGGTATGAGTGGAGAGAGAGAGACATTGGGTATGAGTGGAGAGAGAGAGACAGACATTGGGTATGAGTGGAGAGAGACAGACATTGGGTATGAGTGGAGAGAGACAGATATTGGGTATGAGTGGAGAGAGAGAGACAGACATTGGGTATGAGTGGAGAGAGACAGATATTGGGTATGAGTGGAGAGGGAGAGACAGACATTGGGTATGAGTGGAGAGAGACAGACATTGGGTATGAGTGGAGAGAGACAGACATTTGGTATGAGTGGAGAGAGACAGACATTGGGTATGAGTGGAGAGAGACAGACATTGGGTATGAGTGGAGAGAGACAGACATTGGGTATGAGTGGAGAGAGACAGACATTGGGTATGAGTGGAGAGAGAGAGACATTGGGTATGAGTGGAGAGAGAGAGACATTGGGTATGAGTGGAGAGAGACAGACAGACATTGGGTATGAGTGGAGAGAGAGAGACATTGGGTATGAGTGGAGAGAGACAGATATTGGGTATGAGTGGAGAGAGACAGACATTGGGTATGAGTGGAGAGAGAGAGACATTGGGTATGAGTGGAGAGAGACAGACAGACATTGGGTATGAGTGGAGAGAGACAGACATTGGGTATGAGTGGAGAGAGACAGATATTGGGTATGAGTGGAGAGAGAGAGACATTGGGTATGAGTGGAGAGAGAGAGAGACAGACATTGGGTATGAGTGGAGAGAGAGAGACATTGGGTATGAGTGGAGAGAGAGAGACATTGGGTATGAGTGGAGAGAGAGAGACATTGGGTATGAGTGGAGAGAGAGAGACATTGGGTATGAGTGGAGAGAGAGAGACATTGGGTATGAGTGGAGAGAGACAGACATTGGGTATGAGTGGAGAAAGTCAGACATTGGGTATGAGTGGAGAGAGAGAGAGAGAGAGAGAGAGAGACAGATATTGGGTATGAGTGGAGAGAGACAGACATTGGGTATGAGTGGAGAGAGACAGACATTGGGTATGAGTGGAGAAAGTCAGACATTGGGTATGAGTGGAGAGAGACAGATATTGGGTATGAGTGGAGAGAGACAGATATTGGGTATGAGTGGAGAGAGACAGATATTGGGTATGAGTGGAGAGAGACAGATATTGGGTATGAGTGGAGAGAGACAGATATTGGGTATGAGTGGAGAGAGACAGATATTGGGTATGAGTGGAGAGAGACAGACATTGGGTATGAGTGGAGAGAGACAGACATTGGGTATGAGTGGAGAGAGACAGATATTGGGTATGAGTGGAGAGAGACAGATATTGGGTATGAGTGGAGAGAGACAGATATTGGGTATGAGTGGAGAGAGACAGATATTGGGTATGAGTGGAGAGAGACAGATATTGGGTATGAGTGGAGAGAGAGAGACATTGGGTATGAGTGGAGAGAGACACATTGGGTATGAGTGGAGAGAGACAGATATTGGGTATGAGTGGAGAGAGACAGATATTGGGTATGAGTGGAGAGAGACAGATATTGGGTATGAGTGGAGAGAGACAGATATTGGGTATGAGTGGAGAGAGACAGATATTGGGTATGAGTGGAGAGAGACAGATATTGGGTATGAGTGGAGAGAGACAGATATTGGGTATGAGTGGAGAGAGACAGACATTGGGTATGAGTGGAGAGAGACAGACATTGGGTATGAGTGGAGAGAGACAGACATTGGGTATGAGTGGAGAGAGACAGACATTGGGTATGAGTGGAGAGAGAGAGAGAGACAGACATTGGGTATGAGTGGAGAGAGACAGACATTGGGTATGAGTGGAGAGAGACAGACATTGGGTATGAGTGGAGAGAGACAGACATTGGATATGAGTGGAGAGAGACAGACATTGGGTATGAGTGGAGAGAGACAGATATTGGGTATGAGTGGAGAGAGACAGATATTGGGTATGAGTGGAGAGAGACAGACATTGGGTATGAGTGGAGAGAGACAGATATTGGGTATGAGTGGAGAGGGAGAGACATTGGGTATGAGTGGAGAGAGACAGATATTGGGTATGAGTGGAGAGAGACAGACATTGGGTATGAGTGGAGAGAGACAGACATTGGGTATGAGTGGAGAGAGAGAGAGAGACAGATATTGGGTATGAGTGGAGAGAGACAGACATTGGGTATGAGTGGAGAGAGAGAGAGAGAGAGACAGACATTGGGTATGAGTGGAGAGAGAGAGAGAGACAGATATTGGGTATGAGTGGAGAGAGACAGACATTGGGTATGAGTGGAGAGAGACAGACATTGGGTATGAGTGGAGAGAGACAGACATTGGGTATGAGTGGAGAGAGACAGACATTGGGTATGAGTGGAGAAAGTCAGACATTGGGTATGAGTGGAGAGAGAGAGACAGACATTGGGTATGAGTGGAGAGAGACAGACATTGGGTATGAGTGGAGAGGGAGAGACAGACATTGGGTATGAGTGGAGAGAGACAGACATTGGGTATGAGTGGAGAGAGACAGACATTGGGTATGAGTGGAGAGAGACAGACATTGGATATGAGTGGAGAGAGACAGATATTGGGTATGAGTGGAGAGAGACAGACATTGGGTATGAGTGGAGAGAGACAGACATTGGATATGAGTGGAGAGAGACAGATATTGGGTATGAGTGGAGAGAGACAGATATTGGGTATGAGTGGAGACAGACAGACATTGGGTATGAGTGGAGAGAGACAGACATTGGGTATGAGTGGAGAGAGACAGACATTGGGTATGAGTGGAGAGAGACAGACATTGGGTATGAGTGGAGAGAGACAGATATTGGGTATGAGTGGAGAGAGACAGATATTGGGTATGAGTGGAGAGAGAGAGATATTGGGTATGAGTGGAGAGAGACAGACATTGGGTATGAGTGGAGAGAGACAGACATTGGGTATGAGTGGAGAGAGACAGACATTGGGTATGAGTGGAGAGAGAGAGACATTGGGTATGAGTGGAGAGAGACAGACATTGGGTATGAGTGGAGAGAGACAGACATTGGGTATGAGTGGAGAGGGAGAGACAGACATTGGGTATGAGTGGAGAGAGACAGACATTGGGTATGAGTGGAGAGAGACAGACATTGGGTATGAGTGGAGAGGGAGAGACAGACATTGGGTATGAGTGGAGAGAGACAGACATTGGGTATGAGTGGAGAGAGACAGACATTGTATATGAGTGGAGAGAGACAGACATTGGGTATGAGTGGAGAGAGACAGACATTGGGTATGAGTGGAGAGAGACAGACATTGGGTATGAGTGGAGAGAGACAGATATTGGGTATGAGTGGAGAGAGACAGACATTGGGTATGAGTGGAGAGAGACAGATATTGGGTATGAGTGGAGAGAGACAGACATTGGGTATGAGTGGAGAGAGACAGACATTGGATATGAGTGGAGAGAGACAGATATTGGGTATGAGTGGAGACAGACAGACATTGGGTATGAGTGGAGAGAGACAGACATTGGGTATGAGTGGAGAGAGACAGACATTGGGTATGAGTGGAGAGAGACAGATATTGGGTATGAGTGGAGAGAGACAGACATTGGGTATGAGTGGAGAGAGACAGATATTGGGTATGAGTGGAGAGAGACAGATATTGGGTATGAGTGGAGAGAGACAGACATTGGGTATGAGTGGAGAGAGACAGACATTGGGTATGAGTGGAGAGAGACAGATATTGGGTATGAGTGGAGAGAGAGAGATATTGGGTATGAGTGGAGAGAGACAGACATTGGGTATGAGTGGAGAGAGACAGACATTGGGTATGAGTGGAGAGAGACAGACATTGGGTATGAGTGGAGAGAGAGAGACATTGGGTATGAGTGGAGAGAGACAGACATTGGGTATGAGTGGAGAGAGACAGATATTGGGTATGAGTGGAGAGAGACAGATATTGGGTATGAGTGGAGAGAGAGAGACATTGGGTATGAGTGGAGAGAGACAGACATTGGGTATGAGTGGAGAGAGACAGACATTGGGTATGAGTGGAGAGAGACAGATATTGGGTATGAGTGGAGAGAGACAGACATTGGGTATGAGTGGAGAGAGACAGACATTGGGTATGAGTGGAGAGAGACAGACATTGGGTATGAGTGGAGAGAGACAGACATTGGGTATGAGTGGAGAAAGTCAGACATTGGGTATGAGTGGAGAGAGACAGACATTGGGTATGAGTGGAGAGAGACAGATATTGGGTATGAGTGGAGAGAGACAGACATTGGGTATGAGTGGAGAGGGAGAGACATTGGGTATGAGTGGAGAGAGACAGATATTGGGTATGAGTGGAGAGAGACAGACATTGGGTATGAGTGGAGAGGGAGAGACATTGGGTATGAGTGGAGAGAGACAGACATTGGGTATGAGTGGAGAGAGACAGACATTGGATATGAGTGGAGAGAGACAGACATTGGATATGAGTGGAGAGAGACAGACATTGGGTATGAGTGGAGAGAGACAGATATTGGGTATGAGTGGAGAGAGACAGACATTGGGTATGAGTGGAGAGAGACAGACATTGGGTATGAGTGGAGAGAGACAGACATTGGGTATGAGTGGAGAGAGACAGACATTGGGTATGAGTGGAGAGAGACAGACATTGGGTATGAGTGGAGAGAGACAGATATTGGGTATGAGTGGAGAGAGACAGATATTGGGTATGAGTGGAGAGAGACAGATATTGGGTATGAGTGGAGAGAGACAGACATTGGGTATGAGTGGAGAGAGACAGATATTGGGTATGAGTGGAGAGAGACAGATATTGGGTATGAGTGGAGAGAGACAGACATTGGGTATGAGTGGAGAGAGACAGATATTGGGTATGAGTGGAGAGGGAGAGACATTGGGTATGAGTGGAGAGAGAGAGAGAGACAGATATTGGGTATGAGTGGAGAGAGACAGACATTGGGTATGAGTGGAGAGAGAGAGACATTGGGTATGAGTGGAGAGAGACAGACATTGGGTATGAGTGGAGAGAGAGAGAGAGAGAGACAGACATTGGGTATGAGTGGAGAGAGACAGACATTGGGTATGAGTGGAGAGAGACAGATATTGGGTATGAGTGGAGAGAGACAGACATTGGGTATGAGTGGAGAGAGAGAGAGAGACAGATATTGGGTATGAGTGGAGAGAGACAGACATTGGGTATGAGTGGAGAGAGACAGACATTGGGTATGAGTGGAGAGAGACAGACATTGGGTATGAGTGGAGAGAGAGAGACATTGGGTATGAGTGGAGAGAGACAGACATTGGGTATGAGTGGAGAGAGAGAGAGAGAGAGACATTGGGTATGAGTGGAGAGAGAGAGAGAGAGAGACAGACATTGGGTATGAGTGGAGAGAGACAGACATTGGGTATGAGTGGAGAGAGACAGATATTGGGTATGAGTGGAGAGAGACAGATATTGGGTATGAGTGGAGAGAGAGAGATATTGGGTATGAGTGGAGAGAGACAGACATTGGGTATGAGTGGAGAGAGACAGACATTGGGTATGAGTGGAGAGAGACAGACATTGGGTATGAGTGGAGAGAGAGAGACATTGGGTATGAGTGGAGAGAGACAGACATTGGGTATGAGTGGAGAGAGACAGACATTGGGTATGAGTGGAGAGGGAGAGACAGACATTGGGTATGAGTGGAGAGAGACAGACATTGGGTATGAGTGGAGAGAGACAGACATTGGGTATGAGTGGAGAGGGAGAGACAGACATTGGGTATGAGTGGAGAGAGACAGACATTGGGTATGAGTGGAGAGAGACAGACATTGGATATGAGTGGAGAGAGACAGATATTGGGTATGAGTGGAGAGAGACAGACATTGGGTATGAGTGGAGAGAGACAGACATTGGGTATGAGTGGAGAGAGACAGATATTGGGTATGAGTGGAGAGAGAGAGACAGATATTGGGTATGAGTGGAGAGAGACAGATATTGGGTATGAGTGGAGAGAGACAGACATTGGGTATGAGTGGAGAGAGACAGATATTGGGTATGAGTGGAGAGAGACAGACATTGGGTATGAGTGGAGAGAGACAGACATTGGATATGAGTGGAGAGAGACAGATATTGGGTATGAGTGGAGACAGACAGACATTGGGTATGAGTGGAGAGAGACAGACATTGGGTATGAGTGGAGAGAGACAGACATTGGGTATGAGTGGAGAGAGACAGATATTGGGTATGAGTGGAGAGAGACAGACATTGGGTATGAGTGGAGAGAGACAGATATTGGGTATGAGTGGAGAGAGACAGATATTGGGTATGAGTGGAGAGAGACAGACATTGGGTATGAGTGGAGAGAGACAGACATTGGGTATGAGTGGAGAGAGACAGATATTGGGTATGAGTGGAGAGAGACAGACATTGGGTATGAGTGGAGAGAGAGAGACATTGGGTATGAGTGGAGAGAGACAGACATTGGGTATGAGTGGAGAGAGACAGATATTGGGTATGAGTGGAGAGAGACAGACATTGGGTATGAGTGGAGAGAGACAGATATTGGGTATGAGTGGAGAGAGACAGACATTGGGTATGAGTGGAGAGAGACAGACATTGGGTATGAGTGGAGAGAGACAGACATTGGGTATGAGTGGAGAGAGACAGACATTGGGTATGAGTGGAGAAAGTCAGACATTGGGTATGAGTGGAGAGAGACAGATATTGGGTATGAGTGGAGAGAGACAGACATTGGGTATGAGTGGAGAGGGAGAGACATTGGGTATGAGTGGAGAGAGAGAGACATTGGGTATGAGTGGAGAGAGACAGATATTGGGTATGAGTGGAGAGAGACAGACATTGGGTATGAGTGGAGAGGGAGAGACATTGGGTATGAGTGGAGAGAGACAGACATTGGATATGAGTGGAGAGAGACAGACATTGGATATGAGTGGAGAGAGACAGACATTGGGTATGAGTGGAGAGAGACAGACATTGGGTATGAGTGGAGAGAGACAGACATTGGGTATGAGTGGAGAGAGACAGACATTGGGTATGAGTGGAGAGAGACAGACATTGGGTATGAGTGGAGAGAGAGAGACATTGGGTATGAGTGGAGAGAGACAGACATTGGGTATGAGTGGAGAGAGACAGACATTGGGTATGAGTGGAGAGGGAGAGACAGACATTGGGTATGAGTGGAGAGAGACAGACATTGGGTATGAGTGGAGAGAGACAGACATTGGGTATGAGTGGAGAGAGACAGACATTGGGTATGAGTGGAGAGAGACAGACATTGGGTATGAGTGGAGAGAGACAGACATTGGGTATGAGTGGAGAGAGACAGATATTGGGTATGAGTGGAGAGAGACAGATATTGGGTATGAGTTTAGAGAGACAGATATTGGGTATGAGTGGAGAGAGACAGACATTGGGTATGAGTGGAGAGAGACAGATATTGGGTATGAGTGGAGAGAGACAGATATTGGGTATGAGTGGAGAGAGACAGACATTGGGTATGAGTGGAGAGAGACAGATATTGGGTATGAGTGGAGAGGGAGAGACATTGGGTATGAGTGGAGAGAGAGAGAGAGACAGATATTGGGTATGAGTGGAGAGAGACAGACATTGGGTATGAGTGGAGAGAGAGAGACATTGGGTATGAGTGGAGAGAGACAGACATTGGGTATGAGTGGAGAGAGAGAGAGAGAGAGACAGACATTGGGTATGAGTGGAGAGAGACAGACATTGGGTATGAGTGGAGAGAGACAGATATTGGGTATGAGTGGAGAGAGACAGACATTGGGTATGAGTGGAGAGAGAGAGAGAGACAGATATTGGGTATGAGTGGAGAGAGACAGACATTGGGTATGAGTGGAGAGAGACAGACATTGGGTATGAGTGGAGAGAGACAGACATTGGGTATGAGTGGAGAGAGAGAGACATTGGGTATGAGTGGAGAGAGACAGACATTGGGTATGAGTGGAGAGAGAGAGAGAGAGAGACATTGGGTATGAGTGGAGAGAGAGAGAGAGAGAGACAGACATTGGGTATGAGTGGAGAGAGACAGACATTGGGTATGAGTGGAGAGAGACAGATATTGGGTATGAGTGGAGAGAGACAGATATTGGGTATGAGTGGAGAGAGAGAGATATTGGGTATGAGTGGAGAGAGACAGACATTGGGTATGAGTGGAGAGAGACAGACATTGGGTATGAGTGGAGAGAGACAGACATTGGGTATGAGTGGAGAGAGAGAGACATTGGGTATGAGTGGAGAGAGACAGACATTGGGTATGAGTGGAGAGAGACAGACATTGGGTATGAGTGGAGAGGGAGAGACAGACATTGGGTATGAGTGGAGAGAGACAGACATTGGGTATGAGTGGAGAGAGACAGACATTGGGTATGAGTGGAGAGGGAGAGACAGACATTGGGTATGAGTGGAGAGAGACAGACATTGGGTATGAGTGGAGAGAGACAGACATTGGATATGAGTGGAGAGAGACAGATATTGGGTATGAGTGGAGAGAGACAGACATTGGGTATGAGTGGAGAGAGACAGACATTGGGTATGAGTGGAGAGAGACAGATATTGGGTATGAGTGGAGAGAGAGAGACAGATATTGGGTATGAGTGGAGAGAGACAGATATTGGGTATGAGTGGAGAGAGACAGACATTGGGTATGAGTGGAGAGAGACAGATATTGGGTATGAGTGGAGAGAGACAGACATTGGGTATGAGTGGAGAGAGACAGACATTGGATATGAGTGGAGAGAGACAGATATTGGGTATGAGTGGAGACAGACAGACATTGGGTATGAGTGGAGAGAGACAGACATTGGGTATGAGTGGAGAGAGACAGACATTGGGTATGAGTGGAGAGAGACAGATATTGGGTATGAGTGGAGAGAGACAGACATTGGGTATGAGTGGAGAGAGACAGATATTGGGTATGAGTGGAGAGAGACAGATATTGGGTATGAGTGGAGAGAGACAGACATTGGGTATGAGTGGAGAGAGACAGACATTGGGTATGAGTGGAGAGAGACAGATATTGGGTATGAGTGGAGAGAGATAGACATTGGGTATGAGTGGAGAGAGAGAGACATTGGGTATGAGTGGAGAGAGACAGACATTGGGTATGAGTGGAGAGAGACAGATATTGGGTATGAGTGGAGAGAGACAGACATTGGGTATGAGTGGAGAGAGACAGATATTGGGTATGAGTGGAGAGAGACAGACATTGGGTATGAGTGGAGAGAGACAGACATTGGGTATGAGTGGAGAGAGACAGACATTGGGTATGAGTGGAGAGAGACAGACATTGGGTATGATTGGAGAAAGTCAGACATTGGGTATGAGTGGAGAGAGACAGATATTGGGTATGAGTGGAGAGAGACAGACATTGGGTATGAGTGGAGAGGGAGAGACATTGGGAATGAGTGGAGAGAGAGAGACATTGGGTATGAGTGGAGAGAGACAGATATTGGGTATGAGTGGAGAGAGACAGACATTGGGTATGAGTGGAGAGGGAGAGACATTGGGTATGAGTGGAGAGAGACAGACATTGGATATGAGTGGAGAGAGACAGACATTGGATATGAGTGGAGAGAGACAGACATTGGGTATGAGTGGAGAGAGACAGACATTGGGTATGAGTGGAGAGAGACAGACATTGGGTATGAGTGGAGAGAGACAGACATTGGGTATGAGTGGAGAGAGACAGACATTGGGTATGAGTGGAGAGAGACAGACATTGGGTATGAGTGGAGAGAGACAGATATTGGGTATGAGTGGAGAGAGACAGATATTGGGTATGAGTGGAGAGAGACAGATATTGGGTATGAGTGGAGAGAGACAGATATTGGGTATGAGTGGAGAGAGACAGATATTGGGTATGAGTGGAGAGAGACAGATATTGGGTATGAGTGGAGAGAGACAGATATTGGGTATGAGTGGAGAGAGACAGATATTGGGTATGAGTGGAGAGAGACAGATATTGGGTATGAGTGGAGAGAGACAGATATTGGGTATGAGTGGAGAGAGACAGATATTGGGTATGAGTGGAGAGAGACAGATATTGGGTATGAGTGGAGAGAGACAGATATTGGGTATGAGTGGAGAGAGACAGATATTGGGTATGAGTGGAGAGAGACAGATATTGGGTATGAGTGGAGAGAGACAGATATTGGGTATGAGTGGAGAGAGACAGATATTGGGTATGAGTGGAGAGAGACAGACATTGGGTATGAGTGGAGAGAGACAGATATTGGGTATGAGTGGAGAGAGACAGATATTGGGTATGAGTGGAGAGAGACAGACATTGGGTATGAGTGGAGAGAGACAGACATTGGGTATGAGTGGAGAGAGACAGACATTGGGTATGAGTGGAGAGAGACAGATATTGGGTATGAGTGGAGAGAGACAGATATTGGGTATGAGTGGAGAGAGAGAGACATTGGGTATGAGTGGAGAGAGACAGACATTGGGTATGAGTGGAGAGAGAGACACATTGGGTATGAGTGGAGAGAGACAGATATTGGGTATGAGTGGAGAGAGAGAGAGACAGACATTGGGTATGAGTGGAGAGAGACAGATATTGGGTATGAGTGGAGAGAGACAGATATTGGGTATGAGTGGAGAGAGACAGATATTGGGTATGAGTGGAGAGGGAGAGACATTGGGTATGAGTGGAGAGAGACAGATATTGGGTATGAGTGGAGAGAGACAGATATTGGGTATGAGTGGAGAGAGACA
The DNA here is from genome assembly GCA_036172795.1 of Pelodytes ibericus. Lineage (NCBI taxonomy): Eukaryota > Metazoa > Chordata > Amphibia > Anura > Pelodytidae > Pelodytes > Pelodytes ibericus. The sequence goes on from CM069867.1 coordinate 69,990,796, forward strand.
GATATTGGGTATGAGTGGAGAGAGACAGACATTGGGTATGAGTGGAGAGAGAGAGACATTGGGTATGAGTGGAGAGAGAGACAGATATTGGGTATGAGTGGAGAGAGACAGACATTGGGTATGAGTGGAGAGAGAGAGACATTGGGTATGAGTGGAGAGAGACAGACATTGGGTATGAGTGGAGAGAGAGAGAGAGAGAGACAGACATTGGGTATGAGTGGAGAGAGACAGACATTGGGTATGAGTGGAGAGAGACAGATATTGGGTATGAGTGGAGAGAGACAGACATTGGGTATGAGTGGAGAGGGACAGACATTGGGTATGAGTGGAGAGAGACAGACATTGGGTATGAGTGGAGAGAGACAGACATTGGGTATGAGTGGAGAGAGAGAGACATTGGGTATGAGTGGAGAGAGACAGACATTGGGTATGAGTGGAGAGAGAGAGAGAGAGAGACATTGGGTATGAGTGGAGAGAGAGAGAGAGAGAGACAGACATTGGGTATGAGTGGAGAGAGACAGACATTGGGTATGAGTGGAGAGAGACAGATATTGGGTATGAGTGGAGAGAGAGAGAGACAGACATTGGGTATGAGTGGAGAGAGACAGACATTGGGTATGAGTGGAGAGAGACAGACATTGGGTATGAGTGGAGAGAGAGAGACATTGGGTATGAGTGGAGAGAGACAGACATTGGGTATGAGTGGAGAGAGAGAGAGAGAGAGACAGACATTGGGTATGAGTGGAGAGAGACAGATATTGGGTATGAGTGGAGAGAGACAGATATTGGGTATGAGTGGAGAGAGACAGACATTGGGTATGAGTGGAGAGAGACAGACATTGGGTATGAGTGGAGAGAGACAGACATTGGGTATGAGTGGAGAGAGAGAGACATTGGGTATGAGTGGAGAGAGACAGACATTGGGTATGAGTGGAGAGAGACAGATATTGGGTATGAGTGGAGAGAGAGAGAGAGAGAGACATTGGGTATGAGTGGAGAGAGAGAGAGAGAGAGACAGACATTGGGTATGAGTGGAGAGAGACAGACATTGGGTATGAGTGGAGAGAGACAGATATTGGGTATGAGTGGAGAGAGACAGACATTGGGTATGAGTGGAGAGAGAGAGAGACAGACATTGGGTATGAGTGGAGAGAGACAGACATTGGGTATGAGTGGAGAGAGACAGACATTGGGTATGAGTGGAGAGAGAGAGACATTGGGTATGAGTGGAGAGAGACAGACATTGGGTATGAGTGGAGAGAGACAGACATTGGGTATGAGTGGAGAGAGAGAGACATTGGGTATGAGTGGAGAGAGAGAGATATTGGGTATGAGTGGAGAGAGACAGACATTGGGTATGAGTGGAGAGAGACAGACATTGGGTATGAGTGGAGAGAGAGAGAGAGAGAGAGACCTGTTTCCACTACACATACTGTGTTGATGACATCATTCCTTAAGATCTGCTATCAAAAATGAATTTGTTGAATTGTCTGCAGGTAAATAGGGGAGAGGATGGTATCATGTTAAACACAGGAGACAGAAAGAGTTAACATGCTACACTCTATTAGCTATAAATAAAAAAGGAAACACAAAATGAAATCACCTAAACCTCCATAAATAATAATAAACATTCAATAGAGCAGCCAAAGTGACTGTAGCTATAGACAATGAATAAAGGGGTCAGTGGACCCCACAAAACAGGGTTAAATCTGAAATGTCATTAATTGGAGTTTTTGCTAACCCTGAGCCCAGCTATATGTAATTCTGTGAATATATGATTATTTCTCAGGCATGAAGTCATCAACATCAACTTAAAGAACAAGCCTGAGTGGTTTGCTGAGAAGAGCCCCCCTGGTTCAGTGCCAGTTCTGGAGACCAGTAATGGTGATGTAATCTACGAGTCCCCCATTGTCTGTGATTACCTTGACGAAGCCTTTCCTGGGAAGAAACTGACCCCATCAGACCCTCTGAAGAAAGCAAAGCAGAAGATGATATTGGAACATTACTCTGGGGTATGAATGAATTGCATGTCCCATCCTATACGTTCCCCTATAGGAGACTCCTCTCTTTATACATTTTACCTTACGCTTGCACAGCTCACATAGAAGTCTATTCACTAAACCAACCAGTTGATCTGCAAATATAGGTAATTATTATCCGAGTTGGAAAGAAACTCAAGGCGAAAGATTCTTTTCAGCTAAAGCCTGATTTTACCATTCCCCAAATGATTAATTGGCTTCTGAATAAAAGTCAGGACTGGAGCCAGTATTCAAGCTGTAGAAAATTCTTCTTTATTAAATGTAATAGTCACCAAGCAGACTGCAGAGTTTATGCAGTTGTAAAAATTCTACAAACTGCAAAACAATTGTTACACCTGTGAATAAGCATTAACACCTCTCCTGATTACAAGCAACACCTACATCAGTTCTACTATCAAGTGTATATAACCTAAAAAAATGAATGATGAATAAAACTAAACAAAGAAATCAATAAATACATTAAATGTATATGCAAGCTGTGCATCTAGCTCCTGTATGAAATTATATCCAAAAAGTGACAAAAAAAGGTTTCATTGTATAACCTAGTGCAAATGAGAATTATAATGTTAAAAAAGCATGTGAAAACAAAAATTATACATATTTATATATACGTGAACTGTAAATTATAACTTCTGAAAATAAACATATTGTGATTGGCTTCTAGTTTGGGGCCACTGGGATTCATGGACACCAGCACTGGTTTTTAAGTTAAAGCTTTGCTGGCACTTTCAGCTCATCATGCTGGGAATTATTTTGGCCTCGATATCTTGATATAAACGGGTATACATTGCATAGGGGTGACTCGTGTTCCGTCTTCTCAATCCATTCTGTTCAGGTCACCTCAGTATTCTCCAGTATTGTTCACGCATGGAAAGATCATCAGGATATGATGACGGAATTAAAGGCCGAATTCTCAACCAAACTGCAGAAACTAGAAGAGGTAATAGCAGTGGTGTATCTTGGTTTTGTGCTGCCCTAGGCAGACAAAATTCGGGCACCCCCCCACCCACGTTTCACACCCATGACATGTCCCATCACCCCATTACATGTCCCCATCACATCCCCTATTACATGCCCCCATCACCCCATTACATGTCCCCATCACATGCCTCCATCACCCCAATTACATGCCCCCATCACCTTATTACATGCCCCCATCACATGCCTCCATCACCCCAATTACATGCCCCCATTACCCCATTACATGACCCCATCACATCACCTCCATCACATGCCTCCATTACATGCCTCCATCACCACCATTGCATGCCCCATCCCCCCATTACATGCTTCCATCACCCCAATGACATGCCCCCATCACCCCAATTATATGCCTCCATCACCCCATTACATGCCCCCATCACATGCCCCCTTCACCACATTACATGCCTCTATCACCCCCATTACATGCCCCATCACCCCCATTACATGCCCCATCACCCCCATTACATGCCCCATCACCCCCATTACATGCCCCCATCCCCCCTCACCCCAGGACTTACCCTTGTCCCGGGTGGCTAGTGGCAGGCAGCATGGTGCCCTACCATGCTGCCTGTTCGGTTCCCCACATTGTGAATGCAGATAGCTCACATGACCTGTCAGCACTTCCCCTTCATATCGCCTGGGGAGCTGAGCAGGCAGCACGGAGGTTTCTCAGCTTCCCGTGCTCCCTGCTTGCAGGCCGATCAGTGGTGAGGGGAGAATCCCCCCCGCCACCGTCTCTGCTGGAAAGCCAGTTTTTTATTTTCTTACATTTTGTGCCACCCCCTAGAGGCAGACAAGGCAGGTGCCGCCCTTGTGCTAAGTACAGCACCCCACTGAATCCTTTGCATGTTTTGTAATCTGCATGCACAGAAAAACAAATAAGGCTTGATTCATGAAAGAGAGAGCTGCAGGGAATTGAGAAGGGAATTTCCAACTTAAGGCCAAAGTAGCCAAATTTTTGAAATTTTGTAATTCAGTTAAATGGAAGAATTTTGCCTTAAGTCTGAAATTAAAGAGACCCTGTCACCTAAACTTAGTTTATGCTATGAAGGTAGAGAGAAAAAATATAAAAAATGATCTATACATTGTGTAAGTAGAACTGCAAAAGCAGAATTTGGGGGGGGGGGGGGGGGGAATACTTTGAATGTGTCTGTTCTGTCTCGTGACTTGTGCTAGCCACAGGGTGATGTCATAAAAAGGGGACACCACAGACACATTTTAAAGGACACAGCAGAGACACAGCCGGTCTGGATTCCGTCACACACACACAGACAGTGTCAGCTCACGCACAGCCAATCCGCTGAGCAATAGAAAGTTGTTGTAGACGAGAGGTTTACTTTATGGACTTCATCCAGTAGATGCTGCACATTTATCTTTTGCAGATAAACTAATCACAAGTCTTTTGTCTTTTCCTGCAAAGTATGTGAAGGTAAATCCTTAGGAAAGATTACATTTTGTTTTTTGTTTGTTAGTATTTAGTTAAAAGGAGCAGCTCGTACTTTGGAGGAGATTCTGTTTCTATGATTGATTATATGATCTGGCCGTGGATTGAACGCTTTATCTCTTTGGACTTGCAGGAGTAAGTAAAAGTATTTATACTAAGTCTGATATACTGCACAAGCACACAGACATCTTCATTTGAAAAGCACCCATGTTTAATCATGAATCTGCAAGTTCAATATTTATAAATATGTATAGCATTGTATATATGTATATCTGCATTGGTTTATTAAAGTATGAATATCTGTTTGGTAAATGCTTAGTTGCCAACATTGGTCATGTTTCCAGGGACACATATTTGTTCCACATGCTTCAGACAGAGCATGCAAAGTGCAGCCCGGCAGTATGTAGTATGTAGGATGGATACACACACACACACTCTCACTCACTCTCACTCTCACTCTCACTCTCACTCTCACTCTCCTCTCTCTCTCTCTCTCGCTCTCTCTCTCTCTCTCTCTCACTCCCCTGCACTTTGCATCCTCTTTCTGCAGCATGTGGAACACATATGTGCTGATGTTGGCAACTATGTAAATGCTCAGTTTACTCACACACTTCAGATTTGCAACTTCTGCTAAACCACTCAGCTCTCAGCAAATATATCATAAATGATAACCATGCATGCAGTGTATGGATTAATATATTACTTAAGAACATGGACAGACTGTGCATCTGCACTAGGAATGCCAGATATGATATTTACATGTTTCTCCATCTGTGTGTCTGGTAAATACCATTAAAGGGACAGTATCACCTAAACACTGTTTTTTTTACTGTGAATGTAAAGAATAAAAAATGATTTAAAATCATCTATACATTGTGTTAACAAAACCGCAAGCAAATGCCTAAATTAGGAGAAAAATGTTTTTTAGATGTGTCTGTGGGGGTCTCCTGCTTATGACATCACCTGGGGCCCGGTATGCAAATGAATTTGGTTTTCAAAAAAAAATGTGTCATTTGCATATCAAGTGAAAAGGAGATGTTAATAATTTGAATTAATTAATTGGTGTCCCTTTGATACATATGGATTATATATTCTGCAAACCGGCACTTACACATTCTGTGTCCCTGCAAAAATGGCCACCATACAGCTGTATGCTTGGATGCAGACAGTAGGGGGAGTCAAGGGAAGTAAGACAACGGTAGCAATTCAAATTTTAATGTTTGATTAAAAATGTACTTTTTTCGTTTGTTTGTTTGTACAGAACGAACCTTGAACACACACTCCCTTGTGAAACAGGGAATAAACTCTATAATTAATTTTAAACAGATTTAAAACTGACTTCTAGACAGTGTTCCTTCTATGTCATTTGATCCATGGGAGTTTACAGAGGATAAGGGTCTACTTCAGCTGTATAAAGTAAAGACAAATAATTTGATGGGCCCTGATGGGATAAACCCAAAGTTATTAAAATAACTTAGTGGTGTACTAGCAAAACTGTTAACATGTTTATTTAACCAATCATTGCTAATGAGAGTAGTGCTGAAAGAGTGACTAGCAACAGGGTTGTAGTCGATGGAGTATATTCGATGCAAGGTCTTGTTACTAGTGGGGTACCTCAGGGATCTGTTCTTGGACCCATTCTCTTTAATATTTTCATTAGTGATATTGCAGAAGGTCTTGTTGGCAAAGTATGTCTTTTTGCTGATGATACAAAGATTTGCAGCAGGGTTGATATTCATGGAGGGATAAGCCAAATGGCAAATGATTTAGCTAAACTAGAAAAATGGTCAGAGCAGTGGCAACTGGCATTTAATGTGGACAAGTGCAAGATTATGCACCTTGGGCTGATTTAGAATTAATTATTTCATAAAGGTAGGTAGGCAATGTAATAAAGGTAGGTAGGCGATGTATTAGAGCTGTCGTTTTGCCCCCAATCTTTTCACTATAATAAGCAGCCAGCAGAAGTTTATCATAGGTATTTCCTTGTGCAATGTTTAGAGGTTCTGTAGAGTTGTACAGTTATTTCCCAGCCCTCTTTTAGAATAATAATTAAGTGTTCTTGCATAGCAAGACCACTTAATGTTATCTCACATATATATTATTATTAAGTGTTCTTGCATAGCAAGACCACTTAATGTTATCTCACATATATATTATTATTATTATAGCAAAATTTGCCACCCTAACTCCTCCCACAGTTTTTACACTACATAGACAAAAATTTACCAAAACGTGCAGATTGTTCCCGATCGGATTGCTATTACTTTGTGGAACGTTTCGCCGAATGGTTCACGGAATATCGTCGTTTTTGTGGCGCAATTTGTCCCATAGGAATGAATGGCAAAGCTAGAGTGGGAGCTGCCAAAAGCTGAAAAATCAGGACATGATTTCTAAACTGCCACCACTCCCTCATTTTCAAGCCCACCTACACAAATCTTATATCAAAACGTTCAGCTATCCCTGGTGCCACTAAACATGTAAACGGCTAAGCCGTAGTCCTGATAGTTTTCACAATATGACCATTTGTTTGCAACCAACGCCGTCCATTGACATTCATTGAAACTTCACTCTGCAAAGCTCAAATTTGAAGTGAAATTTCTAAACTGCGGCTGTGCCTTCATTTTTAATACTTCAGAGACATACTATGCATCAAAATGTAGGTCTGGGTCTTGTGATTCTCACAATATAAAGCTCTTCGCTGTAGGATTGATAGTTTTTAAAATACGACCGTTTGAATATGGCAACCGCCAAAATACTCTGACCTGTGTCAAGCTGCAGCAGCAAGTGATGTCATAGACAGGGCCTTTTGAACACCTGCTAATGTTTTTATAAATGTATGGTTTAATGTAACTGTGCAACAACGTTGCAATTAAATGTGCTATGTAAATGATAACAGTTACTCCGCCCACTCCAGTTGTAGACTACAGGTGGAGGCAAGAACACTTCACACAATTTCCCCAGAAATTGTAACTTTTCTAGTTATTATTATTATAGCAAAATTTGCCACCCTAACTCCTCCCACAGTTTTTACACTACATAGACAAAAATTTACCAAAACGTGCAGATTGTTCCCGATCGGATTGCTATTACTTTGTGGAACGTTTCGCCGAATGGTTCACGGAATATCGTCGTTTTTGTGGCGCAATTTGTCCCATAGGAATGAATGGCAAAGCTAGAGTGGGAGCTGCCAAAAGCTGAAAAATCAGGACATGATTTCTAAACTGCCACCACTCCCTCATTTTCAAGCCCACCTACACAAATCTTATATCAAAACGTTCAGCTATCCCTGGTGCCACTAAACATGTAAACGGCTAAGCCGTAGTCCTGATAGTTTTCACAATATGACCATTTGTTTGCAACCAACGCCGTCCATTGACATTCATTGAAACTTCACTCTGCAAAGCTCAAATTTGAAGTGAAATTTCTAAACTGCGGCTGTGCCTTCATTTTTAATACTTCAGAGACATACTATGCATCAAAATGTAGGTCTGGGTCTTGTGATTCTCACAATATAAAGCTCTTCGCTGTAGGATTGATAGTTTTTAAAATACGACCGTTTGAATATGGCAACCGCCAAAATACTCTGACCTGTGTCAAGCTGCAGCAGCAAGTGATGTCATAGACAGGGCCTTTTGAACACCTGCTAATGTTTTTATAAATGTATGGTTTAATGGAACTGTGCAACAACGTTGCAATTAAATGTGCTATGTAAATGATAACAGTTACTCCGCCCACTCCAGTTGTAGACTACAGGTGGAGGCAAGAACACTTCACACAATTTCCCCAGAAATTGTAACTTTTCTAGTTATTATTATTATAGCAAAATTTGCCACCCTAACTCCTCCCACAGTTTTTACACTACATAGACAAAAATTTACCAAAACGTGCAGATTGTTCCCGATCGGATTGCTATTACTTTGTGGAACGTTTCGCCGAATGGTTCACGGAATATCGTCGTTTTTGTGGCGCAATTTGTCCCATAGGAATGAATGGCAAAGCTAGAGTGGGAGCTGCCAAAAGCTGAAAAATCAGGACATGATTTCTAAACTGCCACCACTCCCTCATTTTCAAGCCCACCTACACAAATCTTATATCAAAACGTTCAGCTATCCCTGGTGCCACTAAACATGTAAACGGCTAAGCCGTAGTCCTGATAGTTTTCACAATATGACCATTTGTTTGCAACCAACGCCGTCCATTGACATTCATTGAAACTTCACTCTGCAAAGCTCAAATTTGAAGTGAAATTTCTAAACTGCGGCTGTGCCTTCATTTTTAATACTTCAGAGACATACTATGCATCAAAATGTAGGTCTGGGTCTTGTGATTCTCACAATATAAAGCTCTTCGCTGTAGGATTGATAGTTTTTAAAATACGACCGTTTGAATATGGCAACCGCCAAAATACTCTGACCTGTGTCAAGCTGCAGCAGCAAGTGATGTCATAGACAGGGCCTTTTGAACACCTGCTAATGTTTTTATAAATGTATGGTTTAATGGAACTGTGCAACAACGTTGCAATTAAATGTGCTATGTAAATGATAACAGTTACTCCGCCCACTCCAGTTGTAGACTACAGGTGGAGGCAAGAACACTTCACACAATTTCCCCAGAAATTGTAACTTTTCTAGTTTATATTGTCCTGTAGAGACGCCATTTAAATTCTGGTGTTTAACATCCAGTACACCTTCACACTGATTTTTCTTTCTTTTTGTAGAATCTTCAGTAAAACTCTGCACGTCAGTAAATGGCACGAACTCATGTTAAAGGATCCCGCTGTCAAGGCTACTTACACTCCAAAAGATCTCCACCTGGGCTTCATCAAACTGTACTCAGAGGGCAACTTAGATGCGGTAGACTTCGGTCTTTAAAATCCCCTCAGCCTAAGATATCTCCCTCCCCGCCCCACATAATACAATTTGTATTAAATCCAAATTAATGGCACTGGCTTCACCCTGATCACTTACCATCGCCCGGTCTTTGGTACAATAAATGTGATGAATAAATAATAATAATGATGAAAGCACACTTGCATGGTTTTTTTTTCTTTGTTTCAATAAAGAGACCATTAGTCCTTTTTTTCTTTGTCCTCATGCATTAAAAAAACACTTTGGTGTAAATTGTAACCTGACGCGTTTCACGCAGCTTCCTATTTCAAAGATAAATATCTTCCACATTAAATCATGCAGTGTGAAAATAGAAAAAACAATCATGGTTTTGTAATCCATGGATGTAAGTTACACTGTCACATACATTACATTACTCTGCAGTAACACAGTAACATACATTACATTACTCTGCAGTTACACAGTAACATACATTACATTACTCTGCAGTTACACTGTATCAGACATTACATTACTCTGCAGTCACCCTGTATCACACATTACATTACATTACTCTGCAGTTACACTGTATCAGACATTACATTACTCTGCAGTTACACTGTATCAGACATTACATTACTCTGCAGTTACACTGTATCAGACATTACATTACTCTGCAGTTACACTGTATCAGACATTACATTACATTACTCTGCAGTTACACTGTATCAGACATTACATTACATTACTCTGCAGTTACCCTGTATCAGACATTACATTACATTACTCTGCAGTTACACTGTATCAGACATTACATTACTCTGCAGTTACACTGTATCAGACATTACATTACATTACTCTGCAGTTACACTGTATCAGACATTACCTTACTCTGCAGTTACACTGTATCAGACATTACATTACTGTGCAGTTACACTGTATCAGACATTACATTACTCTGCAGTTACTCTGTATCAGACATTACATTACTCTGCAGTTACACTGTATCAGCCATTACATTACATTACTCTGCAGTTACACTGTATCAGACATTACATTACTCTGCAGTTACTCTGTATCAGACATTACATTACTCTGCAGTTACACTGTATCAGACATTACATTACTCTTCAGTTACACAGTAACATACATTACATTACTCTGCAGTTACACTGTATCAGACATGACATTACATTACTCTGCAGTTACACTGTATCAGACATTACATTACATTACATTACTCTTCAGTTACACTGTATCAGACTTTACATTACTCTGCAGTTACACTGTATCAGACATTACATTACATTACTCTTCAGTTACACAGTAACATACATTACATTACTCTGCAGTTACACTGTATCAGACATGACATTACATTACTCTGCAGTTACACTGTATCAGCCATTACATTACATTACTCTGCAGTTACACTGTATCAGACATTACATTACTCTGCAGTTACACTGTATCAGACATTACATTACTCTGCAGTTACACTGTATCAGACATTACATTACTCTGCAGTTACACTGTATCAGACATTATATTACATTACACTGCAGTTAAACAGTTACATACATTACATTACTCTGCATTACACTGTATCAGACATTACATTACTCTGCAGTTACACTGTATCAGCCATTACATTACTCTGCAGTTACACTGTATCAGCCATTACATTACTCTGCAGTTACACTGTATCAGACATTACATTACTCTGCAGTTACACTGTATCAGACAATACATTACATTACTCTGCAGTTACACTGTATCAGACATTACATTACTCTGCAGTTACACTGTATCAGACATTACATTACTCTGCAGTTACACTGTATCAGACATTACATTACTCTGCAGTTACACTGTATCAGACATTACATTACATTACTCTGCAGTTACACTGTTTCAGACATTACATTACATTACTCTGCAGTTACCCTGTATCAGACATTACATTACATTACTCTGCAGTTACACTGTATCAGACATTACATTACATTACTCTGCAGTTACACTGTATCACACATTACATTACTCTGCAGTTACACTGTATCAGACATTACATTACTCTGCAGTTACTCTGTATCAGACATTACATTACTCTGCAGTTACACTGTATCACACATTACATTACTCTGCAGTTACACTGTATCAGACATTACATTACGCTGCAGTTACACTGTATCAGATATTACATTACGCTGCAGTTACACTGTATCAGACATTACATTACTCTGCAGTTACACTGTATCAGATATTACATTACGCTGCAGTTACACTGTATCAGACATTACATTACTCTGCAGTTACACTGTATCAGACATTACATTACTCTGCAGTTACACTGTATCAGACATTACATTACATTACTCTGCAGTTGAGGAAGTGAAAATGGAAATATATCACAGTAGATTATGGGTCTGTAATACATTGATCGTGAGCTTCAGTGCAATGGGCTCCTGGCCTTTGCATTTTGCAACACAGAACTGATCCTGTCCCTGTTTCCTGGTGTTGCCGACAGCAGAGCCAATCAGCAATGAGCATGGAATATGAACGCAGATCTAGTTAAATTTATTTATTTACTGGACTTTTGCATCAACAGGCACAAACAACTCAAACCAGAGCCATCTCCTACAGCGGTGCTGGGACTATCATTACTGAAGGCGGGGCATTCAACAGAGAGAGGCTGATTCCACAGTCATGGCTAATGACAGCACTTTCTCAGATGTACTGAGATGTACGTTTACCACGACTGTTAATACTATAGAACAGATAGTAAATATAATGTCAGTATAAATGAAATGACCACACTTGGTTTCCTGTCCGTGTTTTTTGCTTCATAAACTCTGTCTCTTAGATTTATCCCAGTTGCTACAAATCTCCACTTCTGGGTGGGAGAAAAATGCTGAGAAAACCACTGCGTAGTACAGCTATACCCTTATATTCACCAAGTGGAATTAAAAACCCTAGATTTAGGACTGGAAAATAAAACATATCACTGCTGGTCGACCAGTATTTCTGTCGATCACATTTCTGAAGTAGAATTTGAATCATTTTAAGTAAAAATAAATAAAACATTAACACATAAATACCTGCATTGTACAGAAAATACAAGTTTTATGATAAAACTGGATCCATCCCTTTAATAATTGGTTACCGTAAAACTTACTGTATGTTATAATAATAATAACCAGTCACTAATAAATCAGCCTCTCTGCACTATACACAGAAACTGGTTTAGTGACATTTCATCTCCTGCTTTGTGACAGGATCTTCCCCTAAAAATAGGGGTAAACGCTCCTTTTCTTACAAAGGGCTTTTGAATGTTATTGTTTTTTTTAAGCATTGACTATCTGACTTTCGAATGCAGCATTTTGCATAGTCACCAATATAGACCATGTTTCCAGGGACACATATGTGTTGCACATGCTGCAGAAAGAGCATGCAAAGTGCAGCCCGGCAGTATGTAGGATGGATATACGCACAGACACAATCCAATTAATTAATCAGGGTGGAGATCTCATAGGACCTGCCATGATTAATTAGCTGGATTATGTGGGTATATCCATCCTACATACTGCAGGGCTATGTTAAGAGTTACATTTCAATTATACTTTTTTCTTATTTTAGTAATTTGCTTGTATTTCTGCTAGCACAATGTATAGATAGTTTTTGGTACTTTTTTCTCTTTATATAGATAGTGTAAACACTATTTAGTTGATGGTAATTGTGCATGTGTGTGTGTTTGTTTTGTTACAGATTTCTGGTATTGAGCTAAACACAAGGACCAAATAAAGTATTTTACAGCAGGTAGAAGTTTTGGCAGCCTAGATCGTTCTCATCTGCGGACACATTATATGTTTAATATATTTTAAGATCGTATATCATGGCTTTTAAGAAGATGTCAATGAATAAAACAACCGACCGACTCGTCCTCCCATCAAAGAGATGGTGCTGATTAAATGATTGTGTTACACTATACGGATAAGATTTGAATGAATCTTTACAATTTTAGGAAAATCTAACATAAACCATTCAAAAGAAAATAAAATTAAAAAATTCAGACTTTGCTTGAAATTAAAATTGACCAACCAAAAGTTGTATATTTAATTACATTTTTCTTGTCTGTACACAATTTATCCTGCAGCGAAGACTTTTCCAAATTCTTTATTGTGTATATTCCAGGTAGATAAGATAATATCTCTTGATGTGTATATATTAAAAGAAAATCTGGGCGATGTCCCTTTAATGCATAGGTTGTGTAAGTATCATACAGTCTCCATAATTATAGCCATATAGCCTGTGCTGTATAATGCTGAGTCACGATTCTCTGACATAAAACTGACAAAACCGAGTATTTCCTTTCAGTGGTAGAAAATCCCTGTGTCATTCATGTTAAACACATTTCCATCTCTTCCAAACGGTCGCTCTTGTTTGTGTTTGGAAATACCTGCCATATTTGGGCAGCACACTGTTTGTACACACTATCTGTACCAGCAGTGACCCCTGCTCCCCATACATTGTCCACTCCTATTGATTGCTTTTTATTGTAATACTACAAACGACGCAAGCACCACAACGTCATGATTGGTTCCTGGCCACCGATCACATCGGTAGCCAGGAACACTCTTGCAGAGACCCGATCAGGGTCTTAATAGACCCTGTGGATCCCTGCAAAAAAAACGCAAGTGCCTGCAGCGTGATCCGAAAACAGCTCATCGCGGGGAGCCGCGATGAGCTGTTTAATACAGGAAGTACTATGCCGTCCTAACGACTTTAAGGCACTTAAAGTCAGGACGGCATAGTACGTCATAACGTCGGGAAGGGGTTAATGCTGGGTCAAATAAAGACATAAAGGGGTTAAAGTCGGTTCTGGGTCAACATTCTAAACAAGGTGGAAACCAATGGAATGTTCCTCTGATTACATCACTTTTAGAACTTTACCCCAGAATCACCATGGAAACCAATGGAATGTTCCTGCTGATTACATCACTTTTAGAACTTTACCCCAGAATCACCATGGAAACCAATGGAATGTTCCTGCTGATTACATCACTTTTAGAACTTTACCCCAGAATCACCATGGAAACCAATGGAATGTTCCTCTGATTACATCACTTTTAGAACTTTACCCCTGAAATGACTCTTGAAGATCTTTATGTCAGTTGGTATTAATGATGTGAAGTTAAAATGTTGATTTTTAATTAAGATATCTGATTAATAAGATAATACAGACACACACACATCTAAATAACAACACTGCACATATTAACTTGCCTAAAGCTGGGGTGGGCTGTCTTTACCTTTTTACATTACATTACAGGTGAGTGTGTATGTATGTATGTATGTATGTATGTATATGTGTGTAAGTATTTAAAATGGTCAAAGAGGGACACTTTTAATTTTATGGGAGTGCCTGTGGGCGGGGGATAACTGAACTTTTAAGTGACTTTTTAGCCATTGATAATTGTTTATCTTTCATTTTGTTAATTTATTTGGAACAATAATAAAGTATTTTATTTACACATATTAATATGAGACCAAATGTCTTGCAGTTTAAAGGATAACTAAACTTATCTGTGGATATAAAAGAGGAAGTAAGGGCAGATATTTAATGCAATAGGGAGTGTCCCATCTAATCAGTATATAGATGTGTGCTGTATACAGGGCTGGGTAATCATTACTCAGAGGAGGGAGGAGATTGTGAATATATAGACAGCCAGCTGAGCTCTCCTCTGCACGGTGGGCAGCATACCTCACACACCCTCCCCTCTCACCACATCTCCAGCTACCTGCCAACATGACTGGATCACAGAAGAGTTTGGGAAAAGGTAACTGCTACCTGGGGGGCATGATTTACCCCCTGTACCCCGGGGTGGGGTGAGACTGGGCTGACATGATCTCTCGTTCCTATGCCTGTCTGAGACTCTCTCCTAAAACCATGTCCCTTCTACTGACAGGGGGTTCCAGGACCCCTCCTCTCCCAGTGTCATGTGCACAAGACCACCTTCCCAGCTGACAGGGGGCTTCCTGCTGACATGCACAGAGATTCGCCCCTTTCCCTTACTGCTGACTATTGGGAGCAAGATATCCCTGGCTGAAGTGAGGGCAATCCTGCAAAACACACACACACACACACACACACACACACTCTCCAGGGTGTGATAGAAACATAAGTTGCATAATGACATTAAGGGTTCAGCTGTTTACTGGATATTCTCAATTCTAGACTTTATAAAATAAATAACAGATGTAAATAAATGAGCATTTTGACCATGGTTCAGCAGTTTGTAGGTTGCCCCAGCATTGCTGCAGAACCTGCATGTTTGACTCTAATAATGGTTCCTTATTTAAGTTGCCATTTTAAATGTTATCTATAGGTTTTAGGCAAAGTCATTTCTAGAAGTCAGATCAGATTTAAACTCTGAATTCATTAGTATGTTTAGGGCACTAGTGGCATTGTTTAGACTGTGAATGTGGCGAAGGGGGGGGGTCTATACATTGTGAATTACAAGCAAATGCATAGTCTAAGTGTAAAAAAAAAATGCATTAAATGTGTCTGTGGTGTCTGCTGCTTGTGACTTGACACATTTAGCATTGACATGTATCTAATTTTAGCCACAAAGTGATGTATAAGCAGGAGCCGGATTCTCTCTTTTATTTTTATTTTTTTCCGTTGCAGTCAAATTATAAGCAGTGTTTAGGTGCAAAGGGCTAAAATGGGAGCAATCCCTGAACCTAGATCCAGAACTGCTGTTTTCAAACACACCACACTGTGTTTTCCTGGAAGCCTGAGTCCTCCTCCCTGTGTACACCATAATAACCAGGGAATAACTCCTATTGTGCCAAGTCATCGAATATTATTTATTTATTTTTATGAATGAAGTGTCGTATGAAGCATATTTTATAGTGTCAGTTATAGCTGAGGGCTGGTGGGAGTGTGGTTTTTTATTTTTAACTTTTTTTTTTTTTTTTTTTCATGCAACATGTTTATCTTTTGTACATTTTTGTTTTCCAGGTTCCCCGGCTCCAGGGCCTGTTCCTGAAGGGATTATCCGTGTTTACAGCATGCGATTCTGCCCCTTTGCACAGAGGGCGCTATTGGTTTTAACTGCCAAGGGAATCAAGTAAGAAATAAAAAAAAAAAAAAAAATTAAAAATATCCATTTGCCATCTGCCCCTCAAATCAGAAACCTACAGCTTATATACAACAACATTACAAACAGATGAATATTATTTTCTCTTCAAATTAATTTAGCTTTAAATGGCCCGGTAAATAGATGATTGCTTTCAGTGTGGAGACGGCCATCTTAAAATTGTATCACATGCCCTTAGAGACGACTGTTGATCAACAGCCAATCAGAACCTTGAATCCTCATCCGACTGTACTGCACCCAGCATTCTGCTGAGCAGAATTAGAGACTTGATACAATATGCCCACTGTGCCCAGTGAAATATGATTGAAAATACTGTTCTGTTCGAAATATTTTATACAGTTCTATTGGATTGCCAAAATTCTGATTTACCCTGAGAGTAAGACAATAATCCTGTTCCTGCTTTCCTGTATTTAACTCAGGCATGAAGTCATCAATATCAACTTAAAGAACAAGCCTGAGTGGTTTGCTGAGAAGAGCCCGTTTGGTCTGGTACCGGCTCTGGAGACCAGTAATGGTGATGTAATCTACGAGTCCCCCATTGTCTGTGATTACCTGGACGAAGTCTTTCCTGGGAAGAAACTGACCCCATCAGACCCTCTGGAGAAAGCAAAGCAGAAGATGATACTGGAACATTACTCCAAGGTATGAATGAATTGTTTTTCACATGAGGGCAAATGATTGTGACCCCCCCCAGCATGTTCTGTATGACTCCTCCCACTACGCACAAGTTCCACCTCCATAATCTAGAATGTGTTTGTGTATAAATGTAAGCTTACCTATATGCTTTTTATGTCGAATATTTTTTTTTTTTTTTTGGCAGCTATAAAAAAAACAAACTTTTTTTTTTTATTTTTTTTTAAGCGACAGCATAACCTAAATATTGTTTATGCTTTGAGAATTAAAGGACATCTAAAGGTTTTTTTTTTTTTTTTTTTTTTCAACCCTTGCTTTCCAACTAGGGGCACTAAATTTGCTACTTTTGCTAATATATTAGAAGCACGTATGGGGGAAAAAAAAGTTTAGTTGCCCTTTAAAATTGATCAATAGCGGTGAGGGCTATAACCTTGGCAACGCATTTGACAACATATCCTGTCTGGCTTAACAGCTGCTACGCGGCAGCACACTCCTCCACAGCTACCGGCTGGCTTAACAGCTGCTACGCGGCAGCACACTCCTCCACAGCTACCGGCTGGCTTAACACAGATTTAAACAGATGTCTAGTGCCGTGGACTGCCCATAGCATCAATTTATGATCTAAATGACGTTGCTGATTCAATAAATTACAGCAATTTAGTTATTTAACATCTTGACGTGAAACGGCAGACCAATCTTAAATTTACAATAATTTATCCTCCAACATGAGTAGTAATAGTAGCGTTGGTTTTTCAGTGTGTCAAGTTGAAGCTTTGCTAAGCCTTTTCTATTTATCATGCTGGGAGTCCTATCTGGATATATAAATGGGTATACAACGCGTGTGGTTGGCGTATGTTCCGTTTTCTCAGTCCTTTATGTTCCGCTCAGGTCGTCTCAGTGTTCTACAGATTTCTTACCGCAAATAAAGGTCATCAGGACACGACAGAATTAAAGGCCGAATTCTCAACCAAACTCCAGAAACTAGAAGAGGTAAGAGCAGCACCCGACGTGTGTGTGTGTGTGTGTGTGTGTGTGTGTCCAATAAGGCAGGTAAGATCTACAACGTTTATAAATACAGTTTTTATAAATGATTTAGAAATATATAATCAATCAATTTATATAATCTATCAAAATATGCTTTAGAAACTAGAAAAAATATCTGCGTAAATAAAATATCTCCCTAAACCATATTCTTTTATAAAATGGATGTAGAATTTCGGAACCAGTTCAGGAGCTAGCCTTATTCATTTTAGGAGCCAGGAAATTGTACTTCTATAGAGTCCTATGCAATAAAAAAAAAAAGAATTGGGAGCCAGTAGCAAGTATTTTAGGCGCTATGGCTAATTCATGTAAAAGTTTTTTATTTTTTATTTTTTTTCTATTATATGACCAAAGTAATGCTATCTTAAAGGCACTCTGTCAACCTAACATTGCCAATATTGTGAGTGTAAAGAATAACAAATGATGGGAAATGGTCTGTAGCAGAATTCCATGGAAATACTTAAATAAGTGACGTTTTAAATATTAAATGTGTCGCTTGGTGACTGTGGCTATGTAAATTAGCCATTTCCCATGCTGTATATAGATTCATTTGCATATCAAGCCACAGGTGACGTCATAAACGGGATTGAAACATATTTTTCTCTTTATGCACTTCAGCTAACACAATATATAGATCATGTTTGTTCTATACATTGTTATTGAAAAATCTCATTACCACAGAGAAGTGGCCTCCACACCGGAGTAATACAATAAAGATATATGTTCAGTCAAGTTACAAAGTCTGCAAAAAGAATTTATTGTGTGCGATTCTCCCTTCCCGAGATCTTATCTGCTAATAATTAATCTGAACCCGTATCATGCAGGTCAGGTAAAACTATACAGGAAATAATGAAACAATCGTCTTTATGCTCTGCAAAAAAAGGGGTTACAATGAAACCTTCTGAACGCCAGCACATAGAGGGCAGTGTTTCCCAAATTATTCCACATTTCATATTTTTATACTGTAAACTCTGTGAATTGGAATAAACCAATGAGAAGCAGCAACAGAAAGTGGTCTTAAAACCAACAATAGGGTGGTCAGTTCCGCCATTCTGATTTTTGCTGTTAAACGTTGTCAAAATATCTAAAGTCTCTAGTGAATATAAATGTATGTATATGTTTCCACTTTATGGACTTAATCCAGTAGAGGTTGAACACTTCCTTAATTCTGTGTGTGTGTATATACACAGCAAGGAAAGGATTAAATATTCAGTATCTCCTGGATCTATATTGTAAGTATTTATATTCACTAGAGACTCTTCTAAATTAGTGCCAAATTATAATGTAAATCCAAATGCAGAATACAAATGTTATACATTCATAAATGGTGTATTTTTTTTTTTTTTTTTTTTTAGTATATAATTAAAAGGAGCAGCTCATACTTTGGAGGAGATTCTGTTTCCATGGTTGATTATATGATCTGGCCCTGGTTTGAACGCTTTGTCTGTTTGGACTTGCAGGAGTAAGTATTTATACCAAATCTGAAATAATAATAATAATTTTTAACCAGACAAGATACATTCATATAGTAGTGTTTTTTTTTTTATTTTGTTTTTTTTTTTTAAATTAAAATTTGAAATGTCTGTTTTTCTAAATATTTACTCACAATGTACACCGGTTTGTAGCTCTTTGGAACCCCCTGGTACCCTGGCTTGATACCTCAGTCAGTCTCTGCTTCCTAGGGACCCTCACAAGGGCTGAGGACAGATCTCCTGATCTCTCTCCATCCATCCAAATCACTAGCTGAGAATTAGTGCAGGGTAAAGAATAGTGAATACTTTATTGGGGAAAAAAAACAAAACACAAACTTATATACCGACATAATAACATCACCAATATTAGTATACAATGGGGGGATGGAACTAAGCATAGTTCTCCACTAGGTCCTCAAATTAACTGGGTCTAGGAATACAATGGACTTATTTTTAAGTGTTCATGCATTGTTTTGCGTTAGTTGAATCATTGTCCCTGACTCCCCTGTGACACACTGTAATCAAAGGGCAAACTTGCCCACCTCCCCAAAAATAGAACCTCTTAATGCCAGGGCCCATAATCTATTGGGAGCAGAGCCATTATTTCTCACAAAGAACCCCAGTGCTGGAGGGTTCTGTCACATAAGCCAAATTATAACTACTTGTAATGTGAGCCCATGTATATACCAGTTGGCCAGCAGGGTGGCCATGTCAGCCAAATTGTTTTGCCAAAATAATTGAAGGATCTAATCAATAAAAATAATTGCTCCCCTGCAGAATGTACAATGAAAGTGTGAATTAATTAATGTAAATGTCCTCTGAATGCATATAAGCTGCCATCAGGCTCACCCTTCCCAGCTATTGGGCTGTTCAGTGCCCTCCCTCAATTCCCCAAATGATGTGACCTGTCATTTTGCCACCAACCTTCACCATAAGGTTTCCTTGTACAATATATAAGGCTACTGGAGAGATCCAGTTATTTCCAAGCCCTCAATTTAGAATAATTATTTCTGATTATTAAACACTGGTGTTTTGAGGTCAAATGTTGGCACCTTCCTGGGTGGCCCAAGCCTGGAGCCTTGTCTGCTTGTATAGCTCTATCAGGAGCCATTTCTGTTAAAATAAGGATTAAAACTTAATGGACATTTAATTTTTTTTCCCAATTTCTGTAGCGCTTTCACTCCACATGTCAGTAAATGGTACGATCTCATGCTGCAAGATCCATCTGTCAAGGCCACTCACACTCAGAAAGATGTCTTCCTGGCCTTCTTCAAACTATACTCTGAGGACAGCATAGACGCGGTGGATTACGGTCTTTAAAATCATTGTTTTCTGTAGATTTCCTCAACCCCCTCCCCCCCCCCCCCCCCCCCCCACTTTATCATACAGTTTATATCGAATCGCCATGGATGGCGCTGGCTTCCTCCTGAGCACTTACTACCAGCTCTGCGTTCCAATAAATGTGATGAATTCTGACCTCCTGCTCTCTGTCATTCCTCCACCTTAACACTAACACCAAGATCTGGGAAATGGTTAATACGGTGTAATAAATGATTTCACCTTTAAAGGGAAGTATCACCTAAACATTTGTTTTTACTGTCATTTGTAGAGAGTAAAAAAAGAAAAAAATTATCTATACAAAAACTGAAAGCAAGTTACTAAATTAGGATATATATATATATATATATATTATATATAAAATGTAATTCAAAGTTCTTTTGAATTTGCAGCACTGGCACTCACAGTATGTATCCACGTGTTATTCCACATTTAGTAAGGATTTGGGCTACAGTGGAGACATTCTATTTTTAATTGGAGACCTTTTTGGTATATTGTTTTAATCGCGAACCTTTTCGCTAAGTACTGTCCATTTAATTTGGTGTATTTGGGAGGAGTTTCTGATGGTATCTAATGTTTTATAAATACTCAGGTAGCGGACAAAGGGCTCCCTCTAATGCTCATCTAATGGAACAACAACCTATAACCGAGCCGATCGAAAATGCTACATTGCATGGAGTTTGGAAAGGAGAAAACCAGAAGGCTTGTCGAGGGGCAAGACGTGGTTATCGGTTTTCTAGGCACCAAATACCGAAACATAAGAGTCGACACCATAGTTAGCACTTAGGAGGTTCTGGGTTTGAGAGCCGTTGATGACATCACAACATGTCAGCAGTTTACAGAGAACAGATTCCTTAATATAATAATGAAAACAGCTGAACAATAAGAATAGAATGTATATATCAAAGGGGTACAAAAAAGGAGTAGATGGATATAGAACCGGTTGAAATGAATAATCCGTGAGGAGAAGGGTATCCCTAGAGCCGGTATAAATATAGAGGCAAGGCAGACACTGTATAAAAAAAAAAATAGGGGGGGGGGGGGGGGCTGGTGGACCCCAAATCTTGTGGCCATAGTATTCCACAATGTAAATTTGTGGAACAATGCCCCGGTGGGTAATGACATTTACCTGTGTATGAACAGCGGTGTAAACAGAACTATAGGGGAGCAGTGCATGTGTAAAAAGACACACCTATAGCAGTGTTGCACAGCTAAGTATGGAGTTATGGAACATTAATCGACGTTCTGTTCAGAGCTGGGTTTTATTCGTCCAGATTGCCAGCAGGTTGGAGTTGTGTCTAGTGCTTGTAGGATGGGATGTCTCCTGGGTCATCTGCTGGGAAGAGCTTACCAGCGTGCTGTACAGTGATGGAGTGGGCCAGCCCCCATCTATATTTTACATCCATGCCTATCAAATGCTTCGCCATTGGGGTCATCGATCATCCCCATCAGATGGTCGAAGTGGGGGTAGATCCTCAGATCCCCAAGTTTTCAAAGGTTAAGTCCCAGTGTTTACCTGAAATGGCAAGCAGGGCAAATTTATCGGCTGTAGAGCATAGCCTGATGGCAACATCCCTAGGTCACTCCAAGCAGCTGATGGATGGCTTTGCGATACGCACTGACATCCTTCGGTGATACCCCGCCATTTATTCCAGGACTGCTATGGCAGAACACCGAAAGGTCATGTGACTTTCATAGAAGTCCCGGCGGAATGGTCAGACCGCATCGGAGGATGTCCACACACATTCCATAGACATCCACCGGCTGCCCACAACTAGACACCAGGGAGAATGGCGTTAAAGGGTGATGTCATAAACAGGAGACTCCACAGCCACATTTAAAGGAACTTTGCACTTTTTTTTAACCCTTGCTCCATTTTCAATCATTTTCCATCCTCTACAAGCGGAGTATAAGCAATGTTTAGGTGATGCAGTGGCTCTAAAGGCCTTTCCAGCAGTTTCATAGAGGATTTGTCAAGTCTAAGGAATTGGCATTATCCACAGCCACGCACCCCCAAATTCATGCAGATGTGTTGATCCTGGTTGCAGGCAGACCTGGATCAACCATTATTTTAAAAATGTGTTCATGTGATCACTGTGAACTGAATCAACGTGACCACATGCAATAAGTGCAATATATGACAATACAGTGTTCCATTAACACTAGGTTGTCTTTGATCTTGTGTCAGAGTGAGAGAGGGGGCGAGAGGCGATACCGTGAACCTGGAAAAAAAAAGTTATACAACTTTTCACATAGTTTATTTAATTTTATTCAGAAAAACAAAGGGTTAAGTTCCTAAAAAATGGTTTTGAAATAGTCATATTTGCCCTCAAAGAACAATCAATATGTAATATGTGGAGATCCATTTAAGAAACAAGTGTGCACTTTCAGGGTGTGAGAGAGAGAGAGAGAGAGAGAGAGAGAGAGAGAGAGAGAGAGAGAGAGAGAGAGAGACAGAGACAGACATGGATAACATAGGGGAGAGAGAGACAGACATGGATAACATAGGGGAGAGAGAGACAGACATGGATGACATAGGGGAGAGAGAGACATACATGGATGGCATAGGGGAGAGAGAGACAGGCATGGATGACATAGGGGAGAGAGAGACAGACATGGATAACATAGGGGAGAGAGAGACAGACATGGATGACATAAGGGAGAGAGAGACAGACAGACATGGATGGCATAGGGGAGAGAGAGACAGACATGGATGGCATAGGGGAGAGAGAGACATACATGGATGGCATAGGTGAGAGAGAGACATACATGGATGGCATAGGAGAGGGAGAGAGAGACAGACACGAATGGCATAGGGGAGAGAGAGAGAGACAGACATGGATGGCATAGGGGAGAGAGAGAGAGACATGGATGGCATAGGGGAGAGAGAGAGAGACAGACATGGATGGCATAGGGGAGAGAGAGAGAGACATGGATGGCATAGGGGAGGGAGAGAGAGAGAGAGACATGAATGGCATAGGGGAGAGAGACATACATAGATGGCACAGGGGAGGGAGAGACAGACATGGATGGCATGGGGAGAGTGAAACAATGTTAATGGCATGGAGTCGAGAGAGAGAGAGAGAGAGAGAGAGAGAGAGAGAGAGAGAGAGAGAGAGAGAGAGAGACATGGGTGGCATGGGGGGGGTGAGAGAGAGAGACATGGATGGCATGGGGGGCAAGAGAGAGAGACATGGATGGCATGGGGGGCAAGAGAGAGATACATGGATGGCATGGGGAGAAAGACAGACATGTTCTGTAATGGGCCCTGTACATTGTTGTTTGAATGCACTGTAGCTCAAAGTTGCAGAATGGTTTGTGTCTCAAACGAACATCAAAACAAAAGACCCTGTTGTCATGAAGTGGTTAAGGCTTCTGAGGAGGGCTGTGTTCATATTTGGGTAATCATTATACGGGAGGGAGGAGACGCTGGGGTTATAGATAGGAGGCTGCTTCCTCTGCACTGTGGGCAGCACCAGCAGACATGAGCGGATCACAGAGGAGCTTGGGAAAAGGTAATGGCAGCCTGGAGGCACAGGGGGGGCATGATTAACCCTCTCTGTTTGCCCTCCATGCCCTGGCATGATTAACCCTCTCTGTTTGCCCTCCATGCCCTGGCATGATTTGCCCTCTCTGTTTGCCCTCCATGCCCTGGCATGATTTGCCCTCTCTGTTTGCCCTCCATGCCCTGGCATGATTTGCCCTCTCTGTTTGCCCTCCATGCCCTGGCATGATTTGCCCTCTCTGTTTGCCCTCCATGCCCTGGCATGATTTGCCCTCTCTGTTTGCCCTCCATGCCCTGGCATGATTTGCCCTCTCTGTTTGCCCTCCATGCCCTGGCTATGCAGAGGTTCGCTAACCCTTTTCGCTGCTGGAGGGTTTTGCTGAACATTGTTTTACCCCTCACTCAGGCTAATGTGAGGGGGGTCCGGGGAAAGTAACTAACCCTCCCCATGCAGCAGGGCAGATGCAGGCAGGTTCCAGGGTGCGGGGTGAGGCTGGGTGACAGTATTACCCATTGGTGTGAGTGTTTGTGACTCTCCCCTAATACCATGGACCCTCCCTCTAATGATCCCTAGTATTATGTGCCCAAGACCATATCAGCTGACAGGGGGCTTCCTGGGCCCCCTCACCTCCTGCTGACAGACGGTGGACCCTTTCCCCACTGCTGACAGCAGTTGGATGACTATTAGGAGGAATATATCCCTGGCTGAAGTGAGGTTTCCCTCAATGCCAGCTCTAGGGTAATCCTGCACAGCACACACCCCAGCAGCGTATTACAGAACTGGATAGAAACATACGTGGCAGCTGCTCTGACATATGACAGGGCTGGAAAACTTTGAATAAGCTATAGAGAAAGGGTTCAGCAGTTTAGCAGACATGTGCACAGTCTGTAAAAAAAAAAGAAAGAAATGAAAACTAATTGTTAGTTGCACAATCATAGCTGCAGAACCTGCATGTTTAACACTCAATGTATCAACCACAGGGCTGGATTAACCATTAATCAGAATAAACACATGCTTGAGGCATCTTGGATAGAGAGCACCACAGAGATGTTTCCAGTGCTGCCTGCAAATGGTGCAGCTGAATCAAGGCCCATCAATTGAGCCCTGCAACAAATGACAAAAACACGCACTCATATATATATATATATATACATCGATCAGCCATAACATTATGACCACCTGCCTAATAGTGTGTAGCTCACCTTTTGATGCCAAGAGAGCCCTGACCCATCGAGGCATGGACTCCACTAGACCTCTGAAGGTTTGCTGGGGTAACTGGCACCAAGACGTTAGCAGCAGATCCTTTAAGTCCTGTAAGTTGCGAGGTGGGGCCTCCATGGATCGGACTTGTTTGTCCAGCACATCCCACAGATGCTCGATTGGATTGAGATCTGGGGAATTTGGAGGCCAAGTCAACACCTTGAACTCGTTGTTGTGTTCCTCAAACCATTCCTGAACCATCTTTGCTTTGTGGCAGGGAGCATTATCCTGCTGAGAGAGGCCAATGCCATCAGGGAATACCGTTTCCATGAAAGGGTGTACATGGTCTGTAACAAGGCTTAGGTAGGTGGTACGTGTCAAAGTAACATCCACATGAATTGCAGGACCCAAGGTTTCCCAGCAGAACATTGCCCAAAGCATCACACTGCCTCCGCCGGCTTGCTACCTGTCAGTCCAAAGCATCACACTGCTCCCGCCGGCTTGCCACCTGTCAGTCCAAAGTATCACACTGCCTCCACCGGCTTGCCACCTGTCAGCCCAAAGCATCACACTGCCTCCGCTGGCTTGCCACCTGTCAGCCCAAAGCATCACACTGCCTCCGCCGGCTTGCTACCTCATAATGTTATGGCTGATCAGTGTATATATATAATAATGTTATGGCTGATCAGTGTATATATACATATATATAAAATTGTTATGGCTGATCAGTGTGCGTGTATATATATATGTTATGTTATAATACAGTGTGCAGTGTGTTTACATACAGTGCACAGTGTGTTTATATACAGTGCACAGTGTGTTTATATACAGTGTGCCATGTGTTTATATACAGTGTGAAGTGTGTTTACATACAGTGTGCAGTGTGTCTATATACAGTGTGTAGTGTTTATATACAGTGTGCAGAGTGTTTATATACAGTGTGCAGTGTGTTTATATAGAGTGTGCCATGTGTTTATATACAGTGTGCAGTGTGTTTATATACAGTACGCAGTGTGTCTATATACAGTTCGCAGTGTGTTTATATACAGTGTGCAGTGTGTTTACATACAGTGTGCAGTGTGTTTATATACAGTGTGCAGTGTGTCTATATACAGTTCGCAGTGTGTTATATACATTGTACATTTTTTTTCCAGGTTCTCCGGCTCCAGGGCCTGTTCCTGAAGGCATTATCCGCATTTACAGCCTGCGATTCTGCCCCTTTGCACAGAGGGCGCTATTGGTTTTAATTGCCAAGGGAATCAAGTAAGAATAATAAATAAAAAAATAATAATCTTTCTGGAAGAAAAAACCTAGGTGGCGTCTGTGGTGACACCAAAACTAATGGTGACCACTGGTCATGTAACCAAGCTCATGTAAACCTTTCTTACAGGGGGATGAGCTTCACCCTTTGACATGGTAATTAGTTCATTCAATACCTTTACAAGTTAGGAAGAGACCACCACTCCCCCTATCTCACTCTTCTCTCTTCTTTCCTGGCTGTGCATGTGCGCAGACATGGGTTAGGCTGATTTATGATGATTTTTACTTATAAGGTTTAGCAGTTATTGTTGTTGTTCTAGGTAGTCACATTGTGTGTTATTATTTGTATGTTGCCGTTGTTTTGTCTCTGAATAAATGTTTGTTAAAGTAGACGGACCAGAGTTTATGTGTATGT
>CM069867.1:70023119-70058119 GCA_036172795.1 Pelodytes ibericus
TAGTGTTGATCACTAGCACAGCGGATGTGCAGGAGTCTGGAGTGTGCTTTATATGATGGACTCTGCAATAAGAGCATTACTGTATACATGTAATAATGCTGCTATTCTGCAGAATACTCACTTCTGGGCAGCATAGATCCTGTGGATCCTGTGGATCTTGTAGATACTCCCATGGTTTGCACCTCACAAGATGCATTAGATTGCAGTAGTAACTGACATTGGACCAGCACAGGGGAGACTTACTCCTCCTATGGATGTATCTAGCCAGATATACGGCTTCTCAGGTGTGTGCACATAAATTGTATGTATGTCTCTTATTATATTTTGCATTTTATTTTTATTTTTTTTGTAATTATAATAACTATAGATTCGTACATACATAATAGTGATTTATCCTTATATTGCTATCACTCACAGAGTGTTCCTCACTATTACCAAACATCAACATATTTCAATATATATCATCTCTGTTAATAGCGAGGTTTGAGGGTAACAAATCTCGTGTCTAACATTCATTTCATGCTTTTATACTATACTATACTATATCGATTTATCAAAAAGTGCAGAACATTTCTACATTACACTGGGTTTAAACCAAATATATTATATAATATATTTTGCATTTTATTACCATAGAACATGGATGTTTTCATATGTTAAAACTGATGGGAGGTCATATTTCTAACACTGCAATGATGACAGTCCCTTTCATTTCTTGCTGAGAGCTGTGCTTTTGATTCATCTTCACTCCTTTTTGTCTTTGTTCTTGTAGAGTTTATACTCCGCATGTCCGTAGGTGGTACGAGCTCATGCTGCAAGATCCAGCTGTCAAGGCTACCTACACTCAGAAAGATCTCTTCCTGGGCTTCCTTGGTCTGTACTTCGAGGACAGCGTAGATGCAGCAGATTATGGTCTCTAAAATCACTGCTTCCTGTCCTCTGACATCATGCAATATGTCATCAATCCACATTTATGATGCTGGCTTCCTACTGAGCTCATAACATCACTGGTGCAGAATTAACATAACCTGAGCGGTAGCAGTCTCATACATCTATACAGCCAGCGATTTAAGGGTTAACATTTGGAGTAGGGTCTAAGTGTTCATTTTAGCCTTATACCTATCCCATGCATGCTTAAACTGCTTCACTCTATTAACCTCTATCACTTCTACTGGAAGGCTATTCCATGCATCCACTACCCTCTCAGTAAAGTAATACTTTCATTAGTCCCTGACCTTATATCATATCTAGGATAGCCTTATACCTATCCCATGCATGCTTAAACTGCTTCACTGTATTAACCTCTACCACTTCTACTGGAAGACTATTCCATACATCCACTACCCTCTCAGTAAAGTAATACTTTCATTAGTCCCTGGCCTTATCTTATATCTAGGATAGCCTTATACCTATCCCATGCATGCTTAAACTCCTTCACTGTATTAACCTCTACCACTTCTATTGGAAGGCTATTCCATGCATCCACTACCCTCTCAATAAAGTAATACTTTCATTAGTCCCTGACCTTATATTATATCTAGGATAGCCTTATACCTATCCCATGCATGCTTAAACTGCTTCACTGTATTAACCTCTACCACTTCTACTGGAAGACTATTCCATACATCCACTACCCTCTCAGTAAAGTAATACTTTCATTAGTCCCTGGCCTTATCTTATATCTAGGATAGCCTTATACCTATCCCATGCATGCTTAAACTCCTTCACTGTATTAACCCCTACCACTTCTACTGGAAGGCTATTCCATACATCCACTACCCTCTCAGTAAAGTAATACTTTCATTAGTGCCTGGCCTTATCTTATATCTAGGATAGACTTATACCTATCCCATGCATGCTTAAACTCCTTCACTGTATTAACCACTACCACTTCTACTGGAAGACTATTCCATACATCCACTACCCTCTCAGTAAAGTAATACTTTCATTAGTCCCTGGCCTTATCTTAAATCTAGGATAGCCTTATACCTATCCCATGCATGCTTAAAATCCTTCACTGTATTAACCTCTACCACTTCTACTGGAAGACTATTCCATACATCCACTACCCTCTCAGTAAAGTAATACTTTCATTAGTCCCTGACCTTATCTTATATCTAGGATAGCCTTATACCTATCCCACGCATGCTTAAACTCCTTCACTGTATTAACCTCTACCATTTCTACTGGAAGGCTATTCCATACATCCACTACCCTCTCAGTAATGTAATACTTTCATTAGTCCCTGGCCTTATCTTATAGCTAGGATAGCCTTGTGCCTATCCCACACATGTAGACACAAATCTCCATTTTCTTTTGGGGATTTTCTCTTTGGAAGAGAGAAATACATGGAGTCTGGTAATTCAAACCAGCTACAATAATCATCACATCTTTGGTCCAATAAATGTGATCAATTCTGACCCACTGGTGTTTGTGTTAAGGTGGAGGAATCTCTAGCGCTGGGAAATGCCTCCCACTTAATACTATCTAATAAATGGGGCACCTTAATAAGAACCGAGTTAGACCTGTATAATACACTATTAAAAAGAGATTTTTAACAATGTAATTTTGCATTCCCTGTGGCCAGCTGAGCTCTTCTAGCAGGAGGGACTCTCCAGATGTAGGGTCGAGTTACTGAGATAAAAGGTTCTTCTCCATTGGTGAATAACCCATGGAATCATGCACTTTGTAAATGCAACCCCCATCCAGTGCACACCTAGCTTGCACAATATGATCTCAACATGGATGTATACCATCTGGCTGTACCTGAAGTGCATTTTAAAAATCTAGTCACCTCACATGGACTCCATCCTCTCAATATTGGCTTTGTGCTGTGAAAGTAGAGAATACAAAAAAATGTCAAAAATGATCCATACCTTGTACTGCCAGAAGTGCCAGCTAATGGATAGAGATAAATGTGATTTAAATATTTCCTGTTAATGACATCAATTATGGCGCGATATGCAAATTAATCATTTCCTATTGGACCAAACCACTGGTGATGTCATAAACAGGAGTCACCACAGACACGTATGTAACACGTTATACCCCTGGTGCCTAGGGAAAAAGGATAAGAAGATGTTGGACATCTGTTATTCTACTTTTATTAGAACATGATGAATAAACAAAATAAAGTGGGTCAGGGGCTACCAGAAAAATATTCCCCTTTCAGCATTTCAGGAATGTGTTTGCATGTGCCGTACGTATGTACCGGTATATATGCCATTATGCTGGTAATGTTTGGAGACAAAATCCATCCTTATTTCATTCATGCTTTTTTGTATTTTGTAAATATCTTTATTTAGAGTTTACTCTGCGCCCAGTGATATTATTATAGTCTCGGTTTCTAATTAATTTTTTAAAACAAACAGGTAAACAAAAGTGCGCTATATACAAAAACTGTAGTGTCAACCTTTAAATAATAAAAGTGAGTTCCAGTGAACAATTGTGGATTAGGGACACACTAACTAAGTGCTGCTCATGAATTTGATTATAGCGCTGTGTACACTTGTTTTTTTTTTAATTAATTTTTTAGAGAGCATTGGGTTGCTCGTTAACAGGTGAGTTTCAGTCATCTTGTGTATTCAGTACACTATTCAACTATTGTGTCTGTACTGCACTATCTTTTGTCTGTTTTTTATTCATCATCTTTGAGAGCTAAAAATATTTAACATAGACAGCAAAACCCATTACTTATGCATGAAATATGTACATGTTTTCTATGTTAGTATTATGTATATGTTTTCTATGTTAGTATTATGTATATGTTTTATATGTTAATATTATGTATATGTTTTCTGTTAGTATTATGTATATGTTTTCTATGTTAGTATATATATATTTTATAATTTAGTATTATGTATTTGTTTTCTAATTTAGTATTATGTATATGTTTTCTATGTTAGTATTATGTATATGTTTTCTATGTTAGTATTATGTATATGTTTTCTATGTTAGTATTATAAATATGTTTTCTGTTAGTATTATGTATGTATATGTTTTCTTTTTTTTTTTTTTTTTTTTTTATAGTATATCTTTATTAGTTTTCTTTTTCTCCATAACATGTAAAACACGAAAGACATTGACAGACATACAAAAAACATCATATATACAACAAATTATTATGTCCCAGTGCAACGAGGGGTGGCCGCTCTGATCCCTTCTTAAAGTGCTTATTATATTTAGATTCACTTCTATAAAGAGTCTTATAAGTATCTTCCGGACTCTTTCGGCAAAATATCCCTCCCCGCCCCTCCTTGCACAGGTCAATAAAATGTACTGTAATCTTACAGACCGATCGAGAGACCTTTGCCCCACCCGGGGGGGAGCATTTCAAGGTTTCATAGACATATCCTTTTTGAGGAGTTCTTCCCATCTTTCCCCTTTTTATTTTCAATTTTTATTTTGATATTGGTTTGGGCCTGTTGTATTAAGATGGTATTAGATAGCCATATCTCTCTTCTATTTATCTACATCTGTTCTAACTGCTCTAATATATATGTATAGAGTTTGCATAGTCTTCTAGATGCTGATGGTTGTAGATTACTCAAACTCTTTTCCATCCTTGCCTGATAAGTTACTTGATTTATCAGTTGGATTTTTTTAAAGGGTTTGCTTGATCTCCACGCTCTAGCTATTAGAACCTTTGTGGCCACCCAACAATGAATGGCTATCTGCTGATTATCTTTAGATGATTCTTTTAGCTTTAAATGTAAGAGAGCAGATTCTGGCTTCCAGGTCGTATTACTATTGGTAAGTTTATTAATCAATTCGAAAGCCCAATCCCATAGGACAGCAACAGCCTTGCAACTCCACCAGACATGAAGGAAAGTGCCGTTTTCCACCCCACATCTCCAGCACTTAGATGATAAATGTGGGTACATTTTTGTCAGGGCAGATGGGACTCTGTACCACCTATACATTATTTTAAATTGATTTTCTGCTAGATTGAGACATCTTGTTGTTTTATTTGTCTGGGCAAAGGAGCCTGCCCACTCCTCATCTGTAATTTTGATTGCTAGCTCCCTCTCCCATATCGACTTCACTTTTATAGGGTATGTATTTCTCATCATTACTAGAGAATTTGTCTTTGCTGTGATTTTAGGTATTTGTTTGTATGAGAATATTTTAGTTAGCTCTTGTTTTAGTGTATCCAAGTTATGACACACATTGTTCTTCATAAAATTTTTGATTCTCAGATACGAAAATATCTCTCTGGAGGGAAGGGAATATTTCTCTCTCAGTGTTTCAAAAGGCAATAATTTGCCTTGTTCACACAAATCTCCTATTGGACATTCATGAGCTTTATCCCAGTTCTTTAAGGTGATGTCTTTTATATTATATTGTATTGCTTTTAGTTTACATGAAGGAATCATTTTATTTTGTAGGTTCATAGTTTTTTTGATAGTGTCCCATTCCTTGATCACCTGGCCTAGAATCCTTGATTTGCCCATCAGACCTTTAGAGTGAATTTTGTTACTATTTAACCATAGGTAGTATTCAAGATCCTCTTTGTCTGCTGCCTCTTTTTCTATAAGGTACCATGGTTCTTTATGGAGTGAGAGATTCTGGAGGTTGTGAGCATGAACTATCATACTTGAATGGTAATTATTCTCAATAATAGGGTAGCTAAGACCTCCTTGTTTTACTTTTCTTGCCATATTAAATTTATTGATTCTTGGGGGTTTTCCTTTCCAAATAAATGTTTTAAAACTTTCTTGGACCATATCCATCCAGGATCGGTGTATCCCCCAAGGTATCATTTTAAAGAGGTAGCACCATTTTGGCATGATATAGTAATTGACTAAATTAATCCTACCCCACCACGATATTTCGGTATTCCTCCAATCTTGCAGCTTCTGGTTTGTTTCTCTCAATAATCTTATAAAGTTTACCTCCATCACTATGTATGTATATGTTTTCTATGTTAGTATTATGTATATGTTTTCTATGTTAGTATTATGTATATGTTTTCTAATTTAGTATTATGTATATGTTTTCTATGTTAGTATTATGTATATGTTTTATATGTTAGTATTATGTATATGTTTTCTGTTAGTATTATGTATTTGTTTTCTATGTTAGTATATATATATTTTATAATTTAGTATTATGTATATGTTTTCTATGTAAGTATTATGTATATGTTTTCTATGTTAGTATTATGTATATGTTTTCTATGTAAGTATTATGTATATGTTTTCTATGTTAGTATTATGTATATGTTTTCTATGTAAGTATTATGTATATGTTTTCTATGTTAGTATTATGTATATGTTTTCTATGTAAGTATTATGTATATGTTTTCTATGTTAGTATTATGTATATGTTTTCTTTTAGTATTATGTATTTGTTTTCTATGTTAGTATTATGTATATGTTTTATAATTTAGTATTATGTATATGTTTTCTATGTTAGTATTATGTATATGTTTTCTATGTTAGTATTATGTATATGTTTTCTATGTTAGTATTATGTATATGTTTTCTATGTAAGTATTATGTATATGTTTTATATGTTAGTATTATGTATATGTTTTCTATGTAAGTATTATGTATTTGTTTTATAATTTAGTATTATGTATATGTTTTCTATGTTAGTATTATGTATATGTTTTCTATGTTAGTATTATGTATATGTTTTATAATTTAGTATTATGTATATGTTTTCTATGTTAGTATTATGTATATGTTTTCTATGTTAGTATTATGTATATGTTTTCTATGTTAGCATTATGTATATGTTTTCTATGTAAGTATTATGTATATGTTTTCTATGTTAGTATTATGTATATGTTTTCTATGTTAGTATTATGTATATGTTTTCTATGTTAGTATTATGTATATGTTTTCTATGTAAGTATTATGTATATGTTTTATATGTTAGTATTATGTATATGTTTTCTATGTTAGCATTATGTATATGTTTTCTATGTAAGTATTATGTATATGTTTTATATGTTAGTATTATGTATATGTTTTCTATGTTAGTATTATGTATATGTTTTCTATGTTAGTATTATGTATATGTTTTCTATGTAAGTATTATGTATATGTTTTCTATGTTAGTATTATGTATATGTTTTCTGTTAGTATTATGTATATGTTTTCTGTTAGTATTATGTATATGTTTTCTGTTAGTATTATGTATATGTTTTCTATGTAAGTATTATGTGTATGTTTTCTATGTTAGTATTATGTATATGTTTTCTATGTAAGTATTATGTATATGTTTTCTATGTTAGTGTTATGTATATGTTTTCTATGTTAGTGTTATGTATATGTTTTCTATGTTAGTATTATGTATATGTTTTCTATGTAAGTATTATGTATATGTTTTCTATGTTAGTATTATGTATATGTTTTCTATGTTAGTATTATGTATATGTTTTCTATGTAAGTATTATGTATATGTTTTCTATGTTAGTATTATGTATATGTTTTCTATGGTAGTATTATGTATATGTTTTCTATGTTAGTATTATGTATATGTTTTCTATGTAAGTATTATGTATATGTTTTATATGTTAGTATTATGTATATGTTTTCTGTTAGTATTATGTATATATATGTTTTCTATGTTAGTATTATGTATATGTTTTCTATGTTAGTATTATGTATATGTTTTATATGTTAGTATTATGTATATGTTTTCTGTTAGTATTATGTATATATATGTTTTCTATGTTAGTATTATGTATATGTTTTCTATGTAAGTATTATGTATATGTTTTATATGTTAGTATTATGTATATGTTTTATATGATGTAATATGTTTTTTTTTTTTTTGCACTCAGATAGACATTTTGGTTTCTGTATTACATACATGTGTTTACTTTTCCATTACTTTAACCAGTGATGTATTTCGGTTTTGTCCGGCCCTACTTCTGACTAAACTCATGCACCCCACCCCACCCCCAAACCCTCATAGAAACATAGAAACATAGAATGTGTCGGCAGATAAGAACCATTCGGTCCATCTAGTCTGCCCAATTTTTTTATTTTTTTTTTGAGTACTTTTATTAGTCCCCCGTTCCCGGTCTTATAGCTAGGATAGCCTTGTGTCTATCCCACGCATGCTTAAAATCCTTGACTGTGTTTACCTCCACCACTTCTGCTGGCAGGCTATTCCATACATCCACTACATCCACTGCCACATATATCCTTCTCGTTACACTGTATCTCCCCCCACGTATCTTACAATAGATGCCGACTGTTCCTGAAGAAGCTGGTACACGTTTAGCGAAATCCCTCGAATGACTAGCGTTATTTCCCACTCCATTCCGTCTTGTTTCACGTGGGATTTCCTTCCAGATCTTTATTCCATGTGGTCTTTAATGTGTGTTTTCCAGGATTACGAAAGAATTTAAAATTTGACGCTTCCAATGTATGGTGATAATTATTAAGGCTATTTCTCTTTCCGTGTTTATAAGTTCATTCACTTGCTTTTTCTGTTACACGCATTACATTTGGGCATACTACCCTATGGATTGTCAGATAATGTTCATTTTAGTATTCCAGGGCATCTCTTGGTTTTTGTTTGTTCCCCACATCCCTGTCCAAAGAGCCCGATTGTCCCCACATTCCTTTCCACTACATGTTGCTCCCTGGTGATCTAGTTGGGTCGAGTGAGTGAAGATGTACACTACTAGTACACTACTATGCTGCCGCTCCCCTCCAGTCTGCCACCCTACTCCTAGCTGCCCAGGAATTCCACACTGACTAGGATCCTGGGATCAAGCACAGGTTAGTGTGATTCACAATCCAGTTCATTCCTACGCTTTATTTTTATATTACATTTTTATTTTATTTATTTGCTTCTTACATCTGATTTGGAAAATGTGACACTTGGAAAAAATAAATAAAAGTTTTTAAAAGCACAAATTACTTTCAAGCTAAGCAATAAAGCGCTGTTGGCTGAGGGTGGCGAAGCTTGTAACCTTAGCATGTTGGTAGTTCCCAGGTTTGTATCATGCCGGGGGGCTCAGAATACAGCCAGTGTAAGCTCTCATCTCCTTATGTGGCAGAGTAAAGCCCTGGACATGTTCTAACCAATGTATCTGTGACTCTGGTTCCAGATTTGAGCTGCGTAATCACAGCACCCCCTGAAGGCGTGGAGGGTGTGGACAATGCCACCCTTTGTGTTGTGGAGAATTCTCACAGTATAATTCAAGCCATTTCCTAAATGGACCAGGGACCAAGGTTTCTGAATGGTCTCCAGCTGCCAAAATAAGTCTGTGTTTTTGATTCTCACACAGTTTGTTATTTTGAATTCTATTAAGACACAACCTCCCTCCAAGCCAAAGGATAGTCAGACCTGAATTTGCCATGACAGACCCTTTTTTGTGAATCCTGTCCTGGTATTGCAACTGCATAGTGCTTTGCACTGTGTACAGGCAGCATTGTGTACAGACAACACTGTGTACAGGCATCACTGTGTATAGGCATCACTGTGTACAGGCATCATTGTGTATAGGCATCACTGTGTATAGGCATCACTGTGTACAGGCATCATTGTGTATAGTCATCACTGTGTATAGGCATCACTGTGTACAGGCATCATTGTGTATAGTCATTACTGTGTACAGGCATCACTGTGTACAGGCATCATTGTGTATAGTCATTACTGTGTACAGGCATCACTGTGTACAGGCATCATTGTGTATAGGCAGGGCTGCTTTAACCAATGGGCAAAGTGGGCACTGGCCCCAGCTTGCCCAACATGCCCTGCGCTGCCTGCATGACTGTCTCACACGTAGACAGTCACGTGTGCAGGAGCCGGGAGCCCCATCCAGCGGATGCGCTCTGGCTTAGTCTTAGTGCTGCCGGATATGACAGCATGTCCTATCAGGCAGATGTTTTTCCCTCCTCCACGCACACAGCGTACATGGAGAGAAGACTGTGGAGTAGGCGGCCGAGAGAGCAACAGCAAGGTAAATACTGGGAGTTGGGATTTTTAATTGGACAAACTGGCATTGGCATATTACTGGGCATACTGGCTGTGGCATTATATGGGCACACTGGCTGTGGCATAATACTTGGCATACTGGCAGTGGCATATTACTGGGCACACTGGCTGTGGCATTATACTGGGTATAATGACTGTGGCATATTAGTGGGCATACTGACTGTGGCATATAAGTGGGCAAATTGGCTGTGGCATATTAGTGGGCATACTGACTGTGGCATATTAGTGGGCATACTGACTGTGGCATATAAGTGGGCAAATTGTCTGTGGCATATTAATGGGCATACTGGCTGTGGCATTATACGGGCACACTGGCTGTGGCATTATACTTGGCATACTGGCAGTGTCATATTACATGGCATACTGGCTGTGGCATTATACTGGGCATACTGGCAGTGGCATATTACTGGGCACACTGGCTGTGGCATTATACTGGGCATACTGACTGTGGTATATTAGTGAGCATACTGACTGTGGCATATAAGTGGGCAAATTGGCTGTGGCATATTAATGGGCATCCTGGCTGTGGCATATTACTGGTCATACTGAATGTGACACATTAGTGGGCAAATTGGCTGTGGCATGTAAATGGGCATACTGTCTGAGGTATGTATATATCAGAACCTAGGCTGCCGCAGACCGTCAGCAGGCATGGCATGTTATATATCAGAACCTAGGCTGCCGCAGACCGTCAGCAGGCATGGCATGTATATATCAGAACCTAGGCTGCCGCAGACCGTCAGCAGGCATGGCATGTATATATATCAGAACCTAGGCTGCCGCAGACCGTCAGCAGGCATGGCATGTATATATCAAAACCTAGGCTGCCGCAGACCGTCAGCAGGCATGGCATGTATATATATCAGAACCTAGGCTGCCGCAGACCGTCAGCAGGCATGGCATGTATATATCAGAACCTAGGCTGCCGCAGACCGTCAGCAGGCATGGCATGTATATATCAGAACCTAGGCTGCCCCAGACCGTCAGCAGGCATGGCATGTTATATATCAGAACCTAGGCTGCCGCAGACCGTCAGCAGGCATGGCATGTATATATATCAGAACCTAGGCTGCCGCAGACCGTCAGCAGGCATGGCATGTTATATATCAGAACCTAGGCTGCCGCAGACCGTCAGCAGGCATGGCATGTATATATATCAGAACCTAGGCTGCCGCAGACCGTCAGCAGGCATGGCATGTTATATATCAGAACCTAGGCTGCCGCAGACCGTCAGCAGGCATGGCATGTATATATCAGAACCTAGGACTGCCCCAGACCGTCAGCAGGCATGGCATGTTATATATCAGAACCTAGGCTGCCGCAGACCGTCAGCAGGCATGGCATGTATATATATCAGAACCTAGGCTGCCGCAGACCGTCAGCAGGCATGGCATGTATATATCAGAACCTAGGCTGCCGCAGACCGTCAGCAGGCATGGCATGTATATATCAGAACCTAGGCTGCCCCAGACCGTCAGCAGGCATGGCATGTTATATATCAGAACCTAGGCTGCCCCAGACCGTCAGCAGGCATGGCATGTATATATATCAGAACCTAGGCTGCCGCAGACCGTCAGCAGGCATGGCATGTATATATATCAGAACCTAGGCTGCCGCAGACCGTCAGCAGGCATGGCATGTATATATATCAGAACCTAGGCTGCCGCAGACCGTCAGCAGGCATGGCAGGTATATATATCAGAACCTAGGCTGCCCCAGACCGTCAGCAGGCATGGCATGTATATATATCAGAACCTAGGCTGCCGCAGACCGTCAGCAGGTATGGCATGTTATATATCAGAACCTAGGCTGCCGCAGACCGTCAGCAGGCATGGCATGTATATATATCAGAACCTAGGCTGCCGCAGACCGTCAGCAGGCATGGCATGTATATATATCAGAACCTAGGCTGCCCCAGACCGTCAGCAGGCATGGCATGTATATATATCAGAACCTAGGCTGCCGCAGACCGTCAGCAGGCATGGCATATATATATATCAGAACCTAGGCTGCCGCAGACCGTCAGCAGGCATGGCATGTATATATCAGAACCTAGGCTGCCGCAGACCGTCAGCAGGCATGGCATGTATATATCAGAACCTAGGCTGCCCCAGACCGTCAGCAGGCATGGCATGTATATATATCAGAACCTAGGCTGCCGCAGACCGTCAGCAGGCATGGCATGTTATATATCAGAACCTAGGCTGCCGCAGACCGTCAGCAGGCATGGCATGTATATATATCAGAACCTAGGCTGCCGCAGACCGTCAGCAGGCATGGCATGTATATATATCAGAACCTAGGCTGCCCCAGACCGTCAGCAGGCATGGCATGTATATATATCAGAACCTAGGCTGCCGCAGACCGTCAGCAGGCATGGCATATATATATATCAGAACCTAGGCTGCCGCAGACCGTCAGCAGGCATGGCATGTATATATCAGAACCTAGGCTGCCGCAGACCGTCAGCAGGCATGGCATGTATATATCAGAACCTAGGCTGCCCCAGACCGTCAGCAGGCATGGCATGTATATATATCAGAACCTAGGCTGCCGCAGACCGTCAGCAGGCATGGCATGTTATATATCAGAACCTAGGCTGCCGCAGACCGTCAGCAGGCATGGCATGTATATATATCAGAACCTAGGCTGCCGCAGACCGTCAGCAGGCATGGCATGTTATATATCAGAACCTAGGCTGCCGCAGACCGTCAGCAGGCATGGCATGTATATATCAGAACCTAGGCTGCCCCAGACCGTCAGCAGGCATGGCATGTTATATATCAGAACCTAGGCTGCCGCAGACCGTCAGCAGGCATGGCATGTATATATATCAGAACCTAGGCTGCCGCAGACCGTCAGCAGGCATGGCATGTATATATCAGAACCTAGGCTGCCGCAGACCGTCAGCAGGCATGGCATGTATATATCAGAACCTAGGCTGCCCCAGACCATCAGCAGGCATGGCATGTTATATATCAGAACCTAGGCTGCCCCAGACCGTCAGCAGGCATGGCATGTTATATATCAGAACCTAGGCTGCCGCAGACCGTCAGCAGGCATGGCATGTATATATATCAGAACCTAGGCTGCCGCAGACCGTCAGCAGGCATGGCATGTATATATATCAGAACCTAGGCTGCCGCAGACCGTCAGCAGGCATGGCATGTATATATATCAGAACCTAGGCTGCCCCAGACCGTCAGCAGGCATGGCATGTATATATATCAGAACCTAGGCTGCCGCAGACCGTCAGCAGGTATGGCATGTTATATATCAGAACCTAGGCTGCCGCAGACCGTCAGCAGGCATGGCATGTATATATATCAGAACCTAGGCTGCCGCAGACCGTCAGCAGGCATGGCATGTATATATATCAGAACCTAGGCTGCCGCAGACCGTCAGCAGGCATGGCATGTATATATCAGAACCTAGGCTGCCCCAGACCGTCAGCAGGCATGGCATGTATATATCAGAACCTAGGCTGCCCCAGACCGTCAGCAGGCATGGCATGTATATATCAGAACCTAGGCTGCCGCAGACCGTCAGCAGGCATGGCATGTTATATATCAGAACCTAGGCTGCCGCAGACCGTCAGCAGGCATGGCATGTATATATCAGAACCTAGGCTGCCCCAGACCGTCAGCAGGCATGGCATGTATATATCAGAACCTAGGCTGCCGCAGACCGTCAGCAGGCATGGCATGTTATATATCAGAACCTAGGCTGCCGCAGACCGTCAGCAGGCATGGCATGTTATATATCAGAACCTAGGCTGCCGCAGACCGTCAGCAGGCATGGCATGTATATATCAGAACCTAGGCTGCCCCAGACCGTCAGCAGGCATGGCATGTATATAACAGAACCTAGGCTGCCCCAGACCGTCAGCAGGCATGGCATGTTATATATCAGAACCTAGGCTGCCGCAGACCGTCAGCAGGCATGGCATGTATATATATCAGAACCTAGGCTGCCGCAGACCGTCAGCAGGCATGGCATGTATATATCAGAACCTAGGCTGCCCCAGACCGTCAGCAGGCATGGCATGTATATATATCAGAACCTAGGCTGCCGCAGACCGTCAGCAGGCATGGCATGTTATATATCAGAACCTAGGCTGCCGCAGACCGTCAGCAGGCATGGCATGTATATATCAGAACCTAGGCTGCCGCAGACCGTCAGCAGGCATGGCATGTATATATCAGAACCTAGGCTGCCCCAGACCGTCAGCAGGCATGGCATGTATATATATCAGAACCTAGGCTGCCGCAGACCGTCAGCAGGCATGGCATGTTATATATCAGAACCTAGGCTGCCGCAGACCGTCAGCAGGCATGGCATGTATATATATCAGAACCTAGGCTGCCGCAGACCGTCAGCAGGCATGGCATGTTATATATCAGAACCTAGGCTGCGCAGACCGTCAGCAGGCATGGCATGTATATATATCAGAACCTAGGCTGCCCCAGACCGTCAGCAGGCATGGCATGTTATATATCAGAACCTAGGCTGCCGCAGACCGTCAGCAGGCATGGCATGTTATATATCAGAACCTAGGCTGCCGCAGACCGTCAGCAGGCATGGCATGTTATATATCAGAACCTAGGCTGCCGCAGACCGTCAGCAGGCATGGCATGTATATATCAGAACCTAGGCTGCCCCAGACCGTCAGCAGGCATGGCATGTATATATATCAGAACCTAGGCTGCCGCAGACCGTCAGCAGGCATGGCATGTATATATATCAGAACCTAGGCTGCCGCAGACCGTCAGCAGGCATGGCATGTATATATCAGAACCTAGGCTGCCGCAGACCGTCAGCAGGCATGGCATGTATATATATCAGAACCTAGGCTGCCGCAGACCGTCAGCAGGCATGGCATGTTATATATCAGAACCTAGGCTGCCGCAGACCGTCAGCAGGCATGGCATGTATATATATCAGAACCTAGGCTGCCGCAGACCGTCAGCAGGCATGGCATGTTATATATCAGAACCTAGGCTGCCCCAGACCGTCAGCAGGCATGGCATGTTATATATCAGAACCTAGGCTGCCGCAGACCGTCAGCAGGCATGGCATGTATATATATCAGAACCTAGGCTGCCGCAGACTGTCAGCAGGCATGGCATGTTATATATCAGAACCTAGGCTGCCGCAGACCGTCAGCAGGCATGGCATGTATATATCAGAACCTAGGCTGCCGCAGACCGTCAGCAGGCATGGCATGTATATATCAGAACCTAGGCTGCCCCAGACC
Organism: Pelodytes ibericus; assembly: GCA_036172795.1. Classification (NCBI taxonomy): domain Eukaryota; kingdom Metazoa; phylum Chordata; class Amphibia; order Anura; family Pelodytidae; genus Pelodytes; species Pelodytes ibericus. The sequence continues at coordinate 70,038,343 of CM069867.1, forward strand.
GTCAGCAGGCATGGCATGTATATATATCAGAACCTAGGCTGCCGCAGACCGTCAGCAGGCATGGCATGTATATATATCAGAACCTAGGCTGCCGCAGACCGTCAGCAGGCATGGCATGTATATATCAGAACCTAGGCTGCCGCAGACCGTCAGCAGGCATGGCATGTATATATATCAGAACCTAGGCTGCCGCAGACCGTCAGCAGGCATGGCATGTTATATATCAGAACCTAGGCTGCCGCAGACCGTCAGCAGGCATGGCATGTATATATATCAGAACCTAGGCTGCCGCAGACCGTCAGCAGGCATGGCATGTTATATATCAGAACCTAGGCTGCCGCAGACCGTCAGCAGGCATGGCATGTTATATATCAGAACCTAGGCTGCCGCAGACCGTCAGCAGGCATGGCATGTATATATCAGAACCTAGGCTGCCGCAGACCGTCAGCAGGCATGGCATGTATATATATCAGAACCTAGGCTGCCGCAGACCGTCAGCAGGGATGGCATGTTATATATCAGAACCTAGGCTGCCGCAGACCGTCAGCAGGCATGGCATGTATATATATCAGAACCTAGGCTGCCGCAGACCGTCAGCAGGGATGGCATGTTATATATCAGAACCTAGCAGCACAGTAATAATAATAATAATATTAATAATAATAATTATAATAATATTCATAATAACTCTGGAAGCCAGAATAGTTACTCCAGACAATTCTTCTATCTTTGGGTGCTGCTCAGACATGTGCCTCACACACAAATAAATTCAGAATAACCTGTGACCTTCACCCCTTTTGAGGCCAGGGAAGGGGAAACTTCAAGTGTGAAAGGGATCGCCCAAATCCAGCTGGGCATTTCAACAAGTCAGCACTTTATATACTCAGTTACCCATCGGGAAGGAATTGTCTAATGACTGGAAAGAAATGGAGGGTTTTTACTCACGTGGGATAATTAAGACGAATTTAGATCAATGTAAACGGATGATTTGATCGTTGTACATAATCCCTCCTTCGAATGAGCGCGTGCATCCTAATCCGCTCCCTTCTTGTCATGGTTATATTGGCTAAATGTGCAAAACTTCATGTTATTATCACCTGGGAATAGAGTTTCCAGAAGCCAAACTACTTGGAGTCTTTTCCCGCGGCTCTTTCCTCTGCATCCCTGACACTATATCTTTAGATCAGTCCAGCGTCACGGACAGTAAAGACAAAGAAACACATCCGTCTGATCAATATTTCCCTTCACAAGACTGTATCACCTGGACATTGTATTTACTGTGAATGTAGAGCATCAAAAATGATTGAAAATGATCTATACATTGTGTCACCAAAACTCCAAGCCAATGCCTAAATTAGGAGAAAAATGTGTTTTAAATGTGTCTGTGGAGTCTGTGGAGTCTCCTGATTATGACATCACCTGTGGCCATTGGAAAGCAGCTCATTAGCATACAGTGCCCCAGGTGATGTCATACAGAGGAGACTCCACAGACACATTTAAAACACATTTTTCTCCTAATTTAGGCATTGGCTTGGAGTTTTGCTAATACAATTTATAGATCATGTTCAATCATTTTTTATGCTCTACATGCACAGTTGATACAACGTTTAGGTGATACCAGTGGTGTATCTTGATTTTGTGCTGCCCTAGGCAGACAAAATCTGGGCACCCCCCTACCCAAGCTGCACACCCACGTTACACACCTAAGACATGCCCCATCATTCAGACTCACATCAAGCTCACACTCCCATCACACTCAGTCACACACTCCTACTCCCATCACACTCAGTCACACACTCCTACTCCCATCACACACACTCCGACTCCCATCACACTCAGTCACACACACTGTCTCCCATCACACACACTCTGACTCCCATCACACTCAGTCACACACACTGTCTCCCATCACACACACTCTGACTCCCATCACACTCAGTCACACACACTGTCTCCCATCACACACACTCTGACTCCCATCACACTCAGTCACACACTCCTACTCCCATCACACACACTCCGACTCCCATCACACTCAGTCACACACACTGTCTCCCATCACACACACTCTGACTCCCATCACACTCAGTCACACACACTGTCTCCCATCACACACACTCTGACTCCCATCACACTCAGTCACACACACTGTCTCGCATCACACACACTCTGACTCCCATCACACTCAGTCACACACACACACTGTCTCGCATCACACACACTCTGACTCCCATCACACTCAGTCACACAGTCTCCCATCACACACACTCTGACTCCCATCACACTCTCGTCACACACACACACACACACACACTCTCTCTCTCTCTCTCTCTCTCTCCCATCAGCACTTACCTTTCCCTGGTGGCTAGTGGCAGGCAGCATGGTCCCTCCATGCTGCCTGTTCGGCTTCCCGGCGATTGTGCCGACAGGTCACGTGACCGGGCGCGCGTATGACGTCAGCGCGCCCGTCACGTGACTGTCAGCACTTCCGTGTCGGCACACTGCACGGGGAGCTGAACAGGCAGCACGGAGGTTTCTCTGTCACACTGCACGGAGGTTTCTCTGTGCTGCCTGTTTGGCTCCCCGTGCAGCCTGGCAGGCAGAGCGATGGTGAGGGGGGATCTTCCGATCCCTTCTCACCTCCGTCTCTGGCTCCAAGCGCGGTCTTTTTTTTTTTTAAAGGGCCGCGTTTTTTTTTTTCAGTGCTGGGGGGCCTAGGATGCCTCGCGGTAAATACAGCACTGGGTGATACCGTCCCTTTAACTCTTCCTAATCTGCTGATAAATGCAAACAAACGAATAAACAGCACGGCCAGAAAGAGAGTGGCGTTGAAGGTAAGTTGTGTGTTGTCTATTATTATAGTTTTCTATACTTCGTAAATATGACAATAAAATAAAAAACACATTGCAGAAATAATATCAAAGTCAAATGGAGTCCAAATATCGACTGTGGCAGTTCCACCTACAGTGTCCCCAAAGTTTTATTTCTTAAACTCTTTCTATCATATTGCTTTTCCCATAGCAACAGCCCTGCCGATCTCTCCTTAGCCCCTCCTTATTTGAATGTCACTGAATTTAGAAATTGTTCTGAAATTATAAAGTTGTTTTAAAGTGAAAACAGGTGCCTTTCTCGTCTATTAAACACGCATACAACATAACGAAAAGAATGAAATGAAATAAATGTTGCAATAAATGACAGGTCTGCATTTTTTTTTTTTATATAAACTTTTAAGAGCCAACCTTATGGGAAAGAAAATAAGTCAGTCTATTTTGTATTTAATCCCCCCCCCTCCCCCCCCCCCCCCGACACACACACACTGGGCATTTAGATAACATTGCAATACATCTGCAATATTAGGAATAGAAAGGGGGGAAAAAATGACCCATTAAATTAGTTTCTAACTCAAAGTGATATTGCAAATGTTATAACATGTTAAAGCAATACCTCTGAATCTTCAGCTTTCAGCAGACTTACTAATTGCTCTGCCAGTGGATTATATCGTACTGTTTCACAGACATCTTCGCTGGTTATGTAAGAGATAGAATCACGTCTCCTGTGTGTGCCACATAGATAAGGCCAAAGCCATAAAAGTAATAAGAAAATAAAGAAAGAAACATTTTTGACTGTTGTAGACGTTTACAAATATGAAAGACTTTCTGATTTGAATATACCATCAAACAGAAGACTTCAAACGATATTTATTAAAAAATATATATATATATGCGCAGGCGGTACAGTCGAATTTTTGTAATCAGAGTTTCCTTTTCGACCCTGTGATAAATTAATAAACCGGGACAAGGTTAAACGGAATTTAGCAAGGTTCAAAAATCTGATACACCTCAAAAGGTTTAATCACATGTTATCTTTATAATGAAAAAGAGGCTATATCAAATATTCAATGACCTAGTTCGCTGTAATTTTAATTTAAAATAGTGCTCTGTGTTGAAACATCAAAATCTGGCTTTCCCTTTTTTTTCCCCTCTATTTTTTAAAATTCTTTTTAGAATTAAATTACATATAAAGATATTTGTCCATTAATACCCCCAACTCCTATTGGCTTTCAAGTGAAAAATATGTTCAAATGTCAGCTGTGTATAGATGTAATTACTCCTGATATAAGTTTTTAAATTGGATTTTTTTTTTTTTTTTAATCGAATGTCACGGCAGCTTCAAACGTATATATTTAATAAACTTTTTATTTACAGAACTGCTGGATCCAGGATGGAAAGAAGTGAAATAATGAAGTTTTGGTGGCAAATGTTCCTCTTTTTTTGCGTATAAATGTTTGGATTGAAATGGAGGAACAGTGACCAAAACCTCATGCCCTTAGCCCCCCAGCACCCATGTTACTGATGGTCCGTTGTCAGAGTGGAGGGGACCTCTAATTTGATTCCTTATGTTTAGTTGTACCAAGTTGCATTAGCGGGTTAGGGTATTTTGCTGCTCCATCACACTAGGCCTGTGAGGACAAGCCGTCCCCTCTTCGTTCACCGGCGGCCATTTTTCACATCCCTAACAGTGTTTGAATACAGCGAGAACTGGGTGGGATTAGCTAGAGTTTAATTAACAGGTTTTCTAGTGGGATGAGTAGAAAACTTGTTTTTAAAGAGGTGAGTTTTATGACGTTTGAGCAAGAAGGAGAAGGCTCAATCTTGTAGTCGCCAGTGTGAAGAGGTGATAAGGTTGGAGGACAGCCTGAGACCATTTGAGGAGCGCAAATGTCGGATAGGATAGTATGATTAATGAGGGAGGCAAAAGTAGGGAGGTGGCAAGGAGTGGAGGGCGTTGCAGGTTAAAGGTAGAATTTAACATTTTATCCTAGATCTGATGGGAAGCCAGTGGAGGGCATTGCATCCAATTTTTTTTAATCTACTTGCTGTATCTCTCCTGGTTTCCCCACCAGTGAAAGAAAAAAGAACCAAAACAAAAACTTGGTTCTAATCAAACAAGCCGGGCTCTCTGTACTTTAAGTAATGGTCTGTCTAGTTGCATTTGTAACCCCTTGTCCACAATTTACACAAACGAACAGTGTCAGTTAGTGGCACAAATAATATATCTCCCCTTTACTTGTTGATCTGTTACTGTAAATGTGCTCCCGTCGGGTCAGTGGGTCTTCATGGGATATGTAACACACAGACATTGCATTGTAAAACTATATTATGTAAAATAAATAATATGCATCCATTTATTCAGATTAATCAGTTTTCTGGTTAAACATGTTTAAATAAACAATGACCCATTGTGAGATTGTGGTTCAAGTAAGCACATGAAGTTTAATTTTGAAGATTAATCATAACTTTAATTTCAAGGTGGTAAACTGATTGTAAAGCATTTAGAATTGGTTTATATGATTGGTCTCACTCTAGGGTTCCGGAAGTCAAATTAATTTGAGATTCTGCACTAATGAACTTGGATTATCCTTTTTTTCACCCATAACCACAGGCCTCTTAGCTATTTTTGTAACATATCCCTGAGGTCAGTTTGTATTGTTTGTAAAATTTCTACATGCCTGTAGGACATGTTTTCAAGAAATTGGCATTGCAGCAAGGCTTGACATATATTTGTAGATGCTAGGAGCCAGGCATACTGTGATGGAACTTTCTCACTCCTTTGAGGGGGCTAAAGGGCAAGCTCCCCCTCACATGGACTATGGCCCTGGCCTGTAAAGTGGTACAATATATTGCAATATATTGTTGGCACTGGGTTTGCTGAAGCGCAATTCAATATTGTGTTTGTTGGCCACTGTTACCCTCCATGGAATGTTATTTTATGTTACTATTGGAATAGGTGTTAAGTATCCTCTTGTCATTATGTTAGTCATCGTTTTTGTAAAGTCAAGATGTGTGTACCTTGAAGATGTGATGTTAACCTACTAATGCTATGTGCATTGTGTTTGTAATGACAGTCATGCTCTATCCTGGTGTTTTCTTTTAAATTATGAAGTACATCCTGCGGCAAAACAATTGCTCTTTTATATCCTGGTGTATTGTATCCTTGATGTGATTTTGTTTCTAAATAAGCCTGTTTCTTTCACAATTACGTTGTTCCTTATTCTTCACCCTACACTATGTCTCGACTAGTGGTTTGGGTGGATGGAGATTTGGGGGGATTACGAGTTAAAATCACTGTTCTCAGCTCTTTAGACTTGAGGGTCCTGAGGAAGATAAATTTGACGGAGGTACCCAGCCTTGGTACCAAAAGGATTCCATCACACAGACCAATTTGGGAGCCTACATAATTATCTTTAGGAGCCAAGTAAATGGCACTTCCATTGAGGTCTAAATAAAACAATACAAATATCCAGAAGTAGGTATTTTAGGAGCCATGAATCCCTGGATATTGGGATATGTCAGGCATCATTTATGCTGATGAAAGCTGTTTTAGTTGATAGCTTGTCCTTTGACCAACCACATGTAATTGCAAGCTTATTACATCTTGTTCATCCCCTAGTGAGAATGAGCTCTGTGAAGGATACATGGACAAGGGTAGTGCCCAAGTAACAATAGAGAGTATGAATGCATCATCTAAGGAGTCTAATGTTTATTCAGATTCATGCTGTAGGACATGAGCAGTACATTGTAACACACTCAAACAAAAACAAAAAAATATGTATATATATGAATGGACATGAACACAAATCTAATTCGGTGATTTAAGCAGCCATCAAATAATAGGACTGACTGAACTTTTAAATAAAATCGAAGCAAGAAAGAGGCATTTATAAAGAAGATCAACAAGCTAAAATCTCCTATCAAGACGTGGGCCATATATAACGTAAACTCCTGACAAAAAGCATAAATATCATTTTGTATCCCAAAATACATTATATATACATCCTACACCTTAGTGACTGCCCCTCCCCCCCCCTCCTTTTTTTGCTCAGTGCTTTCTCTATAAGTTTCCCCAATGTATCTGCTCAGGTGATATTTTTCTTTAACACAATACAGTGATTATACCTTCTAAACCTTGAAACTCAAAGAACAAAAAACTTGAAGGTGAATATTAAGGAGAATCTCCTGTGTCTTGAGACCTTTCAATATTTTACAAGACTGTGAACCACTTGTTGTGAATTGATTATATTATTGGAAGGGGCAAATATCAAGGCCGATGGCTTAATAATTTGTCTCGCGCACACACACACATTGTATCCGGACAGGAAAACTGACCCCGAAACTCAATAAATAAAACCAGAAGACTAACGATGGTTGGGTTTACCAACGGGTGACATATTGGTGGGTAAATACAGTTTATGGAATTCAAGGCTTTCCACTGAGGAGTTTTTAAAGAATATTTATTTTTTTATTTTTAACCTTTCGATTTTATGTTTCATTTAGTTTTCAGAGCAAACTAAAGAGAATTACAGTGTTCACCCTCCCCCCCAAAAAAACCTACATTAATTACCATTTCCTCCTCTTGGGCCGATGTACCTAGCTCATTTTCCGTATATTGTAAATATGTTTATTATTTGGGGAAAGCATAATTTGCAGTTCACTTGTAGTTTTACATTAAATTCACCGGGGCTTATAAATTCAGTAACATTCCAATAGGGAGGGGCTTGGACAGAGAGAGGGAATAAATAACTTTATTTGCAGTTGTAGGAGACATGAGGGATAGATTGATATGACAGATCTGTTTCTCTTTCTTTACTATGCATGTTGCAGCACATACATAAAATATATTTTGGGACACTGTAAGTGGATCTGCCCCTTTAATTTATTTACGACCCCCTGATCTCATACTAAAGTTAGTATTTCTCATCGTGCTGCTGACCTCTTTCTGATTGGCTGCTCATTTTCTATCTTTTATTTTTTGTAACATGACTGGTGCACATTTCACCCAGCATTGTCTAGCACAATGCACTGTAGACACCTAACTCCTAATGTACAGTTTTTTTTTTTAAAGTGACAGATTCACTTAAAAACAATTAGGATTAGTACTAGGCATAATATTTAGTTTAGGGTAAATCTAACACGTTATCCATCAGCGATGCAACGTCTGTGATGAAAGCGTGCCAATGTATAGTCACTGCCTTTTATTTGTCCTGAATAATCCACATGTTATTACACAATTACATCAATACATATACTTTCCGTCTCCTTTGCACACAGAGCATTGGAGACGCATGAAAGAGATGGATCGACGGAAGCTTTAAACACAAGGGAATAGTGTATGTATCCGACTCAGTCTACGCGTACACCTTGTATCTTTACAATCCCCTACGTGTCACCTCTCAAAATTACTCAGAAATGTGCCAAAGGGTGTGAGTGAATGAGAGGACATTCTACCTCTGTGAAGCTCGTTAATATTGTATTTAATAAGGACACTATGACCCCTAGTACAGATATCACTTTTTGTTTTTAAGCCAAAATATTATTACTATGGTTACATATTTCTGCTGATTTAAAAGACAACAAAAGTGTTTTTTTTTTTTAACCCTTACTGATGTGTCTCTTTACAGATACCTGGGAGTTTAATCTAGACTCTGCCTCACAGCTGAGGCAGAGTCAGTGGCTGACCACACCAGGCTGCCTTCTACCCAGGGAGGCATGGCATCTGCCGGTCAAGGGATACACCAACAAGTACTATCAAAATGTTGTCTCGATATACAGTCCCATGGTGCTTGGTACAAACATGGTCAGAAAAATCTTTTTCTTCGAAGCACTTTTAAGTACTCCAAATATGTGTTGCAGGCTGCATTTAAAATTGCTAACGAAATTCAAACTGGGGCATCAGACTGTGGTTAGCACGACTAATCTCAAATCTTAGCCTCGCCATATAATATATTTGATGATTCCAATTCAAAAGTATCCCCCCCCACCACCACCACCACTTCACTCCTTGTCCAAATATAGAACTTGAAAGAGATTTGCTTCTGATAAATATAACCATTTTTTTTTTGTTAAGACCTGCAAAATTGGAATTCATTAAATCCGTCCGAGGTCAACATATAAAAAAGCGTAAAGGTGGGCTGTGCTAAATTTTAATTTGTGGGAGGAAATATAATTATATTTGGATAATAGTAGATTTAGTAAGTTAAACACGGAGATATTGAGGTACATATTGGCTCAGGTGGATGAGAAAGAAGGAGTCTGTCGAATACTGTAACAAGAATAACAAATACTGACTACATTGAAGGTGAAGTGTTTCATTGCTGGTCTCTGTAAATATGATCAGAGCTAGATTTATATCTCAGAAGATTCGAGTTAAAAGTCCTTGTCAAGCAAAAAAAAAATATTTTCCATTATTTTATTACTTGAGCCCTAAACAGCATCCCTCTCAAATACACTTTCTGAATTGTTGTTATTTTCTATTTTATTAATCTTAATAGATCTTACATTAATTCCTCCTATACTGTACATGCCTCCTAACTGCATGGGAAAGTCTCGGAATTGAGGCTGTGTCCGCTGACCCACCGTGGTCTACGTCTGTCCTGCTTTTCATGCTTCTGTAGCCCTCCAGAATGTGTAATTCACATGTGTTTAATCAAGGCATTTCCTAAGGGATTACCTCCTTGATTAATTAACTGATTCCCCCTGGAGAGCATGTAAAAATGATTATATGTGTATAGCAAAAAAACCCAAAAAACTTTGATCTGGCATCCCTAGCTATACCATTGGTAGAAATAGAAAAAAAATATATATAGTTGTCATTTGTATACTTTAAAATACATATTTTTTTTCTTCTTCAAATGATCCAGACAGGGGCGTACCTAGAGCATTTGGCACCCGGGGCGGACCCTGCGTTTGGCACCCCCCCCCATTATAAAAATGTAAGAAGACACCCACAATTTTTTCAATGATTGAAAATTGTACAATTATAGATACCAGGAATAGTGTGCCATTCAGAGCCCAGTAATATTGTGCCAGTCAGATACCAGTAATATTGTGCCAGTCAGATACCAGTAATATTGTGCCAGTCAGAGCCCAGTAATATTGTGCCAGTCAGGTGCCTGTAATATTGTGCCATTCAGAACCTAGTAATGTTGTGCCACTCAGAGCCCAGTAATGTTGTGCCACTCAGAGCCCAGTAATGGTGTGCCAGTCAGAACCCAGTAATATTGTGCCAGCCAGAGCCCAGTAATATAGTGCCAGTCTGTGCCCAGTAATAGTGTGTCTGTCAGTGCCCAGTAATATTATGCCAGTCAGTGCCCAGTAATATTATGCCAGTCAGTGCCCAGTAATATTGTGCCAGTCAGAACCCAGTAATAGTGTGCCACTCAGAGCCCAGTAATAGTGTGCCAGTCAGAACCCAGTAATATTGTGCCAGCCAGAGCCCAGTAATATAGTGTCAGTCTGTGCCCAGTAATAGTGTGTCTGTCAGTGCCCAGTAATATTATGCCAGTCATTGCCCAGTAATATTATGCCAGTCAGTGCCCAGTAATATTATGCCAGTCATTGCCCAGTAATATTATGCCAGTCAGTGCCCAGTAATATTATGCCAGTCAGTGCCCAGTAATATTATGCCACTCAGAGCCCAGTAATATTATGCCAGTCAGTGCCCAGTAATATTATGCCAGTCAGAGCCCAGTAATATTATGCCAGTCATTGCCCATTAATATTAAGCCAGTCAGTGCCCAGTAATATTATGCCAGTCATTGCCCAGTAATATTAAGCCAGTCAGTGCCCAGTAATATTATGCCAGTCAGTGCCCAGTAATATTATGCCAGTCATTGCCCAGTAATATTAAGCCAGTCAGTGCCCAGTAATATTATGCCAGTCAGTGCCCAGTAATATTATGCCAGTCATTGCCCAGTAATATTATGCCAGTCAGTGCCCAGTAATATTAAGCCAGTCAGTGCCCAGTAATATTATGCCAGTCATTGCCCAGTAATATTATGCCAGTCAGTGCCCAGTAATATTATGCCAGTCATTGCCCAGTAATATTATGCCAGTCAGTGCCCAGTAATATTATGCCAGTCATTGCCCAGTAATATTATGCCAGTCGGTGCCCAGTAATATTAAGCCAGTCAGTGCCCAGTAATATTATGCCAGTCACAGTCCAGTAATAGTGTGCCACTCAGAGCCCAGGAATATTGTGCTCGTTTAAACCCCCCCTCCTCCCCCCCTTCCCCATCACTTACCGAAGCAGGTCTGTCTGTGGACCGCGACGCCTCCTCCGTGCAGTCTTCTCTTCCCTCCTGCACGGAGGAGGGAAACACAGTCGCCGGATGTGACGTATCGTCACATCCGGTCGCTGTGATTTTATTTTTTTTTTAAAAAAAGGAGGTGGCCGCCTGAACACAAAAAAAAAAAAAAGGTAAGCAGCGCGGGGGGTGCCGGCAGCACCGGTGGCACCCCCCTACTCCGTGGCACCCGGGGCGGGCAGCCCCCCCCGCCCCCCCCTTAGTACGCCACTGGATCCAGACAAATGATCCAGTGGGAGAATCAATAGAAGCTGCAAGCTTAATGTGTGTGAGTAAATGGAATATATTTAGAATACAGATATTCACAATTTAACGAATACATATATTTTCCAATTATTTAACTTTAATGCTAATTTTTTTTTTTTAAAAAGGAGGTCATTTTCAAGTTGGTGAAATCCTTTAAAAAGGTCCAATTACTTTTACATAAACAAAGAAAAAAATTTGTGTCTGGGGTAGTTATGTAGAATTTGAAAGACACCTATTCATAAAAAACATGCTATTGCCTTCATAGACTTTGCAGTGGCCCTTAGTCAGTGTTGAATGGCCTGCCAAGAAGATACTGCAAGAGTAAAAGTCTAGGTATATAAGACAATGGCTATTACCTTCCTAGTCCAATAAGGTTTGGAAATAAAATTGTTTGTAGTGCAAAGTACATGAAGTGTAATTGGTTCTCACACAGTACTGCCTTTTGGAGTCAAGAAGTTTCAAAATTCGAAATAGGGGTTTTTGGCCTTCTTTTGGATCAAAAGCAGGAATGCTGGTAGAAGGGTTGAAAATGTAAGTATTTTTTTTTTAACCTAAATAACTACGTTACAGTAAATAGTGTTAGACACAAACAGACCCTGATTTGAATTCCATCTGATAGACATGTTTTCATTCCTTTCCTATCCTGATGATGTGACATTTAATTTGGACTTAACAGTAGCTTCTCCATACGCTAGGACAATCGCGTAGCGTCGGTGTATTGGATATGGCTTACAAAGTCATTTATTAGTGATTCACGTCACAGAAGCAACTTCATAAGTGCATATTGATGATATGAAGTACCTCCCTTTATATACGCCACTCCTTTTACTGTTGCATCCATTTGATACCTGATGTTCTATGTAGCAGTGTAAGAAATGCATTGCTCCTACCAACAGGTGTCACTAGGGGGTGAAGACCATTTGTTCCACCAGGTAAATCCTGGAGTGGGGAGGAAAGACTGGACAATAGCTGGAATGGGGGACGGAGACACAACCCATGTGGAAGGAGCAGGAAGCAGTATGGAGGAATGCAGAGCTCTGAATGTTTTTGCTAGTTCAAAGTAAAGCCTTCATCTTGGACTTAGTTTAAGTGCCAAGAAGCTAGGGTTTAATGTCTAGTATTGTACCTAAAAGTAGAAAGGAACTGCTGCAGAACCTCTTCCAAATATTTGGAACCTCTCTGAAGTTAAGTACACATGTTGTCTAATTAATACAATGCTATATATAATATAACAGTTGTATGTTTGCAACTTTGTTTGTAACTTTGTTTGTGATATCCTTTTTTTTTTTATAAATAAAGTATATTATATATATCACAACATCTTTTGGTATTCATCTTTACATAATTTATTTGTATTCTCGAATCAAAGAAATGTATTGTTTTACTGTTCGTCCTGTTTGTCTATATAAATATTAATTATTGTATTATTAATTACTTAGCATAATTTAGCATACAGCAGGCCACGGCCGCAACAATCGGTATTTATCAACCCTTGCATAGGAGTCTGTAAGATTTGGATATTTGGTGGTTTGTATGCTCTCTTTGGAAGATTATCTTGTATCCTAAGCCTTTATCATCCAGACGTTCCATAGACTTTATTAAAGTACAAGAAGATGATGTATTCTGTTTGAAGGATCATAACTATTGTCCAGCGGGAGAGAGAGAGGTAGAAATGCTGCTTTGTCAATATTCATAGCATGATAATTATGTTTACTGGTGAATTGATAGGAAATCTTTAGAAGTCATATGTTAAGAATGGTCTTTCCTTTGAAAGTACATTTTCTCTATAGTTGCAAATAACCCTGATTCTCTGATATGAAATTTTTAGAGACGTAATTACTCTGCATTGAAATCCACGGCCTTGTTGAGTGATGTCCGTCACATATGAGAAGAAAAGATGTCACTTCTCGTCGGGCCAGATTTACAGTGTGAAGGGCAGTTTATAAATAGGGGGAGTAAATAATTCACTTTCCTTAAAGGATAGAAGATCAGAGGGATGTAGTGGTGCTACCCTCTGCATTGCTTTCCTGTTTTGTGTCCCAGCATCCTTCCTCTCTCTATATTAACTCCAATCGTCTCCACCATTTACCCATCCCCTCTCCTGTCAAACTTATTCATCTCTTTGTCTACTGCTTTCTGTAGTTCTTTCACCTTTTTACAACCTTTCAGAGGCAGATGGGATCAACCTGCTTTCCGTGTTACTCCTTATTTAAAGAGTAGTAGTGGGATAGCACAAATCTCAAGAGATGCAAGGTATCAGAGCTGCCAAGAATGCTTATCATTTATGGATGCTCAGAGCAGAAGAGTGGTGGGATCCAACAGTCCCACTAGAGCAGCAGCAGGGGAGGAAGAAAGGGTACTCTGTTTAGGGTAGCTTAACTAGACATTGAGAGCAGAAAACAAAACACATGACAGGGAGGGGAGTACAGCACCACCTTGTTGTCAGAGTGGTTTGGTCTGCTTACCTCCTCTCCCTCTAGCAGGTGGTCTCCTCCCCATTCACTCTAGCTGCTGCTGCTTCACATGCATAGAGCTAAATAGAAGGTAGTTTATTCAAATATGTATTGCAGCTAGGGTAAGTTAATATGCAAGCTATTGAGACTACATTTCCCATGACTCTCAATCAGTTTAGTATGTTAAGCTTCATGGGAAAGTGAGTACTCAACAACTGGAGTCCCAAAGTTTAGATATTATAGGCTTATGGATTGGTACTGCACCTGCTGTGGAATGCACATCTCATGATTCTCAGCCGTTAATTTGGTTGAATGAATATTGTAAGAAATTGAATGACAGCACCTTGAGTGCCAGAGGTTAGCCATCGCTGCTGCATAGCTACCAAGTGTTCTATTTAGCCTCTTTGTTTGTAATACCTCATAATGTTTGCTGTGCATCACAGAGCTTCATTACACAACATTAACTTTCACAGACTCCCATGATGTCACGCATATAGCATTGCTAGCTGAGTATTATGGGAGTAGTTGTGTAGCTATTTGATGGTGGGGGGGAAAGAGGGAAATGCAGGAATTTGAGATGGAAATGTAAAAATTGAAGCCGAAGGGGGTCGAGTTAGAAAAAATTCTCCCATTCAACTGAATGTGCGTTCCATCATTCCCGAGAGTGACCACCAAGGGGGTATCAGATCAGTGCCAGATGTCCCCTCTGCTGATCATGCTCTTGCTATCAGTAATGGGTACTAATGGTGACCAGGAGAATAGTGCTAGATACATTTATGCAAAGTAGAAGGCAAGCAGAGGTACCATCCTCTCCTTCCCTGTAGACACCAGCATGCCATGGACACAAGAGAAATAGTGGTGAGGTGCGGGTAGATCAGTTCATCTCACTGACTTAACTATACATTGTGCAGGGACAAGCCCGTGACTTCCTCCTCCTAGAAGAGCTCAGCTGGCCATGGATACAGCTTTAATAACTCTCTATTGGTGTTAGCGATGCATTATGCAGGATCAACTCTGTTCTTCTAGCAGGATGAATGCTCCAGGACTGGCCAGTCACAATGAAGAGCTAAATTGGTGAGATGAAATGATCAGCTCACCTACCATGAGCTGCCCTTACATATTCCACCTTCAATACTCTCCTCTTCTTGGTACTCATGGTCCCTACGATGAGGATAAACTGACACGTCCGTCTGATACTGCATGCCAGTCTAACCTGTAACCGGCAGCTGTCACGTTTCCCTGGGAAGGAGGTCGGTGACTGTCTCTTTCTGTTAGCCGAAAGGAACCTTACTTTAGTCCCCTTTGTTGATCCGCTTGGAAAACAAGGGTCTCTCTTTGCAATAGCGGAAAGACTCCCAAACCTTCCAGACCCCCCCGATCAGACAGCCCATGCTCTAAGGAAGGACGGGTTAAAAAAAAATATATATAAGTTGAATTGCCCTCTAACAGCTTGTGACAAACTTAGAAGCCACAACAGACGTCTTACATAAGATGCCATGTAGCATTACAGAACAGATGCTGCCTTGGCTCTGAGTTCCCACACCTGTCACATATCCCTGGTGTTGTTTCGCTGTGCAGACTAACAGGGTTAGTGCTCTCTCGCAGTGGATAAAGAACAAACCCAAACAAACATATTTATTCACATTTTACTTTCCTTCTTGTGATGTGAGTTATCTCCATGCTGATGGCTCCAGGCCATGGTCCTCTGCCCATCAAGCAGTGTCTGGGGCTGTGATGGGATGTGTTTACTCTGACCTGCTTATAACATATTACACAATGGATACAGAACCTGAGGAAGAGTCTGGGTGTGAAGTTATCTTGACTGTGATTTATAATCATCCTTGTACTTTCCTGAGGCTTCACCCTTTCGCAAAAGGCACATTAATATCTCTGCTCTCTGTTCTCCCCATGTTTGATCTCAAGTTTCAAAAACTGGAAGAAGAAGAAAAAAAAAAAAGATTACAGCACTATAAATAATTTCAGTGTAGAACAATACCAAATCTTCCTCTAACAAAGGTTTCTGCCATGTGTCGGGAAAAAATATATTTTAGATAAATTCTGCATGATGGAAAATAAGGAAAAATAAATAGATCTGTCTTAATGCCCCCCCCCCCCCCCCGCCATCATTTCATGTCTCAAATCAAGTGTAAGCGTGTTGCTGAAGTAACAGTCCTGCCTATCTCTCTAAGGCCCTCCCTCTCTCTCCAAGCCCCTCCCTCTATCTCCAAGCTCCTCCTCTTTGGAATGTAGAATGGAATTTAGAAGCCCCGGCGAAATTATTTTCAATGTAAATCGCCAGGAGAACTTTAAATTGTTTTAAAATAAAAATAAGCGCAGGCCACGTGGTTGCAAACAGTGAAACTCATGCTACAGGTGCCACTGTCTGACTTCATTTTATCTCTGGCCTTTCATTCATTTTCATGCTTAGCGACAGGAGAGATCATGCCAGAGTCCCTGCCCAACTGGATTTAAGACATGGGATCCTTTCTCTAAATGAGGGAAGCTGGAGAGCTAGGGATCTGGTCAGAACATGTGCATGGAAGGGTCGTGACCTTTCAAAGTCACAGGATGGGTTAGGGTGAAATCCCAGCCTCTACCGTCAATACCTAGAACCAGTAATGTATACAGGTATATACTGAATTATACTGACATCTTCTTTTTACTTAGGCCTCTCTGCCAACAGAATACCTTCCAACATGTATGTCTCTGTAATGGGCGGGTGGGTGTGGGGCATGCCTCTAATGAGGGGCCGAGCCTCTAATGAGGGGGCATGCCTCTAATACTGTGCAGCGCACAAGGTGTCAAAAATAGGTGACTCAAAGTGGAAGAGGATAGGATAACATCCCTGGAATTGCCAAGGCAGCTGCATTTTTTGTTAGGGACCAGCCTAGTCAATCTTGCATTTAATCTGTGAATGTCTTATAAACATATACAGCCTAAACGGGGAGAATTGAGCTCCAGACATCCAGTAAATGAACCGCAGTGATTGCAGTTCAGTCTCCTGGGTCACCCCATGTTGTGTAGCCATGCCCAGTCCCAGGACCAAGCAGACAAAACTTGACAAGTATGTCCTGGTCCTGTCCAAAATGGCTGTGGTGTGATCACAGGACTGACCGATACAAGGGGACAGATCCCGGATTGAGATCACTGTCTCCAGACCAAACCTATCCCAGGATCAGGGCCAGAGGCCAGCAGCTCAAACACTTCAGCCAAAGCCCAATTCCAGATCAGCAGCATCCTGAGCTGGGGGAATGTAATGTATGTACATATTATATTTACTCTATATATGCAAACCACATCCTGCTGTGCATACCTAATCTGTGCACAATGTGCTCTTACAATCTGCTTGTAAAAAAAAAAAAACACGTCCTTGGATTTTTATTTTAGAAACATTTCCCCTTAATAATGCTTATAATGTATATGTAGAAAATACAAAAAGGAGCTGCACAGGAATGCAAACAAATGCTTAATATAAGAGAAAAACTTGTTTTCAGTGAGTCTGTGGAGTGTCCTATGACATCACCCAAATATCCCATTGAAAAAGTTCACTTGCATATCAAGCCACAGGTGATGTCATAAACAGGAGACGGCACAGAGGCATATGATCCATGCTTTTTTATATTTTTTTATATTTCATACATGTATGTATGTGCTTACATTTCTGCTAACCTAACAGTCATTGACTTTTTATCATGTTTTTTTTTTGTTTTTTTTTTACATATAAACAGTATAAACTAATGTTTAATCCATTTAACCCCTTCACCACAATGTCCGTACATTAATATTTGGGGGGATGGATGGGGGCAAGCCGTGGTGGAGGCTCCATATGTGCTAGGTGTGCACCGTACTGTGCCACGCTGTGTATTCCTTGGGTTTGTGTGTTCTAAACAGAGAGCTCACAACCCCCAGGAATACATCCGGGAGACAGGTAGAGCTGCCACCTGGCCGGTAAAATATTGGCATCAGGCCAATGTTAAGTCTATGGAGACAGTACCAAGGCCGGTATTTTTTTTGAAAAAAGAAGCTGCGAATTCAATGAGTCACTCATTCTGTTGCCAATTCGGCACTAAAAGTATGTGAATTTCCGTACACTTTTAGTGCTTGTCGAATTGGCAACAGAGTGAGTGTTGCCGAATTCGTAGCTGCCGCCAGCCCCTTGAATGTAACTCGTGTGTTTCCGGGGGTTTGTGTGCTGGCGGATCGCCTGTCACTCTGGGGCACGATACGCCCCTGGAGAGCGAGTTGACCCTGGTTGCCTTGTCGGTTTGGCCGATCAGGATCAATCATTTTATTTTGCATGTATTGATGTGATCACTGTTGAAATCTATGGTAAAATCCTCCCTCCCTCTTAGTGATACACTCTGACCCTGTATTCAGACAGAGAGAGAGATACTGTGTCCAACAAACAAGAGTAAAAAGAAAACATGCAAAATACACTGTGTTTGGCATTTTAAACTCTCAGAAGAAAGACCCAGCTGTCCTTAACCCCCCCCCCCCCCACACTATATATTATGTAAGGATTCATTTAAAAAGCCTGCACAACATCTCTAAAGGTATAACCTGCCCACTCCCTCACACCAGTAGCTGAGGTCCTTATACTGAATATAGCTTAATAAACAGACACCTTGAAGGTCCATTTCCTGACCTCATATCTACATATGTCCCAAGTGTCTCTATTTAAGAGGGACAGTCCCTATTTTTTCAGCAATAAAACTGACAATAAAGAGAGAGTAAACTGCAGTAGATGTGTTTTTATATTAATTTGTGAAAATAAAATACTTTATTCTTATTCTTTTTTTTTCCTTTTTTTTATTATGAAAATGCAAAAATACATACAATAAACATTAACTCACATGTAACAATTATCGACATACATAAATACACAGATAAGACCGATGATCATTTACTTCATTGATTCCATTGATTCCATTTTCTTTCTATGACCCATTTCATTCTAGTATTCTATTATTATCTCTCCCATGGGATGAGTAATGTACTTCTTTGGTTCTAGTGAGTTCTGGGTCTTCAAATTTTGATCAACTTGGACCGAACGGTCCTATTACCAGCGAGCAACCCAGCTTTCCTGCATCCTGTCTCTTATGGTTTTTTAAGTTATAATATTTTCCTTTGTTGCTATTGGTTTCTCAGGGCTGTCTTCATGGGGGAGTCTCCTTTTCCTTTTTTTTCTCCTCCCTTCTCTTCTCCTTTTTCTTTCCCTTTCCCGCTCACTTTCCTTCTACCTTTTCTTTTTCTCCTTTTCTTTCCTTTTTCTTCCTTCTTCGCCATCCCTTTCCTTTATTCCCTCTTTCCCCTTCCCTCTTTCCTCTCCCCTTTCTGTCTCTTTTTCTTTTTTGGGGTCAGTTATTTATAGGGTGTGCTGAATCTTTTGGGCCTCCTGAATCCACTTTATTCTTATTCTTAATGACATCAGTAGTTACCAATTGGCCATAAAGTCACTGAAAAGTTTCCAGTAATGCCCCGCCTACCACCACGCCTTCAGCCACTCCCACTAAAACACAAATGTATCTTGGCTCTCTGAAATGTATCAATCTGGGCCGCGCAAGAGCGGTAGCACTGACACGGCTCTCCAGATGTTGTAGGACTACATTTCCCATACTGCTCTGCCAGCCTCTTAGCTAAAAGAGCATTATGGGAGATGTAGTTCACCCTAACCCTAGCTAGGCGATTATGTAAAAGTCAATTGTGGGGCAAAGTTCTAAAAAAATATCTCTATGCAGAAGAATTTTGTGCCTTGGAGTCTCATTTACTGAATAGAGTTGTCCATCTCCTTGAGGATGCTAGGGATGCGGCTGAAGGTGTGATGGTTCCTGGAGCATTGTATCTCAGGGAACATCAAGGAATTAGAGATGTGTGTCTGGCAGAAGAGATGTCTCTTCCATGCTTTCCATGCAGCACCATTTATTACAGAGAGGGG